>CM056607.1:10171409-10771409 GCA_029721355.1 Tegillarca granosa
CAAATATATAAAGACACAGGACTTCTTATTCGTACTTTCCGAGAAGAAGAGGTAGGTAAAGTGAAATAATTTGAGTAAACGTTTTTATGCCTCGCCTTGCCAGTACCGGCGCATCCATGCATGACTAATTTTGATCTGTCCATTAGTTATTGCGTCGTTAGTTTTGCAAGTTTTGTTTTTCGTAACCATTAAGTTGAAGCTTGGATTAATATTTCTGTATGAATTATTACTGAGTCCATACCACTTGAAAAAGAATTCCCCGGTTAAATTATAGCAACCATTACAAAAAATTGAATAATAATTGCAATTTCAAAATTTTGATTTCCATTGTCATGTATATAATGTTTAAGAATGGTAATTTTTTAAATGGTAATTAAAACGGTAACCTATTGTTAAAATTGTTCAAATTTATTAGAGACATGTATTACAAAATGTTAAATCTTTAACTTAATGTTGAATAATGGTGGTGGCATTATTTTTAAAATTTTGAATAGTGGCTTTTACAAAATTAAACATTTTATCAGTGCTTTTATGTATACGAAATATTTATTAAATAACGGCAGTGACGACTGGTTAGGCCAATACAATTTAGATAGAAGTTTCTCATCCAAGTTGGACGAAAATTTTGGGGCGAGTGGGAGGGTTTTATTTTTTATTTTATACAAAAACTAGCATCCTCACATGGTCGACATCTACATCGGCAATAGGGCCCTTTTTGTCTATATCGCCGCTTATCAAATTATTGTACACCTCCACTGTGACTAATTTTTGAGTGTCTGCTATATTTGCCCCGTACCATGCCCGTAATTCTTTCGGACCACTGGCGAGATGCAAAATTAAGAAAACCAACCATGCTCTATCCATTAACAAGTATTAAGCTACTTTCGATTTCAACCTCGCACTTCCGGTTTTTACAGGAGTGCTTAAAACCCTTTTCTGAAACGCCACGGACTCGATATAACTCCAGAACAGACTTTGAATACGCCCAGGATGGGAAACGAAAATAAAATTACTTGGGTCGGCACATTTTCGGTGGGGCGGACGGGGATGAGAATCTACCAATTAAGTTGAATTGGCCTTAGCAAGGATGACAACTTTTGGAATATACACTAAGTCGTCAGATGCACCGCTGCTGTTTCAAATACAGTCAAACTTCGATTATTCGAAGTTGAAGGGTCTTCATTTTAGGTTCGAATAATCGGGGGGTTCGAATAATCGAATAAGTTAATTTGAAACTTCGATCCACCGTACGTTATCTTAAGACACAACAGTATTCCATAGCACATTGAAAGTGTTTTATCGGTGTCAGTTTATAATGAGTAATACCATGACCTAACATGATTAATTCCATAAAAACAGAAATATTAATTTTATTTCAATAAAAATAAAAATTTAATAGCATCTGGTACAAAATCAAATACGCGTGGTAATACATACGACACAATAAGTACAGCCATCCAGAGAAAGTACACCATGCTTTTTTCTGCACGCAATACACGTTTTTATGATTTTACAGAATTTTAAACGAAACGAAACGAAACATGTCTATAAAATTTCTAGAATTGAAATGTGAATAAAGCGGAATACTGTCTTTGTCAACTTTATTACAAAATAATGATTTTTTCTAAATTCCCCGACTAGGCTATATAAAATATCAAATTAATATTCAGATGCCGTTTTTTTAATTTAATTTTTTATGATGGTAATCGTGGTCAACAGAATTCTTTTTATCGTTTACTTGAGTATGGCTACACACGTGTAGCTCATTCTTTTACCTGGGATTATAATTACTGTTTGATTGAACAATTTTTGCGATTGATGATCAACATGGCTTACGATGGACAATACAAGGCGTACACATGTCTACAAAATGACCGTCAGTTACGCTTGGGTAACATAAACGGGTAAAGGTGAAACCATACTCGTTTGTAGTAAATTGTACAGTAGGCCGAGATTGCTCTGCCGTCGAATTGATTTTAATATTTGGATATTGTCAATTCGACGGCAGAGTGCCATCTTCTTAAAAACATGGAGCAAAGTGCCGTGACTTTTTGCCGGCAACATTCATCTCGATATCGGACGTTTTAGATTAGCCATCAACTGCATACTTTCCAGATCACTTGCCGTAACTGTCCTTTCAGTAGTTTAAATCACCTCAGGTTGTAAATCTTGGATCTTGCAGCCGCCATATTGTTTTGAAATATGCAAATAAAATAAAATGAATTAAATTAAAATAAAATAAAATAAAATAAAATAAAATAAAATAAAATAAAATAAAATAAAATAAAATAAAATAAAATAAAATAAAATAGCATGAATTGAAATGAAATAAAATAAAATAAAATAAAATAAAATAAAATGAAATGAAATGAAATGAAATGAAATGAATAAAATAAAATAAAATAAAATAAAATAAAATAAAATAAAATAAAATAAAATAAAATAAAATAAAATAGCATGAAATGAAATGAAATAAAATAAAATGAAATGAAATGAAATAAAATGAAATAAAATAAAATAAAATAAAATAAAATAGCATGAAATGAAATGAAATAAAATAAAATAAAATAAAATAAAATGAAATGAAATGAAATGAAATGAAATGAAATGAAATAAAATAAAATAGCATGAAATGAAATAAATAAAATAAAATAAAATAAAATAAAATAAAATAAAATAAAATAAATTAGCATGAAATGAAATAAATTAAAATAAAATAAAATAAAATAAAATAAAATAAAATAAAATAAAATAAAATAGCATGAATTGAAATGAAATAAAATAAAATAAATAAAATAAAATAAAATAAAATGAAATGAAATGAAATGAAATGAAATGAAATGAAATGAATAAAATAAAATAAAATAGCATGAAATGAAATAAATAAAATAAAATAAAATAAAATAAAATAAAATAAAATAAAATAAAATAAAATAAAATAAAATAAAATAGCATGAATTGAAATGAAATAAAATAAAATGAAATGAAATGAAATGAAATGAAATGAAATGAAATGAAATGAAATGAAAAGAAATGAATAAAATAAAATAAAATAAAATAAAATAAAATAAAATAAAATAAAATAAAATAAATAAATAAAACAAAGCAAAGCAAAGCAAAGCAAAGCAAAGCAAAGCAAAGCAAAACAAACAAATAACCAAATTGAATGGCGGCGCGTTTTAAACGCCCCAATCAGAACTCTTTTACTTAAGCGGTAGGTTTGGAGATTGTTGGGAAAACCGGGAATAATAATTTTCCAAAAATAGAACTTTATACGTCATTTACAAAGTATGTGCTAGAGTTGTTATAATGTCGGAATGTCTCCGGAGTGAAATAAAAAGGTTTTGTGTCCCTTTCAATACGATTTTTAGCTCCCTGAGGTACGAACTCTCATGCCCGACACAATTTGTTTTAAGAAAGCTACGACTTAAACTTCACTGAATGAAACAATCGTTTATCGCTCGGCCGTTTCCGTCGTACCGAATGAGAGTGAAACAGAAAGTAGAAAAACCAGCTTTCGCTTTTAAATATAGACTAGCTGTAATAGACTGTTAAGAATCTTAATGAAACAGACAAGACACATTGTATTTTCCTTGAAAGTAGAGATATAAAACTCGCACATGTTCGCCAGATCGTACATGATTAGTTAGATATACCAGAAAAGTCTCTTTTGTCACAAAAAAGGAACTGGTATCCTTTCTAGAAAACAAGAAGAAACAAAGACATTTGATCAAATATATAAAGACACAGGACTTCTTATTCGTACTTTCCGAGAAGAAGAGGTAGGTAAAGTGAAATAATTTGAGTAAACGTTTTTATGCCTCGCCTTGCCAGTACCGGCGCATCCATGCATGACTAATTTTGATCTGTCCATTAGTTATTGCGTCGTTAGTTTTGCAAGTTTTGTTTTTCGTAACCATTAAGTTGAAGCTTGGATTAATATTTCTGTATGAATTATTACTGAGTCCATACCACTTGAAAAAGAATTCCCCGGTTAAATTATAGCAACCATTACAAAAAATTGAATAATAATTGCAATTTCAAAATTTTGATTTCCATTGTCATGTATATAATGTTTAAGAATGGTAATTTTTTAAATGGTAATTAAAACGGTAACCTATTGTTAAAATTGTTCAAATTTATTAGAGACATGTATTACAAAATGTTAAATCTTTAACTTAATGTTGAATAATGGTGGTGGCATTATTTTTAAAATTTTGAATAGTGGCTTTTACAAAATTAAACATTTTATCAGTGCTTTTATGTATACGAAATATTTATTAAATAACGGCAGTGACGACTGGTTAGGCCAATACAATTTAGATAGAAGTTTCTCATCCAAGTTGGACGAAAATTTTGGGGCGAGTGGGAGGGTTTTATTTTTTATTTTATACAAAAACTAGCATCCTCACATGGTCGACATCTACATCGGCAATAGGGCCCTTTTTGTCTATATCGCCGCTTATCAAATTATTGTACACCTCCACTGTGACTAATTTTTGAGTGTCTGCTATATTTGCCCCGTACCATGCCCGTAATTCTTTCGGACCACTGGCGAGATGCAAAATTAAGAAAACCAACCATGCTCTATCCATTAACAAGTATTAAGCTACTTTCGATTTCAACCTCGCACTTCCGGTTTTTACAGGAGTGCTTAAAACCCTTTTCTGAAACGCCACGGACTCGATATAACTCCAGAACAGACTTTGAATACGCCCAGGATGGGAAACGAAAATAAAATTACTTGGATCGGCACATTTTCGGTGGGGCGGACGGGGATGAGAATCTACCAATTAAGTTGAATTGGCCTTAGCAAGGATGACAACTTTTGGAATATACACTAAGTCGTCAGATGCACCGCTGCTGTTTCAAATACAGTCAAACTTCGATTATTCGAAGTTGAAGGGTCTTCATTTTAGGTTCGAATAATCGGGGGGTTCGAATAATCGAATAAGTTAATTTGAAACTTCGATCCACCGTACGTTATCTTAAGACACAACAGTATTCCATAGCACATTGAAAGTGTTTTATCGGTGTCAGTTTATAATGAGTAATACCATGACCTAACATGATTAATTCCATAAAAACAGAAATATTAATTTTATTTCAATAAAAATAAAAATTTAATAGCATCTGGTACAAAATCAAATACGCGTGGTAATACATACGACACAATAAGTACAGCCATCCAGAGAAAATACACCATGCTTTTTTCTGCACGCAATACACGTTTTTATGATTTTACAGAATTTTAAACGAAACGAAACGAAACAGGTCTATAAAATTTCTAGAATTGAAATGTGAATAAAGCGGAATACTGTCTTTGTCAACTTTATTACAAAATAATGATTTTTTCTAAATTCCCCGACTAGGCTATATAAAATATCAAATTAATATTCAGATGCCGTTTTTTTTTATTTAATTTTTTATGATGGTAATCGTGGTCAACAGAATTCTTTTTATCGTTTACTTGAGTATGGCTACACACGTGTAGCTCATTCTTTTACCTGGGATTATAATTACTGTTTGATTGAACAATTTTTGCGATTGATAATCAACATGGCTTACGATGGACAATACAAGGCGTACACATGTCTACAAAATGACCGTCAGTTACGCTTGGGTAACATAAACGGGTAAAGGTGAAACCATACTCGTTTGTAGTAAATTGTACAGTAGGCCGAGATTGCTCTGCCGTCGAATTGATTTTAATATTTGGATATTGTCAATTCGACGGCAGAGTGCCATCTTCTTAAAAACATGGAGCAAAGTGCCGTGACTTTTTGCAGGCAACATTCATCTCGATATCGGACGTTTTAGATTAGCCATCAACTGCATACTTTCCAGATCACTTGCCGTAACTGTCCTTAGTTGGAAACCATCAATAAGTAATCCTGGATCCAGATTTTTAACGTGATTTCAGTAGTTTAAATCACCTCAGGTTGTAAATCTTGGATCTTGCAGCCGCCATATTGTTTTGAAATATGCAAGTCGATTCTCATTGGTTATTCCTTATATGGAATGTAAGGTCGAATCGGGTCATTCCATATATGGTATTACTTACTACAAACTGTTTTCGATTCATTTTCTCTGGGAAGAAAGCTTCTTACTGTTCAAAAACTTCCATTTATTATGTACAAGAGTGAAATTTATTTTTCGCAGAAGTTATACATGTCAAATAAAGTTTTCAAAATAAAATGGATCTGATTTTATTATTTTTTATTGACATTACTGTTAGAAATCGAATTTTTGATTTAAAAAAGATAAATGATTTTTTTAAAAATATTTCAGAGATGTTAAGTTAGTTTAAACAGTATTTTTTTTTTCTTTTTTTTTAAATATGTAATTAATAGCTCGAAACATTAAATAAGTATAAACCAAACAAGCGAGCAAGTAAATAAATAAATAAATAAATAAGTGAACAAATAAATCAATAAATGTTTGTTTGTTAACACTGTGATTAATAAATATATATTTATCTATGGTAATTATTAAGAATTTTTCAAATATCTATATTCTAAATGTAATTTAATTTGAATTGTCAGATTACCAAACTGTTGAATTTATACTCTTGTACCATTTAAGACTCCCAGTTATTAATATTATACAGTACTGGAATTAAAAACATGAGTAATAGATGTCAAATAATAAAAAGAATATAAAACATCTTTGCAATTTATTCTATGATTGGTGGTTTTCCTCTCAGTGTTATAAATTTGTTTGAAAAGTTATATTCAAATTAATCAAATTTACCAACTGAAGTTAAATTTTATGTTTTTATTTTTTTTATGGTTTTCGCACAACTTGCACAATTGTCAAAGAACGCTTATTTTTATTCCCCATGAAATTTTTTTTCACATTGATTAACCTTTGGTCTTTTATTCCAGTAACACTACTTTCTTAATTCTGATTGTTTAGTAATTTAATATTTTCTTAATCAAATTTTTTTTATATACAAAAATAAAATATTAACTATATTACTCCTTGGATATTGTATTTTGTATTCTTTTACATCATGTAATTTCTACAGATAAGCTCTTGATATGTTTTTTGAAAAACTTAAGTGGATAAAGGATGATGGATGCTCTATGTGGCAGTTAGGGGTTATGGTAAAATACAAAGGGGGTGACTAGGTCGCAGGTTGCTTCATCTATATGTAGTCATCAAGATTATTGAAAGCTTAGTCTTTTGTGAAAATAAAATGAAATAAAATAGTAATTAATTGACATTCTCGCACTCATTTATTCATTCATTCATCTAAAATTTAAAGAGTATATGACCCTCTGAGTAGGCTATAGGGTTTACAGGTGAATCGATGAGATCTGCAATGCAGGATCTAACTGAGCGACAACTGGACTTACAAACACGCTCAATGCGCGATAACTTAATTTTCACTGGAATAAGAGAGGAGGACACTGAAGATACCGAGAATGTGCTTAAAAAGTTTATTATGGATGTTTTAAAAATTGAACAAAACATAAATTTCCATAGAGTTCATAGACTTGGAAAGAAAGTACACGGAAGATCTCGTCCAATAATTGCAAAATTCGTTAACTTCAAAGAAAGGGAATTAGTTCGAAAAACTGCACCAAGTGCTTTAAAAAAAGATGGACAGAATTCTTTTGGGGTAAACGAGCAATTTGTAATGGTGTAAAAATGGATGTATTTTAATAAATAAATAAATAAATAAATAAATAAATAAATAAATAAATAAATAAATAAATAAAGTTTATCATGGAAAGGATTTATCGAAAGTTTATTAATTTTGAAGTAAAGTAAAGTTTTAAATTATATAATTAAAATATCATTTGGATAAGTTTTGTTAAATATTTAGATAAATAATTATAAGTCAAAATTGTTATTTTAAGTTTCAAACATATAAAGTCACTAGTTTTCTTTAGTAATATTTTAAGTAAAATTTTGTTAAGCAATTTGTTTTTACAAAAATTAACTTTGTACAGCCAGTAATTAGCTAAGACGGAAACGTATAGTGTTCGGTATTCTGATGTAAAAATATGGTAATCAGTAAAATAAACTTCTCAAGACGTAAGGTGATTTCATCGTTTAGGCCACATGGAAAATTTAGGTATATGTGTCAATTAACGCACACAAACCTTTGTATTGAGTTAATTCTCATATTTGTTGAGCAATTAAGCAGGAAATGTTAATTAATGTTGAGCCACGCTAATCACGCGTCACGACTGTCCAGGGTCGCTTTATAATATGTGACCAGGCCGTCCATCCTCACTTACGATGTGAGGTTGGAAATAAATGTTTGGTAAAATGCGACCTGGACTTATCTTTTTAAGGTTTGTTAAATTCGTGTCTAAAATCTAAGTTAAATGTTTTTGAAAGATTAAGTTTAAAAGTAATTGTGTTTTAAATAAATTAAAATCATTATTAGTAAATAATAATAATAATAATAATAATAATAATAATAATAATAGTTTATTCTATTTCTATTTAAATAAATTCAAATGCTTCTTATGCTTAATAATTGGGAGACACTCAGTTTGATTTTATTATTGTACGCGTTTCATTTTAATTGTGTATCGCGTTTTCATTTTATAATGTTCAAAAATTTATTCTACGAAAAGTAATTTTATTTGAATATCATACTGTATATATGACTTACGATGTGAGGTTGGAAATAAATGTTTGGTAAAATGCGACCTGGACTTATCTTTTTAAGATCTTAAGATGCAGAAATAAAAGCCAATATTATGAGCTAAATTCCCCAGTTAAGAGTTCGAACCCGAGCAGCGGCGGTAACATCAGAAGTCGCAATATGTTGTGTTACCACAAGATTAATTCCCCGATGTAAAGTAAAACACCAGCAGGTACCATCGGCAGTGGAATACCCAGCATAATATGTTTGGTGGAGAATCCGGGCATATCCACTTTTTAGCTGGATATACTTTCCTGAGATAACCTCATAGCGAGTTATTCCCCAAATAGCTCAAGATGCTGATGCAACCAGGACAACAATATTTCCGTCCCCAGTGGAGTTTGAATCAGTGGATTGTACCAAGATTCCAGCAAAGACCATGTGGGAGATGTGGAAAGTTTCATGTGCAGCAATGTTTTGCCACTAAAAGGATGTGTTTCAGATGCAAAAAGTTTGGACATTACGCGAGAATGTGTAGATATGATTTTAAACAAAACGTGAGTAGCATTAGAGTAGAAATGGAAAATACTAATCAGAAACAAAAATCGGAAAAGAAGAAACAAAGAGACAGAGAAAGAATTAAAAAGTATTATGATAACAAAAGAGATCTTTCGATGTTACCGTTTTCCAATTTAGGAAGCACAGCCTTTAATGATATAATAGACAATGCATGTAATATAAGACAGGAACTATCTAGCACAAAATGTAGACTGAAAAACATCAAAACTGAATACTCAAAAACTGTTACAAAACTGACAAATGAAGTTAAACAATACAAGAACAGAGTTAAGGAACTAGAAGATTTAGGAGGTCAGAATAAAAACCGTGATGAACTGGATGAAAATAGAAAATTTATTTCTCTAGAAAATCATAATAAACAAATTCGTTTACAACAGGAGAAACACCAGCATTTTATCAATGTGTTATACCACAAACATAGCCAAGTACTGAAAGAATTGGAAGAGTGTGAACAAAATTTAAAAAGTGCAAATATCAAGAAGGATCAGTTAGAAAAGGATATTCAAAATTTTGTGTTCAAATTAGAAGAAAGTAAAAATGAAAATAAAAATTTTATTCGTCAGTTACAAGAGTTAGTACATGAAAATTCGTGTTTAGAACGACAGTTACATTTGCAATCAAGTGGGAATTTTGGCCGTGGAAATTTTTCTAATAGGAGACATAACAGAAGATGATTTTGATTATAATTCCGAAACATGAGGACATGTTTTTGTTGGTGCAGAGGGATTTGTTATGGTGCAAAATTGACAGACTTTTATCGGACTCTTTTTCTTAATTTTTCAATTATAAATTAAAACATTAATACATAATTTTAAGTATTTTAATTGAAATTCAAAATCTTAAAAGGCAAGTTACTTTCGATGTTAATTTCTCGTTTGGACAACAAAATCAAAGTGTTGTTTTAAGTTATTGGTCTGATTTAAGGACACTAATTTATAAGCGACTGTGACACCTTGAGTCGGACGGATTATGATAAGCTAACCATTAGTGGACAGTGTGGAATTTTAGTAATTGACATTTCTGTCTCAAATTAAGTTGATGTTGTTTTACCTATTTCCTTTCTGTTTTATGTATAATATGATTATCAAATAATTGTTACTGTTTGCATTAAAATTGTTTTATGAACCAACTGTTAGGCAGTTGGAGTCGGACACTTGAACCGACAACACCCAGCTAATTTTTAGATCAGAATAAATTGTTAAAACTGGTATGCATCTTATTTCGTGTTTAGCAGTAATTAAGTTTAAGTAATAGAAGATAATAATAATAATTGTAAGTAAGGTCAAGAGAACCTTAATATAGTTCAAGCCCAGTTAGCCGCATAAAAAATATATAATTAGTTCTATTGATATAATGTTACCAGTATATAACAAATTGTTTAATTTAATTTTTGATACAGGTCTGATACCAGAATCTTGGTTAATTGGTAATATTTGTCCTATTTTTAAAAACAAAGGTAGCTCTGATGATGTCAATAATTATAGACCTATTACTTTATTAAGCTGTGTTAGCAAACTTTTTACTTCTATTTTATGTAAGAGATTAAATGATTTTGCTGATGAGAATGAATTATTAAGTGAAAATCAAGCTGGATTTAGAAAAAAATATTCAACTTTAGATCATGCTTTTGTTTTATATAATCTTTTTGAAATTCTTAATCGGTCAAAAAAGAACTTATATTGTGCATTTGTTGACTTAACTTCTGCTTTTGATACATTGTGGCGAAATGGGTTATGGTATAAATTGTTGAATAATAATATTGGTGGTAAATGTTACAGGTTTATTGTTAATATGTATAGAGATATAAAGTCAAAGATATGTATAAATGGTAATTTTTCAGAGTGTTTTCAATGTAATACTGGAGTAAGACAAGGAGAAAATTTATCACCTTTTCTATTTGCTTTATACTTGAATGATCTACAAGATTTTTTAAGCTCCAAAAATGTCACTGGTTTATCTGGTTTTTCAAATGAGTTAGAACATGAGATTGGAATTTATGTAAAAATGTTTATACTCTTGTTTGCAGATGATACTGTTTTAATGCCTGAAACTAAAGAAGAATTACAATTGTTACTTAATCATTTTTCTTCTTATTGCAAAAAATGGAAACTACAAATAAACTCAACTAAAACAAAAATACTTATTTTTTCTAAAGGTAAAGAAATCAAGAATATACATTTTTTTATTAATGATGATGAAATCGAAATAGTGAAAGAATTTAAATATTTAGGAATTATATTTCAAAGAACAGGTTCTTTTATTAGTACAAAAAAATATTTTATTGTTAAAGCTACAAAGGCAATGTACGATGTTATTAAGAAAAGTCGATCTGATAATTTATCTATTGAATGTCAACTAGATTTATTTGATAAAATGGTAATGCCAATACTTTTATATGGATGTGAATTATGGGGTCATACAAATTGTAATGTGTTGGAAAAGGTTCAACTAAAATTTTGTAAGTTAATAATGCATTTTAAAAAATCCACTCCAAATTTTATTGTATATGGAGAATTGGGTAGATATCCTCTTAGTATTCATATCAAAACTAGAATAGTTTCTTTTTGGTTAAATATTATTACAGGTAAACAAACAAAGTACTCTTCATTGCTTTACAACTTTTTACTGGTTAGATATACTCAAGGAATACATTTCAATTGGATTCATAATGTTAAAACAATTTTAGATCAATGTGGAATGAGTAATATATGGTATTATCCAATGCATTTTAATAGAAATTGGATTTTAAAATCTTTAAAACAAAAATTATGCGATCAGTTTATACAGAAATGGAATAGTGACTGTTACAATTCATCAAAAGGTTTATCATATAGGTTATTTGTACAAGGTGTTTTTGAACTACAGTATTATATCAAGTCAAATGTTTCATTTAAAAATAAAATCATATTAAGTAAATTTAGATCTAGCAACCATATGTTACCTATTGAGACTGGCCGCTGGCAGAATATTGTAAAAGAAAATAGAATTTGTAACTTGTGCAAAAATGAAATAGGAGATGAATACCATTATATAATGTCATGTCATGTTTTTAAAGATTTAAGACGTAGGTATATTCCAACTTATTACATAAGAAATCCAAACACTTTAAAATTTTATGAGCTATTTTCTGTTAAAAAAATTTCAGTTTTGAATAATTTATGTAAGTTTATTTGTGCTATATATGAGAGAGTCTGTCCTCCTGGTTAGAGAAAATAACTGTATATTGTAAACTCACGTATGCCATATTTAATGTATTAATATGTTTATTGTTTGTATATGTTCTCTGTATTGTATATATATGCAATTTGAGAAATAAAGAACTTGTACAGGTAAATTCTTCACAAATATCTTAGCACATGGGGTTAACTTGACTGGTCTCTATAGCAACACCTAAAATGTGTATTGAAACATTCCATTTTTTTTCATACAAGTTGACATTATTGATCATCATCACAATTTTTTAACTTTCTGCAATTTCTAATTAATTGTGTGTTTGTGGTCAATAATGAATGTAAGCCTAGAAACTGTGGAGCAAATTTATGAACAAATTAAACATGTTCATAATTTTGATTTCTCTCTAAAAAAACATATAGTATTCTAAAACATGCCAACTGACTCATGTTTTAAATAAAAATCTGTATTGTATAATATTAATAACTGAAAGTCTTAAATAGTACAAGAGTATAAATTCAACAGTTTGGTAATCTGACAATTCAAATTAAACTACATTTAGAATATAAATATTTGAAAAATTCTTAATAATTACCATGGATAAATATATATTTATTAATCACAGTGTTAACAAACAAACATTTATTGATTTATTTGTTCACTTACTTATTTATTTATTTATTTATTCACTTAATCGCTTGTTTGGTTTATACTTATTTAATGTTTTGAGCTATTAATTACATATTTGTAACTCTATGTATGTATTGTAATATATGTTATCCAGGGAGACTGGTTTATATAAGAGTTTTACTCTTGTTCCGGAATTCCTTTTCGTACCATTTTATTATATTTTGTGTATATTATTCAATAAAAATAAATAAATACTGTTTAAACTAACTAAACATCTCTGAAATATTTTTTTAAAAAAATCATTTATCTTTTTTAAATCAAAAATTCGATTTCTAACAGTAATGTCAATAAAAAATAATAAAATCAGATCCATTTTATTTTGAAAACTTTATTTGACATGTATAACTTCTGCGAAAAATAAATTTCACTCTTGTACATAATAAATGGAAGTTTTTGAACAGTAAGAAGCTTTCTTCCCAGAGAAAATGAATCGAAAACAGTTTGTAGTAAGTAATACCATATATGGAATGACCCGATTCGACCTTACATTCCATATAAGGAATAACCAATGAGAATCGACTTGCATATTTCAAAACAATATGGCGGCTGCAAGATCCAAGATTTACAACCTGAGGTGATTTAAACTACTGAAATCACGTTAAAAATCTGGATCTAGGATTACTTATTGATGGTTTCCAACTAAGGACAGTTACGGCAAGTGATCTGGAAAGTATGCAGTTGATGGCTACTCTAAAACGTCCGATATCGACGATGAATGTTGCCGGCAAAAAGTCACGGCACTTTGCTCCATGTTTTTAAGAAGATGGCACTCTGCCGTCGAATTGACAATATCCAAATATTAAAATCAATTCGACGGCAGAGCAATCTCGGCCTAATTGTACAGGTGAGAGTTGTTTCATTTTAGATCAAGGAAAAGAAATAAGAAATGAATAAAAATGTCAACTTCGAATTTTTGGGGGTATATTTCACTGAAAAGTCTAAGTTAGGACTCAAATTAGGTTCGAATAATCGTGGGTATTCGAATTAGGTACTGACGAAAATGTGTACCATTTTGGTAGCATTTATGTAGCAATTTCAAATACCAATTTCTCTTTAAAGAATACATATTGTGTCTCAAAGTTATATTCGGTACAAACATGTAATTATACCTCTACTTTTTATCTTTTATAATAGATTTATTTAACATTAGAATTTTAATAAAGAATTTTTACGATATCATCAGGGTGGTTATCGATTCCAATTTAGAAAATATATCGTTTGCCGACCATTTGGGTACCATTTTTAAATATTTTCTAATGTTAATTTCTCTTATAATACTAAAAGTCACGTCTTTATATTTTGTTAAAATGTAAAATAATGTCTTTTTGACAAAACATATAACGTTAAATATCAACATGACGCTTTTGATAAAGAATTTGTACGAAATCGTCAGGGTGATTATCGACTCAAATTCAGGAAATATATCGTTGGCCGACCATTTGGGTACCATTTTGAGCATTTTCTAATGTTTTTATTTCTTTTAATACTGAAAGTCACGTCTTAATATTTTGTAAAAATTGTAAATTAATATGTCTTTTTGACATATATTATAATATTTTTTATCAACATGACGCTTTTAATAAAGAATTTGTACGATATCATCAGGGTGATTATCGACTCAAGTTCAGGAAATATATCGTTGGCCGACCATTTGGGTACCATTTTTGAGCATTTTCTAATGTTTATATTTCTTTAAATACTGAAAGTCACGTCTTTATATTTTGTTAAAATGTAAAATAATATGTCTTTTTGACATGTTGAATAAATCAATCATTAAAAATAAAAAGTAGAGGTATAATTACATGTTTGTACCGAATATAAAGACACCGTGAATATGTATTCTTTGAAGAGAAATTGGTATTTGAAATTGCTACATAAATGCTACCAAAATGGTACACATTTTCGTCGGTACCTTCGAATTACGAAGTTCGAATAAGCGAAGTTTTTAAATAAGAAGTTATAGTGCAGGGCGGTCGGGACCTACGGAGAACTTCGAATAACCTAAGGTATTCGAATAATAGAAGTTCGAATAACCGAAGTTTGACTGTAGTTTATTTCAATGCTAATCTCAATTTAGGCTTGACAATTATAAAATCTTAAAATTGATGTCCTTGCAATATCCATGCAACAAAAAGAACACAAACGATAGATTGAAAGATCTTAAATGTCACAAACTTGTATTTTTCTTTATGTTTATAGGCAATGGAAATTTATATCAGAAATTCTACAAGTGGTAAATTGATCAAGCTGAATAACATCGAAGGATCTAGTCGTATTTCTGATTTAAAGACGTACATACAGCACCAAGTAGATATCGCGCCTGAGCATCAGCTACTTATATTCAGCGGAAAACAACTCGAAGATCACCAAACTTGTGAAGATTGTAAAATACAAAACAAGTCTTTGCTGGATTTAGTGTTTAGGTTGGTTGGCTCTTAAAATTGATACATAATCGACATGGATGGAACGTTAGAAGTTTATAAAATGTGTCACATTTACGATATATTATGATGTTTTTATGCATGCCTTCACTCAGTGAACATCTTTCCATCCATTATAGTTTTTTCAGTGAATTCAATTCTTGTATAATAAAATCAAACACATAACTTGATTTCAGACTTAATCTAAGTGATCACATTTTTACATAAAGGAACAATACTGAGGACTATTGTTTTTCTGTGTTTTATATGTGAAACTTAAGACAGGGACTTAATGACATTTTTCTGTCTATAAACCAAACCTACCAAAAAATAGATATCACGTTTTTTAAATTTTGAAAAGAAAGATTTCGTTTGATAAAGCTTTTTGTTTAAGGCATTGTTTTTTAAAACAAAGCGGACATTTAAGAATGTGAACTATATTCCTATAGTGTGATTATAACTTTTAGAATAGAATAAACTTTAGAATAGAAATAACGCCTTTTTCCATAAGGCCATGTTATATTTAATCTTTGTTTTACGTCCAAGATGATTTTAAAAGGTACCAGCAAGCAAGAGAAAAGCAAATACACGACAAATATAACATAAAACTTTTCGGCTTGGAATGGAGTACTTGTAGTGGATAAAAGTTGTCTGTTTGTTAATTCTGCTGTTTTAAAGTAAAAATACACAAATAATTTTGATTTTTTTTTTATTTCATTAAATTAATAAATAATAATGCATACTTATCCAACAAGACGCATTGATCTTCAGTCTTAACTTGACGTATATAATTTTAGAGTTGAAAAAACGATCACATTTTCCTGAATTTTTGGGTAAAAAACTTGTGTGTGTTTTCATCCAAAACCGACAGAAAGTAACCAGCACGCGGACGTAAAACAAAATATTTCACAATAATGACCTTATGTTCAAATCCCACTGGTACAGATACTAGTTTGTTGATAAAAGTCGGTCAATTCACTTCTCAAAGTCCGCATGTCTACTTTATATCCGATTTCTTCTCCATTTCAGAAGTTAGGCAGTAGATTCAGTTGAAAAATTTAACTAAAGCGTAAACGCAGTTTTTTTCACTCCACTTGGATCTATTAATGTATGTATGGCAAAACTTTATTTCATTGAGTATCATTAATTGATTAAAGCTCTATATAATTATTTACATTTACATACCCGTTATGCCAGATAAATTAATTTTATTTTGGTCTCCCAATTAGCTGACTAGAAATTCCAAAATTCAGCAATATGCCCGACCGTTATGACACTTTAGAAATGGCCGTTAAAGTAACAAAGCAAAGTTAAGAATGTTTTAAAGAAACATGTTCTTAGTCTTTTATTTGCACTATAAATTGCTTTTGGTCTATATAAGCTGTTACTGTTACATAAATCTGTTATATTATTTGCTCAGTGTTTTATCTTACATATTCTGTATTTATTCTCTGTATTTGGTAGTAAAGATGTATTGAAATAAACTGTTTTATGGTGGTAAACAAAAGTTTGATGTTTATCTATCTATCTATCTATCTATCTATCTATCTATCTATCAGGCGTCAACATTAGACACAATAGATAACACGACTGAACAAATGTGAACATGACATACAACAGATGATAACATGACTTACAACAGCTGATAACATGACTTACAACAGATGATAACATGACACAGAAAAGATGTCAACATGACACGCAACACATGATCACATGACACACAACAAATGAAAACAAGTAAATTAGATACGGCTGGGCGCTAGTTCAATGCGGATCTCTACGAATACATCAGCACATCCTCACGCTTGATTAATCTTACAGATTGATAACCGCCTCTGTAGTGTAGTGGAAGTTCCTGATTTAGAGCCTCGGCAGGGTCAAACCTAAGATTTTAAAATAGGCAGTGAATGTCCCTTTATAAACGCCTTGCATAAGAAGTGAAAATGACGGGTTATTTGGATGAGACCTTAAAAACCCAGATCGCAGTGGGCGTAGCACGATAAAGAACCGTCACTGCATAATGCCATCAGTGCAAAGCAAAGGTACAATTTTTGGAAACCATCGGCTAAATAGCATATATATATAACGTATATAACATATTAATTACGAGACAAGTAACTTGTAATTCATACTAGTAATTTTTTCACATTTTTACATTCATCCCGTTTCGCTTGTAAATATTTCCTTTTATTTAAACACCAATTTCTTTTCGTTTTCATACTTCTGTGTCATGGTATAAACACTAGCAAACAAATGTTTAAATAAAGTTATTAATATGTTATTACTGTATATGTGCTTGATTTGCCGCGGAATCGTTTGATACTTGAAATATCAAAGATAACATTGCTTTCCGTGCAAAACAACTGGAAGTTTAGATTCGGTTTCACCAGTGGAAAAACGTATACCTTAAGTTACCCCAGAAAACGGACAGTGGTTCTTAATTACTAATAGTGAACTTTGTCCTAAAAAAAAAAGAAAGTTTGGTTTGTGGGTAATCAAGGTAACCGAATTGTTCAGCAGACAAAAAGTTTTATAACAAGTGCGCGAGGTTTGATCTCTTACCGGATTAAAGTCCCGAAAATAGGGGTTGCTGTTCCTTAGGATATTTCTGAGTAAATTCATAGTGCGTTGTTAACACTATCTTAATGTACTTATTTTCAGATCACCAGTGAATCGCCCACTAGCACGTTTCGTCTATGATGTGTGTTAGTCCGAGAGATCTGACGTCGATTTTATTTAACTTTACGACTTTTGTAAGATCGACGATTTTACAAAAGTCGTAAAGTAAAATAAAATCGACGTCAGATCTCTCGGACTATGATGTGTGTATGATGTTGTTTTATATTGTTTAACGTCGCATCGCCATTTTTTCCATGCGCGGTGAGAACGAGGATTAATCTAAGGAATAATTTTATATGATGCAGTGTAATTGTTCAGGTGTATTCGCGATCTGCTTTGAACAAACCCAAACGTAGCTTTGTTGAATTGCTACCTCACTGGCACACAATGTCACAGATAGCATTACATACCAATTATTATGCTGACTACGAGCCGATCAATGAAGGCAAGCCAAGTAAAATTCACTTTTCTCACTTGATCGGTCAAGAGAGAGAGAGAGAGAGAGAGAGAGAGAGAGAGAGAGAGAGCGAGAGAGAGAGAGAGAGAGAGAGAGAGAGAGAGAGAGAGAGTACTGTATTTTACCCCCAGTTCAGTTATTTTACTGATGTCATGTGCTACTTATGAAATTTTATGCATTCAAAAGTAGCACATGGCACACATTAGTAGAGCAGCGGCAGTCAGTTCATATGTACTATGATGGATAAAACCGGAATTCTGCAGAAAATCACATATCTTGCATTTAAAATGACCAAGTTTTATAATACGATCTACATGGTAAGTCGATTTTGACAGCAAGTTTTTTTCACGTTTTTTTCCAACGATATTAAATGTCAGTGTTTTTTTAAAATCTATTTTGGTGTTTTTAATGTTTTTGATTAGTTTTTTGTAAATTGTTTTCTAATGCATTACGGGTTTTATCTACCGTTCATTCGAGTTTTTATGATTTCATTTCATTAAGGATTTCTTCTTAATTGTTCTTCTATTTCTTTTTTTTGTTTTTTATTGCTGATAGTCAAGTAAATATTTTTTTCAATACCGACATCTATTATGATTTCATTAGCCAATCGATTAAGTTTTTCAAACTATGTAAGCATGTGATAATAGAAAAAAGGGAAGGGTCGATCCATTTATGAAACAATGGGGTAAGGGAAAAGTGCTTGGTGTAAATCACATTTACGCTTATTGACAAAAAACATCATACTGTTGGGTGTTTCCGCGATTTAAGCAGTTCGAATGTCAATTTTATTTTGAGCATGATTTTATTGCACGTAGAAGCCAAAAAAATCAAATGCAATTATAACATTTTAAAACATGTCACCTTTAATGGCAATAGACTGGTCTAAACTGAAAGAAAACTGTTCACGAGAATAAGGCGGGAAAGCGTGTCGTATAAGCAATTGACACACAACACCGCAGGACGTCGGGAGATCGGCAGCCCTGAAACAGGTAAATTTTCTTATCAATTTTAAACTTTGTTTTTATTAGTTGTGTAAATACAAGTTTTTGAGAATTTACAAGAAAATGATGTTGTTATATATGTATAAAAAAAACTTTGAAAATATCTGTCTCTGCAATTATAAAAGCAAAACCTCTGTCATAACTCAGAGTGATTGAAGTACGTGTCAGCGGAAAGAATTTTTTTTGATAATTTCGTTTATTAACATATTTTAAATTTTTAGACCACTAGATATGCTGTTTAGAAATAGAAATACACAATATTGTAAATTTCTTTAAAAAAAACTTTGAAATTATTATTTTGGATCGATATTTCAGAAATTATTATTTTGGATCGATATTTCAGAAATTATTATTTTGGATCGATATTTTAGGTCCTCTGAGGCGAAAGTTTCTGTTTTTAAATATAAATACGTGTAACATCAAAAGTTTCTCAATTCATTTGTAAAAATAGTTCTCTAATACAGGGAATTTAGTTTTTAAAATAAAGATGAGCTTTTTTTTGTAATTCTAAGCCAATATCCAAGATTCATTTTTGAAAATTATACACTACCAATGAGTTTTGAGGCTACCGAGAATCCAAATATTGATTAAAATGCTAAACCTTGGAATCCTGAAACTGTTTTTTTTTTTTTTTTTTTTTTTTTTTCGGGGGGGGGGGGGGAGGTGGGGTTGGGGGGGGGGGGGCAAAATTATGCAGTATTTTTCATTAAAAAATATCGACTGAAGACGTATGTAACAATTTTGTGAGACAATGTTTTTATTACTAGCTGTGTTTGAATCTTTGATGGCCTTAGAATCTGAATGTCACGCCTGGTTAACGCATTTAGAAGGCAGTTATATCGTAGAATTATTAGAAGGAAAATAAACCATAAACGATCTAAACCCTGAATTATATTTGTCTAGAAAACCTAATATTTGCTTAAAATTCTAACCCCTATGTTGTGTAATAATCTAGTGCCCATTAAAATTATCTCCCTTACCTATAAGAAATAAAATAACTTTAAATACTAACATTTCTTAAACTTTACACGTCCTTTTTTCAATACAAACAGTTAAGTGTTGATGAAAAACATTTTTATTTTTCATTTTCACTCATTAAAGGCCAAAGTTTTTGTTTTAAATTGTCAGATTTAAATACTTTTAAAATTTCTTTCTATCAACCTAATTCTAATAAAATATATTTTACTGAAATCATAGAATGGTATTTTGAATAAAAAGTTAATTTGTTAATTTGTATTTGAAAAAAGATTGCTGGGTTTGGAACTTGCAATTTTACAATTAGAAGCCTTTCTGAAATGTATCTAAACAATTATCAAGTTTTGAAAATCTATTATTTTTTACAAAACATACTTTTTGAAAGGCTGGAAATTTAATTAATTGAGCGGTTGTATATGGATGAAGTATATCTATTTTGGCTTCCTACAAGCTTTTTAGCTCACTTGAACCTTTGGCGCATGTGAGCTATTGTGATCCAAAACCATCCGTCCTCCGCCCGTCTGTCTGTAAACTTTTACATTTTCGACTTCTCCTCTGAAAGTACTGGACAGATTTCAATGAGACTTCGCCAGAAGCATGTATGGGTCGGTGCAATTCCGATTTATTCGTGGCATTGCCATGGCTACCAAAACTAGGCCAATGTCACCTAGGGGTGCAAAAAATTTTAAAAATCTTCTCCGAAACCAACTATGGGAGATAAAAACTGATGTGAAATTAGCTTCTCTCTTGCAAAGATAATGACTTGGGGTCTTCAGTTTTGATGTCAACTTGAATTGTCCTTTAAAATGAGGTCAAGGTCAGATGTGTTAGATTTTTAAAAATCAGAAAATAACTTTTGAAGTTATTGTCCCCATAATATGGTTATTTTCGGAAATTTTTCTGTTTTTGAGATTTTTTTAAACTGTTATAACAATTACTAAAAATAAATTGTGAAAAAGTTCAGCTTGACAAGGTCTAGGAATATAGCAAGTTTCATATCTATCTGTTAATCCATGTAAGAGTTGTTCTCCATGCAATATTGCTTTTTTCCAGAAATTTCGCTGTTTTGACTTTTTTCTTGAAAACTATTATTTATGAATATTTACAATAAATTGCAAAAATGTTCAGCACAACAGAATCTAACAATGTAGCAAGTTTCGTATCTAAATGTTAATCCATGTAAGAGTTCTTGCCCCTGTAATATTGATTTTTAGCTCACCTGACCGAAAAGTCATGTGAGCTTATGGCATGGTGCAGCGTGTGTGCGTGCGTCGTTAACACCTATTTTTTACTTCTCCTCCAAAACTGCTGGACAGATTTCAATGATACGTGGTCAGAAGCATATATGGGCCGGTGCAATTCAGATTTTTTATGGCGTTGTCATGGCTACCAAAACTAAGTCAAGGTGACCTAGGGGTCCAAAAATCTAAAAAAAACTTCTCTGAAACCGATGATGGGAGAAAAAAAAAATCTGATGTGATATTTGGCTTCTGTAGGGTCTTAAGCCTATAGTTTGTTCATTTCGTGAAATCCGTAAAATGGCTTCAAATTGTTATAACTTGACTATTTGAACAGATAATGACATGGGGTTTTCAGTTTTGACTTTTTCTTGAAATGGCTTTTAAAATAGGGTAAAGGTCATCAATCAAGGTCATGACCTAAATTGTGATTTATGCAGTTTTAGGCAATTTTCTTGCAAATATTAAGAGAGATATGAATTCAAAACATTGTTGAAAGTTCCCCATGACAAAATTAAAAAGGGACCAAGTCTCATAACTATATGATAATCCATGTAGGAGTTGTTGCCCCTGAAATGTTAGTTTTTTGCTTATAAATACAAAAATTGTGCATTAGCTTAAAAACTATAAGCTTTTTGTATACTCATGTATATTGGAATATTGTATGATATGACAATCAATTAGATTTATGGGTCAAGGTCATATGTTGAAAGTTCAGGGTTATATCTGTAGAAGAAAACTGAAATTGTTAATTATCTTGAAAACTATGAACTTTTTGTATAGGCATATATATTAGAATATTGTAAGTATTGATATGACGATCATTTCATCTTATAAATACTAAAATTGTGCATTAGCTTAAAAACTATAAGCTTTTTGTATACTCATGTTTATTGGAATATTGTAGGTATTGATATGACAATCAATTAGATTTATGGTTCAAGATCATATGTTCAAAGGTCAAGGTCATAGCTGTAGAAAAAGACTGAGATTGTTAATTATCTTGAAAACTATCAACTTTTTGTACAAGCATATGTTCAAAATCATTATTTGGAAATAAATTTAGAAAAGCTACTACTTGATAATCCATGTAGGAGTTGTTGCCCCTGAAATGTTATTTCTGGCTTATAAATACAAAAATTGTGCATTAGCTTGAAAACCATAAGCTTTTTGTATAGGCATGTATATTAGAATATTGTAGGTATTGATATGACAATCATTTTGATATATGGTTCAAGGTCATATATTAAAAAGGTCAAGGTCATGGCTGCATAAGTGTACTGAAATTGTTAAATATCGTGAAAACTATTATATTTTTGTATAGGCATGTATATAAGAATATTGTAAGTATTTATATGACAATCATTTTGATATATGGTTCAAGGTCATGTGTTCAAAGCTCAAGGTCATAGCTGTAGAAAAAGACTGAAATTGTAAATTTTCTTGAAAACCATTAACTTTTTGTACTAGCATGTATATTAGAATATTGTAGGTATTGATATATACGACCATTTTGATTTGCACACATAAATTTATAATTATTTATACACATTTTTAACATATTTTTCCTTAAAATCTTGCTAAATATTTTACCATTTGTATTCAAGAACCTCATGTTACAGTCCACAGCATTATTTATATCAGCATTTTTGAATTTTTCAAGACATGACAAAAGATAACCTATTCATTTGCACTATGTTGTTGATCAGTGTCATGGGTTAAAAGGTCAAGGTCACATGCATTAGAATATTGAAGTTGGTTAAGTATTTGGAATATTATTATCTTTGTACTTAGGGGTGTATTATAAAATATTTTAAGAATTTATATAAATTAATATATAGATCAAGGTCATAAATTAAATGATCAAGGTCATGTATCAGAATACTGAATAATTTTCTTTCTTTTTTTTTTTTTTTTAAAAAATTTTTTTTATTTATTTTTTATTTTTTGATAAATTTGATAAAACTTCGTCAGAGGCATAAATGTGACTGCAATTTATGCAGATTTCTTCATGTTATTTTTATTGTCATTCTCAAAATAGGTCACAGTAACCTTAAAGTCTCAAACCTTTAAGAATTCATCTGCTTTGAAAAAAATGTTTGGTGATATTTGGCTTGCTTAGAAACTTAAGCCTTAAGTAAATTCATTTCATGAAATTTGGTATAAAAAAAAAATAGGCAAGATAATTTTTTTCATAAAATTGTTATCTCGATTGTACAACCAGATAACACGGTGTGTTCAGTTTTGACATTTTAGAGAGCACAATGATGCA
This sequence comes from Tegillarca granosa, assembly GCA_029721355.1. Taxonomy (NCBI): domain Eukaryota; kingdom Metazoa; phylum Mollusca; class Bivalvia; order Arcoida; family Arcidae; genus Tegillarca; species Tegillarca granosa. The sequence continues at coordinate 10,195,443 of CM056607.1, forward strand.
AAAGTTCAAATTGCAAAGCAAGCAAGTAGATAACATGAACAGAAAACAGATGAATCAGTAGTTTTTTCCATTTTGGTTGTTAACAGAAAATGTAAATTTTGAGTTCTAGATATCATAAAAGAAAACTGAATAATTAATTTAAAAAGTTGAAAAAATGAAAAAATACTCTTTCAGTTTTTCTGTTTTGTGGATGGTGTCGTGTGTGAGGTATTTGAGGGGAAATGCTGATCCACGTAGAATTTGTTGCCCCTGAAATGTAATTTTTTGTGAAATTGATATTTTTTAGCTCATTTGACCAAAGACACAGTGTTTTTACATGTGCATGTGTGTGTGTTTCATTCATGTGTGTGCATTTATTAAAACATATTTTGACTTCTCTGAAACTACACTACAGATTTGAATGAAACTTAAAAAGAAATGTTAAAGAGCAAATGCATTTAAGATTTTTACATTGATTTGCCATTGGTTTTACTACATGGTTAACAGATAAGCAAGTTAAAAAAAACTATGTGATAGTCGCAGTAGGAGTTTTTGCCCCTGAATTCTTTTTTTTACAGTTGGTTGTTAGACATTTTCTTAAATCTGTTATAAAAGAATAAATTGCAAATATGTATAACAAGATCTAACAGAGAAATAAGATTTTTAACTAATATAAAAATCCATGTAGAAGTAGTTGTCGCTGAAAATTTTTTTATTCCCCACTCCGAAGTTGGTTGGGGATATAGAGATGGATTTCATTTGTTTATCTGATCATCCATTAGTCCATTTATCTGTTACGGTAGTCCATTCGTCTGTTTGCCCATGCAATAATAATTTTTTCTGTTAAAGTTTTTTAATTAGTTAAAATTCTTCAGAATTTTTTCATTATAATTTAAATAAATTTTTATTCAAAACACATGTATATGTTTTTATTATATAACAACCTATCTAGAACACAATGGTAACCTTTGAAGTTAAAGTTTAGAATAGTGTTTTAGAATAGTAAGTCAATAATTCATATAAATTTGTATTTTGATACCTGTAATGTTACAAAATTTTTGAGTAAAAATGCATATTTTATATGAAAAATGTACATTTTGAGACAACAAATTTGCTTATTTGTTTTATAGGATATTCGGTTCAGTTATCTTGTAATTATTTAAAGTTTAACATATATACAACAATTTTAAGTGGTTTAGTACTTTTAGGGTAAATATGTCACTATTTGTAACTATTATCAGTTTACTGTTAACTTTGATGAAGGTTCTATTAGTTGGATATTTTGGTGTTCTGAAGAAAAAACATTTTGATTAAAGCACACAAATGCTTTTTAGAAAAGGATGATGGTGATAATGCTACTACTGCTCTGATAATGATGATGATCTATGCTGCTGATGATGTTGAATTTATGCTAGGATGATGTTGAATTTTCATGATAATGATGATGATGATGATAATGATTGTTACTTGCTCCAGATGATTTTCATACAGTGGATTGTACCTGTAATGGATTTCATAAAGAGAGCAAAATTAATTATACATAATAGTAATTATTACATTGTCACATAAATATATTTTGCTTTAATAGTTTTATATTACATGTGGAACTTTTTACCAACAAATTGTTTCTTTTTTGATTATTTCCTGTTTTTCAGAATGATCTTATATATTTTAACATATGCATTTATAACTAAAAACCTAATAATCACTTTTGTTTTCATTGAATACAACAACAACCAAAACAACAACATAAAAAATAAATTTTAAAAAAATAAAGTAAAGTTTATCGTTGTGTTACTCGTAAAAAATGATTGGTACTTTAGGATATTGTTTATATTTTGATTAAAAATGTAATGTCATTTTAAGACATTATAGTTTTTCTGTCATTAAGACAACAAAAGTATTATGTTTTGTATGATAATGAACAGAAGTTGTAATCACTTAAACTATTGGTGCAAAATATAAAGTGGGTGGGTGGGGGTGGATCTTTAAATGTCTTTTTGTCATGTTGCATCAGGTCATAAAGTTCAATCAAGTTTGTGAAGCTGGTTGACCTTGACCCAGACAAGTCAAGGTTGCAGTTTCCAGAATTAGTGAAACCTTTCGCTTTATTTTGCTATGAACTTTAAACACTAGCAACTTTAAAACTTCAAAATAAAGCATCAGAACAAAGAACTCTATTTATTATGCATATTTTACAAAGCTGGTTGATTATTCATATTCAAAGACACAAAGACACAATGACATTATTTGACATCATTGATTTCCGTCCGTTCGTCCGTTAGTCCGTTCGTCTGTTCGTCCGTCACAAGTACAATGTTAAGTTTTCCGTTGAAGTTTTTTTTCAAACTGTTAAAATTCTTCAGAATTTTTCATTCTGATTTAAAGAAATTATTATCCTAATATATTTTTAAACATGTGTATATGTTTTTACATAATTTATTGCCCAGAAAACCCATCTAGAACACAGTTAACCTTTTGCGTTAAAGTTTGCTACATGTTTTATATTATGATTTAAAAATAGCAAGTTAATAATAATAATACATACCAAAAAGAAATAGAGCTATTACTTCAAAAGTGTTCACATATTTCTCTTCAACATTTTAATACCTGCAATTTTAGTATTTCTTTGTAAAAATGCATATTTTATACGAAAAATGTACATTTTGAGAAAATGGGTTTTCTTATTTATTTTGTAGGATTTTCTGTAGAACTCTAGATATCAAGTAAATTATTAAAAGAAGTTTAACATATATACTTGGTTTTTTAAGTGGTTCAGTATTGTTGGGGTAAATATGTCAATTTTAAAAAGAAAACACTGATTTTGAGAAAATTCTTTTTTGTGGCTATTATTATTTTATTGTTGACTTTGATGGAGTTCTTTATATTGGGTGGGTATTTTGGTGTATGATTTTATTTTTCTAAAAAATATACATTTATCATTTATTAAACAAATACTTAAAAAAGGGATAAAGATTATAATGCTACTGCTGCTGATGGTAATGTTGATGATCTATGCTGTTGATGATGTTGAATTTATGCTAGTGATGATGTTGAGTTTATGTTAGTGATGATGTCGAATTTTCTTAATGATGCTGATGCTGATGATGATAACTTGCTCTTGATGATTTTTATACAGTGGAACACACTTGTTATGAATATCATTAAGTGAGCAAAATTAGTGATATATAATAGTAACTATTACATTGTCACATATATATTTTTTATCATATGCAGTTTATTGAATACCTGTCAACTTTGTCCCTTGTTTGAACAGAAATTTGATTTTTACCTTAATCAGAGACAAGTATACCTTTAAACTTGTCAGCATATCTGTGATGTACACTTGTTAATTGTTGTTTGGTTTTGGTGTCATGTTGGCTGATAGAGCTTGAAATTTTAAGCAATTATCTGTGTCAAGTTTATTGTGAGCTTGATCTGAATCTCTAGCATGTTATCCCATTTATAACTTGTTCACTGGCACATATTTTGTATATTGAACATTGGAGTCTTAAAGCCAGGTTACTATGAAATGTCTATCTGATATTATCAACAATTTTCTGGGGTCTGGTATGATGATTTTCATACAGTGGAACATACTTGTTATGAATATCATTAAGTGAGCAAAATTAGTGATATAAAGTAGTAATTATTACATTGACTTGTATATTATTTTTTTCATTAATAGCATATTACATGTGGAATTTTTCAAACAACAACTTGATGATGATGAACAAATTTTCTGTTTTGATTATTTTCTGTCTTTCAGAATGATGTTATATATTTTAACATATGCATTTATACCTAATAGCTTATAATCACTTTTGTTTTCTATGAATCCAACAACATGAACAACAAAAATTGAAAAAAAAACATAAGAAGAATCAACTTCTATCTATATGTTACTGATGAAAAATGTTTACTACTCATGGATATTGTTGATATTTTGATAAAAATATGAAATGTCATTTTAAAACATTAAAGTTTTCCAGTCATTGTTAAGATAACAAAAGACTTTATAAGTTTAACATGATGTTGAATAGCAGTTGTAATCACTGAAACTATTGGTGGAAAATAAAAAGTGAGTAGAGTGGGGGATATAAATGACAATGTCTTTTTGTTTTTATTCCACGGTGATTCTTGGATGAGTGCATGGTTTAAGGTCCATAGGACCCTAGTTTGTCAATAGTGCCTTTCTTTATATAGTCAGATATAATTTTACTGTTATGCTCAGGAACATGTTATACAAGCCTGGCTGATGCTGAAAAGCACTACCTTTTTATAATAAGTTTATACCCACAATCACCTGACCATAACTGGACAACAAATGTATTAAAACTTCAAAATTGATCATTAAAAAGGCTTATTGTAGTGCTCTATATTTGTAGATGTAATTTGGCAACACTGTAGAGAACCTAACAGAAGCAGTACCATAAATCTGGAGGTCCTGTGTTGTAAAGATGTAAACAGATAAAGGGAAGTAATTTTAAATTATTTATTTACATGTACTTGGGAATTCTTTGGTAAAATATTTTAAACAACCATGAAAGAAATATTTCTATGATAAAACTTCACCAACAGCCGATGTTGTGTAGATTGAAGTGATAAAGTCTTGAATTTATATATAATAAAAAATGTCAAACCAAAATTGGTGACATATAACTAGTTGCTTATTGCAATGAGTTATATATAGTATTGTAAAACTACAAAAAAGTAAAATTGGTGAACCTGTGCATTTTTACTCAAGTTAAAAGAAAATATTTTAAAAAATTTTTAAAGGAAAACAAAACGTTATTATGAAATTAAAAAAATCAGTTATTACTATTGATAAAAATATCACAAAAAGAGAAGAGGCTAAAAACAGTTTTTGGTTCAACTGAGCTGAAAGCTCATGATAGCTATTGCAATCCATCTTTATCTGTCATGCATAATCTTTTAATATTTTATTCTTTTCCACCATAACCACTGAGCCAAGTTTAATGAAACTTTGGTACCATTATGCCTAGGTGAAGTACTTTCTTATTTGCACAAATGAAGGAATTCCATCTCCTTTTGACCCTATAAACGGGGAAATAGTGAAAATATTCTATGAATGTACATGAACAAAAGATTTATCTGTGATATTTCATGTCTAACATCCTAAAGTCATCTTGTTTGATTTTTAAAAATCATAGCCATTGGGCTCAAAAGGGGGTAATGGTAACACACTTTATGGGTACAAAACCTAAAGTTCAGGGTCATAACTGCATAAGAATACCTAAATGGTGAATTAACTATTAAGTTTTTTGTATAGGTATGTATATTAAATTATTGTAGGTATTGATTTTACAATAATAGCTGAATGAGAATACAAAATTGTTAATCATCTGGGAATTATGTATTGCACTTGAGTTACTACATGAATTTAAGCTATTTATAAATTAATTGTAACTAGACCCAAGGATATTTCTTATTAAGTATTGAGACAGTAAGTGCCTCTTGTTTTATATGAAAAAGGTCAAAGTTGCAGAATAACAAAGCCTTAATGAACTAAAAGACTCAAAATTTGGAAATAACTTTATCAGATTGATTGATCTTGACCTTCATTCAAGGTTAAGACCAAATATATATATATATATATATATATTAAGTCGGTGCTTGAAACTAAGAAAGTATTCAAATTGATACAATCCTACATTTAAACTTATAGTGACCATGATGACTGTCAACCAAGAAAAATCCAAACACAAGTTTTGTTATATCTATGACATGCTAGTGAAGTTGGTGTATTGTGTCTGTTATGGCAATTGGAAAAAATATATTTTTAAGTCTTTTTCACATTTCTAAATGATAGCAGATATGTGTTAAAAACTGCATAATCTATATAAAAGTTTTTTTTTTAGAATGGAAACTAAATTTTGAAACTTTTATTTTACAATTTGAAATCAGCTGAATGCCCAAACTTTTGGAGATCAGATAATGGCATATTTAAACCCATAACTATAACATTTAATCAACTAATATACTAAACTTATAGATTTAATACTAATCAACTAATGTATTTAATTATGCCATTGTTTGTTAGCAAAAAACTATACACTACATCACTATACATCTATTTAAAAATTATACTTGCCTTTATCATTATGCAGTTTATTTCGAAATACCTGTCAACTTTGTCCCTTGTTTTGAACAGAAATTTGATTTTTACCTTAATCAGAGACAAGTATACCTTTAAACTTGTCAGCATATCTGTGATGTACACATTGTTAATTGTTGTTTGGTTTTGGTGTCATGGTGGCATGATAGAACTTGAAATTTTAAGCAATTATCTGTGTCAAGTTTATTGTGAGCTTGATCTGAATCTCTAGCATGTTATCCCATTTATAACTTGTTTACTGGCACATATTTTGTATATTGAACATTGGAGTCTTAAAGCCAGGTTACTGTGAAATGTCTATCTGATATAATCAACAATTTCCTGGTGCCTGGTATGCACCAACAACTCAATTGCTAAATGTCCTCGAGTATAGAAGATTGGGGGTTCAAATCCTGTCTGGTTCAGACTTTAAAATCTTACATACTTCATCCTTGTCTAGATATTAAGTGGGCAGATTATGCAATGCAATGGTTATTTGACTGCGGGAGTCGTATGCTTGTCTGCTGCATACTGACTTCGTTAATTTGGACCTTAGCAAACAGTTTTCCTGAGTGTGTGCTAGTACAAGACACACACACACACCTCATGTATACACAAATTTGTTCAGAGATTAATTCTTCAAATCAATAATCTTGTTCTTTTCATGAACAGCAAAACAATTGCTGTTGCTACATTTAACAATAACGTACAACCTACTAGCCAACCTGGTGAAATACACTGTAATCTCCAAGCAGAAGATTAAGAGAACTGGGCAAGCAAGGCCTCCACTTTGCCATGTAAAATTGACAGGGTTTTTCATTCAGCTGAATCTCGTAATTAATATTTTAATAAGAAAAATTAAGTAAGTTAGTAGCCTTAATCAATTTTCATTTCTACAGGGTCAAAAAATTTAACAGTTTTGTTGGATTAAGTTTTTTGATTTTTGTCAAATTTTTATCATTTGATTAACAAAATATTAGATATATAATCAATATTAACTGTCTAATGTTGATGATAAGGTTTCAAAAACGGGGTTCCCTATTTATGAAATTATCTTTAAACCTATTTAAAAACTGTTAAAATTTTTTATATGGTATTTGAATACATAATACATGTATTTTCAATATGTTCAACTTATAGCTATCTCAGATTATGATGCTGTTTTTTTAGCACATTTTGATCATTGCTGCGCATGGTGTTTTAGATCAATTTATTTATTTAAAATGAATCATGATTACAATTACATTGTTGTACATCATGATCTTTTGTTTTATTTTTTCTTTTTTTGCTACAAAACATGATGAAAATATAATTTTTACCCAAAAGTGTTGAAATGAGGTACTTGAAATATGTATAGAACAAAACCAAAATAACTATTTTGTACTTTGCTTTAACTCACCTGACTACAGGTCACGTGAGATTTACCTTCAGGTATTAAGGATGCTACATGGTTGTAATCTATAATGGAAGTTACCTGAGTCATTTACTTATGCAGTAAGGGTGTTCCACTGTTACCAACATCTAATTGGCAGAAAAAGACGAAGGAACAGTGACCATCACCACTGCATTCAAATTAAGGATACAACATGGCTGCCATCTCTGATTGAAGTTACCGAGGCATTTATACAGTAAGGGGTGTTTCACCGTTAACAACTTCTAATTGACAGCAAAAGATGGAGATACAGTGATCATCACCACTACATTCAGGGATGTCTCATTGTTTTAAACATTTTTCCTTTAGGTAAAATGGATGTGACATGGCTGCCATCTATGATCAAAGTTAACGAGGCATTTACTTATGCAGTAAGTGTTCCACTGTTACCAACATCTACATGGCAGTAAAGGATGGAGATACAGTGACCATCTCCACTGCATTCAGGGATGTTTCATCGTTTTCATCATTTTTCCTTCAGGTATTAAGGATGCAATATGGTTGTCACCTATGATTCAAGTTACTGAGGCATTTACTTATGCAGTAAGGGGTGTTCCACTGTTACCAACATCTAATTGGCGGCAAAAGAAGAAGATACAGTGACCATCACCACTGCATTCAGTTGTGTTTCTTTTACTGTAACAATCTGCCTTCACCATTAAAAGATAGAAGAGAAAATGTAAGGATATAACGAATTGTTTGCCACCTACGTTCAAGGTTGCTGAAGCATTTACTTGTGTAGTAAGGGGTGTTCCACTATTACCAACATCTAATCGGCTGCAAAAGATGAAGATACAGTGACCATCGCCACTGCATTCAGGGATGTTTCATTGTTGTTGTCAGGTTCCTTTCAGGATTCAAGATGCGTACGCAGTGTTGCTATTCGTGGTTAAAGTTGAATAATTGAATTGCTCAATAAGTAATGTTGCACTGTCATCAAGATCTACATGGTGGCGAAAGATTGAGGTCGAGTGGCCATAACCACTGTATGTTAGAATGTTTAATAATTATTTACGTTTACATGCTTTGGTCTATGCTATTGTTTCATTTTTCTTTGGGTAAACCTAGCCACAAAGATAGATTGGTTTTACAGGGTAGACACCTGGATATACCTTTGGACACTTGCATCTAGTAGTACAGTAATTTTTTAACCAGTGAGTGGGTAAACCAAAGTCCTGATTCACAGTTAAAAAATGCACAAATGATGGCACAAAACTAGCATCATAAAACAATTTAAGGTGGTAGTTTCCGTAGGTGTTCATCATTAAAAGGAAAACACTGCTGTACGTTGCCCTAGGTGGTTGTCGACAACTGTTTTATAAGGGATGCCGCTGTTTACCATGAAACATTTGTGGCTAAGGTAAACCTTTTTTTCTTTTTTTAGGTATGACTTTAATTTCATAATATGGCCACCTACAGCTGAAATTAGAGGCATTACCTATGTAGTAAGGGGTGTTCCACTGTTACCAACATCTAACTAGCAGCAAAAGATGAAGATACAGTGACCATCGCCACTGCATTCAGGGATGTTTCATTATTTTCAACATTTTTCCTTCAGGTATAAAGGAAGGGAAATGGCTGCCATCTATGATCGAAGTTACAGAGGCATTTACTTATGCAGTAAGGGGTGGTCCATTGTTACCAACATCTACATGGCAGAAAAGGATGGAGATACAGTGACCATCACCACTGCGTTCATGGATGACTCATTGTTTTAAACATTTTTCCTTTAGGTAAAATGGATGTGACATGGTTGCCATCTATGATCGAAGTTAGCGAGATATTTACTTATGCGGTAAGGGGTGTTCCACTGTTACCAACATCTAGCATGGCAGAAAAGGATGGAGATACAGTGACCATCACCACTGCATTCAGGGATGTTTCATCGTTTTCATCATTTTTCCTTCAGGTATTAAGGATGCAATATGGTTGTCACCTATGATTCAAGTTACTGAGGCATTTACTTATTCAGTAACGGTGTGTTCCACTGTTACCAACATCTAATTGGCGGCAAAAGATGAAGATACAGTGACCATCACCACTGCATTCAGTTGTGTTTCTTTTACTGTAACAATCTGCCTTCACCATTAAAAAGATAGAAGAGAAAATGTAAGGATATAACGAAATGTTTGCCACCTACGTTCAAGGCTGCTGAAGCATTTACTTATGTAGTAAGGGGTGTTCCACTATTACCAACATCTAATCGGCTGCAAAAGATGAAGATACAGTGACCATCGCCACTGCATTCAGGGATGTTTCATTGTTGTTGTCAGGTTCCTTTCAGGATTTAAGATGCGTACGCAGTGTTGCTATTCGTGGTTTAAAGTTGAATAATTGAATTGCTCAATAAGGAATGTTGCACTGTCATCAAGATCTACATGGTGGCGAAAGATTGAGGTCGAGTGGCCATAACCACTGTATGTTAGAATGTTTAATAATTATTTACGTTTACATGCTTTGGTCTATGCTATTGTTTCATTTTTTCTTTGGGTAAACCTAGCCACAAAGATAGATTGGTTTTACAGGGTAGACACCTGGATATACCTTTGGACACTTGCATCTAGTAGTACAGTAATTTTTTAACCAGTGAGTGGGTAAACCAAAGTCCTGATTCACAGTTAAAAAATGCACAAATGATGGCACAAAACTAGCATCATAAAACAATTTAAGGTGGTAGTTTCCGTAGGTGTTCATCATTAAAAGGAAAACACTGCTGTACGTTGCCCTAGGTGGTTGTCGACAACTGTTTTATAAGGGATGCCGCTGTTTACCATGAAACATTTGTGGCTAAGGTAAACCTTTTTTTCTTTTTTTTAGGTATGACTTTAATTTCATAATATGGCCACCTACAGCTGAAATTAGAGGCATTACCTATGTAGTAAGGGGTGTTCCACTGTTACCAACATCTAACTAGCAGCAAAAGATGAAGATACAGTGACCATCGCCACTGCATTCAGGGATGTTTCATTATTTTCAACATTTTTCCTTCAGGTATAAAGGAAGGGACATGGCTGCCATCTATGATCGAAGTTACCGAGGCATTTACTTATGCAGTAAAGGGGTGTTCCACTGTTACCAACATCTACATGACAGAAAAGGATGGAGATACAGTGACCATTACCACTGCGTTCAGGGATGTTTCATTGTTTTAAACATTTTTCCTTTAGGTAAAATGGATGTGACATGGTTGCCATCTATGATCGAAGTTACCGAGGCATTTACTTATGCAGTAAGGGGTGTTCCACTGTTACCAACATCTACATGGCAGAAAAGGATGGAGATACAGTGACCATCACCACTGCGTTCAGGGATGACTCATTGTTTTAAACATTTTTCCTTTAGGTAAAATGGATGTGACATGGTTGCCATCTATGATCGAAGTTAAGCGAGATATTTACTTATGCGGTAAGGGGTGTTCCACTGTTACCAACATCTACATGGCAGTAAAGGATGGAGATACAGTGACCATCACCACTGCATTCAGGGATATTTCATCGTTTTCATCATTTTTCCTTCAGGTATTAAGGATGCAATATGGTTGTCACCTATGATTCAAGTTACTGAGGCATTTACTTATGCAGTAAGGTGTGTTCCACTGTTACCAACATCTAATTGGCGGCAAAAGATGAAGATACAGTGACCATCACCACTGCATTCAGTTGTGTTTCTTTTACTGTAACAATCTGCCTTCACCATTAAAAAGATAGAAGAGAAAATGTAAGGATATAACGAAATGTTTGCCACCTACGTTCAAGGCTGCTGAAGCATTTACTTATGTAGTAAGGGGTGTTCCACTATTACCAACATCTAATCGGCTGCAAAAGATGAAGATACAGTGACCATCGCCACTGCATTCAGGGATGTTTCATTGTTGTTGTCAGGTTCCTTTCAGGATTTAAGATGCGTACGCAGTGTTGCTATTCGTGGTTTAAAGTTGAATAATTGAATTGCTCAATAAGGAATGTTGCACTGTCATCAAGATCTACATGGTGGCGAAAGATTGAGGTCGAGTGGCCATAACCACTGTATGTTAGAATGTTTAATAATTATTTACGTTTACATGCTTTGGTCTATGCTATTGTTTCATTTTTTCTTTGGGTAAACCTAGCCACAAAGATAGATTGGTTTTACAGGGTAGACACCTGGATATACCTTTGGACACTTGCATCTAGTAGTACAGTAATTTTTTAACCAGTGAGTGGGTAAACCAAAGTCCTGATTCACAGTTAAAAAATGCACAAATGATGGCACAAAACTAGCATCATAAAACAATTTAAGGTGGTAGTTTCCGTAGGTGTTCATCATTAAAAGGAAAACACTGCTGTACGTTGCCCTAGGTGGTTGTCGACAACTGTTTTATAAGGGATGCCGCTGTTTACCATGAAACATTTGTGGCTAAGGTAAACCTTTTTTTCTTTTTTTTAGGTATGACTTTAATTTCATAATATGGCCACCTACAGCTGAAATTAGAGGCATTACCTATGTAGTAAGGGGTGTTCCACTGTTACCAACATCTAACTAGCAGCAAAAGATGAAGATACAGTGACCATCGCCACTGCATTCAGGGATGTTTCATTATTTTCAACATTTTTCCTTCAGGTATAAAGGAAGGGACATGGCTGCCATCTATGATCGAAGTTACCGAGGCATTTACTTATGCAGTAAAGGGGTGTTCCACTGTTACCAACATCTACATGACAGAAAAGGATGGAGATACAGTGACCATTACCACTGCGTTCAGGGATGTTTCATTGTTTTAAACATTTTTCCTTTAGGTAAAATGGATGTGACATGGTTGCCATCTATGATCGAAGTTACCGAGGCATTTACTTATGCAGTAAGGGGTGTTCCACTGTTACCAACATCTACATGGCAGAAAAGGATGGAGATACAGTGACCATCACCACTGCGTTCAGGGATGACTCATTGTTTTAAACATTTTTCCTTTAGGTAAAATGGATGTGACATGGTTGCCATCTATGATCGAAGTTAACGAGATATTTACTTATGCGGTAAGGGGTGTTCCACTGTTACCAACATCTACATGGCAGTAAAGGATGGAGATACAGTGACCATCACCACTGCATTCAGGGATGTTTCATCGTTTTCATCATTTTTCCTTCAGGTATTAAGGATGCAATATGGTTGTCACCTATGATTCAAGTTACTGAGGCATTTACTTATGCAGTAAGGTGTGTTCCACTGTTACCAACATCTAATTGGCGGCAAAAGATGAAGATACAGTGACCATCACCACTGCATTCAGTTGTGTTTCTTTTACTGTAACAATCTGCCTTCACCATTAAAAAGATAGAAGAGAAAATGTAAGGATATAACGAAATGTTTGCCACCTACGTTCAAGGCTGCTGAAGCATTTACTTATGTAGTAAGGGGTGTTCCACTATTACCAACATCTAATCGGCTGCAAAAGATGAAGATACAGTGACCATCGCCACTGCATTCAGGGATGTTTCATTGTTGTTGTCAGGTTCCTTTCAGGATTTAAGATGCGTACGCAGTGTTGCTATTCGTGGTTTAAAGTTGAATAATTGAATTGCTCAATAAGGAATGTTGCACTGTCATCAAGATCTACATGGTGGCGAAAGATTGAGGTCGAGTGGCCATAACCACTGTATGTTAGAATGTTTAATAATTATTTACGTTTACATGCTTTGGTCTATGCTATTGTTTCATTTTTTCTTTGGGTAAACCTAGCCACAAAGATAGATTGGTTTTACAGGGTAGACACCTGGATATACCTTTGGACACTTGCATCTAGTAGTACAGTAATTTTTTAACCAGTGAGTGGGTAAACCAAAGTCCTGATTCACAGTTAAAAAATGCACAAATGATGGCACAAAACTAGCATCATAAAACAATTTAAGGTGGTAGTTTCCGTAGGTGTTCATCATTAAAAGGAAAACACTGCTGTACGTTGCCCTAGGTGGTTGTCGACAACTGTTTTATAAGGGATGCCGCTGTTTACCATGAAACATTTGTGGCTAAGGTAAACCTTTTTTTCTTTTTTTTAGGTATGACTTTAATTTCATAATATGGCCACCTACAGCTGAAATTAGAGGCATTACCTATGTAGTAAGGGGTGTTCCACTGTTACCAACATCTAACTAGCAGCAAAAGATGAAGATACAGTGACCATCGCCACTGCATTCAGGGATGTTTCATTATTTTCAACATTTTTCCTTCAGGTATAAAGGAAGGGACATGGCTGCCATCTATGATCGAAGTTACCGAGGCATTTACTTATGCAGTAAAGGGGTGTTCCACTGTTACCAACATCTACATGACAGAAAAGGATGGAGATACAGTGACCATTACCACTGCGTTCAGGGATGTTTCATTGTTTTAAACATTTTTCCTTTAGGTAAAATGGATGTGACATGGTTGCCATCTATGATCGAAGTTACCGAGGCATTTACTTATGCAGTAAGGGGTGTTCCACTGTTACCAACATCTACATGGCAGAAAAGGATGGAGATACAGTGACCATCACCACTGCGTTCAGGGATGACTCATTGTTTTAAACATTTTTCCTTTAGGTAAAATGGATGTGACATGGTTGCCATCTATGATCGAAGTTAACGAGATATTTACTTATGCGGTAAGGGGTGTTCCACTGTTACCAACATCTACATGGCAGTAAAGGATGGAGATACAGTGACCATCACCACTGCATTCAGGGATGTTTCATCGTTTTCATCATTTTTCCTTCAGGTATTAAGGATGCAATATGGTTGTCACCTATGATTCAAGTTACTGAGGCATTTACTTATGCAGTAAGGTGTGTTCCACTGTTACCAACATCTAATTGGCGGCAAAAGATGAAGATACAGTGACCATCACCACTGCATTCAGTTGTGTTTCTTTTACTGTAACAATCTGCCTTCACCATTAAAAAGATAGAAGAGAAAATGTAAGGATATAACGAAATGTTTGCCACCTACGTTCAAGGCTGCTGAAGCATTTACTTATGTAGTAAGGGGTGTTCCACTATTACCAACATCTAATCGGCTGCAAAAGATGAAGATACAGTGACCATCGCCACTGCATTCAGGGATGTTTCATTGTTGTTGTCAGGTTCCTTTCAGGATTTAAGATGCGTACGCAGTGTTGCTATTCGTGGTTTAAAGTTGAATAATTGAATTGCTCAATAAGGAATGTTGCACTGTCATCAAGATCTACATGGTGGCGAAAGATTGAGGTCGAGTGGCCATAACCACTGTATGTTAGAATGTTTAATAATTATTTACGTTTACATGCTTTGGTCTATGCTATTGTTTCATTTTTTCTTTGGGTAAACCTAGCCACAAAGATAGATTGGTTTTACAGGGTAGACACCTGGATATACCTTTGGACACTTGCATCTAGTAGTACAGTAATTTTTTAACCAGTGAGTGGGTAAACCAAAGTCCTGATTCACAGTTAAAAAATGCACAAATGATGGCACAAAACTAGCATCATAAAACAATTTAAGGTGGTAGTTTCCGTAGGTGTTCATCATTAAAAGGAAAACACTGCTGTACGTTGCCCTAGGTGGTTGTCGACAACTGTTTTATAAGGGATGCCGCTGTTTACCATGAAACATTTGTGGCTAAGGTAAACCTTTTTTTCTTTTTTTTAGGTATGACTTTAATTTCATAATATGGCCACCTACAGCTGAAATTAGAGGCATTACCTATGTAGTAAGGGGTGTTCCACTGTTACCAACATCTAACTAGCAGCAAAAGATGAAGATACAGTGACCATCGCCACTGCATTCAGGGATGTTTCATTATTTTCAACATTTTTCCTTCAGGTATAAAGGAAGGGACATGGCTGCCATCTATGATCGAAGTTACCGAGGCATTTACTTATGCAGTAAAGGGGTGTTCCACTGTTACCAACATCTACATGACAGAAAAGGATGGAGATACAGTGACCATTACCACTGCGTTCAGGGATGTTTCATTGTTTTAAACATTTTTCCTTTAGGTAAAATGGATGTGACATGGTTGCCATCTATGATCGAAGTTACCGAGGCATTTACTTATGCAGTAAGGGGTGTTCCACTGTTACCAACATCTACATGGCAGAAAAGGATGGAGATACAGTGACCATCACCACTGCGTTCAGGGATGACTCATTGTTTTAAACATTTTTCCTTTAGGTAAAATGGATGTGACATGGTTGCCATCTATGATCGAAGTTAGCGAGATATTTACTTATGCGGTAAGGGGTGTTCCACTGTTACCAACATCTACATGGCAGTAAAGGTTGGAGATACAGTGACCATCACCACTGCATTCAGGAATGTTTCATCGTTTTCATCATTTTTCCTTCAGGTATTAAGGATGCAATATGGTTGTCACCTATGATTCAAGTTACTGAGGCAATTACTTATGCAGTAAGGTGTGTTCCACTGTTACCAACATCTAATTGGCGGCAAAAAGATGAAGATACAGTGACCATCACCACTGCATTCAGTTGTGTTTCTTTTACTGTAACAATCTGCCTTCACCGTAGAAGAGAAAATGTAAGGATATAACGAAATGTTTGCCACCTACGTTCAAGGCTGCTGAAGCATTTACTTATGCAGTAAGGGGTGTTCCACTGTTATCCAACATCTACATGACAGCAAAAGGATGGAAGATACAGTGACCATTACCACTGCGTTCAGGGATGTTTCATTGTTTTAACATTTTTCCTTTAGGTAAAATGGATGTGACCATGGTTGCCATCTATGATCGAAGTTACCGAGGCATTTACTTATGCAGTAAGGGGTGTTCCACTGTTACCAACATCTACATGGCAGAAAAGGATGGAGATACAGTGCCCATCACCACTGCGTTCAGGATGACTCATTGTTTTAAACATTTTTCCTTTAGGTAAATGGATGTGACATGGTTGCCATCTATGATCGAAGTTACCGAGGCATTTACTTATGCAGTAAGGGGTGTTCCACTGTTACCAACATCTACATGGCAGAAAAGTATGGAGATACAGTGACCATCACCACTGCGTTCAGGGATGACTCATGTTTTAAACATTTTTCCTTTAGGTAAAATGGATGTGACATGGTTGCCATCTATGATCGAAGTTAGCGAGATATTTACTTATGCGGTAAGGGGTGTTCCACTGTTACCAACATCTACATGGCAGTAAAGGATGGAGATACAGTGACCATCACCACTGCATTCAGGGATGTTTCATCGTTTTCATCATTTTTCCTTTAGGTAAAATGGATGTCACATGGTTGCCCATCTATGATCGAAGTTACCGAGGCATTTACTTATGCAGTAAGGGGTGTTCCACTGTTACCAACATCTACATGGCAGAAAAGGATGGAGATACAGTGACCATCACCACTGCGTTCAGGGATGACTCATTGTTTTAAACATTTTTCCTTTAGGTAAAATGGATGTGACATGGTTGCCATCTATGATCGAAGTTAGCGAGATATTTACTTATGCGGTAAGGGGTGTTCCACTGTTACCAACATCTACATGGCAGTAAAGGATGGAGATACAGTGACCATCACCACTGCATTCAGGGATGTTTCATCGTTTTCATCATTTTTCCTTCAGGTATTAAGGATGCAATATGGTTGTCACCTATGATTCAAGTTACTGAGGCATTTACTTATGCAGTAAGGTGTGTTCCACTGTTACCAACATCTAATTGGCGGCAAAAGATGAAGATACAGTGACCATCACCACTGCATTCAGTTGTGTTTCTTTTACTGTAACAATCTGCCTTCACCATTAAAAAGATAGAAGAGAAAATGTAAGGATATAACGAAATGTTTGCCACCTACGTTCAAGGCTGCTGAAGCATTTACTTATGTAGTAAGGGGTGTTCCACTATTACCAACATCTAATCGGCTGCAAAAGATGAAGATACAGTGACCATCGCCACTGCATTCAGGGATGTTTCATTGTTGTTGTCAGGTTCCTTTCAGGATTTAAGATGCGTACGCAGTGTTGCTATTCGTGGTTTAAAGTTGAATAATTGAATTGCTCAATAAGGAATGTTGCACTGTCATCAAGATCTACATGGTGGCGAAAGATTGAGGTCGAGTGGCCATAACCACTGTATGTTAGAATGTTTAATAATTATTTACGTTTACATGCTTTGGTCTATGCTATTGTTTCATTTTTTCTTTGGGTAAACCTAGCCACAAAGATAGATTGGTTTTACAGGGTAGACACCTGGATATACCTTTGGACACTTGCATCTAGTAGTACAGTAATTTTTTAACCAGTGAGTGGGTAAACCAAAGTCCTGATTCACAGTTAAAAAATGCACAAATGATGGCACAAAACTAGCATCATAAAACAATTTAAGGTGGTAGTTTCCGTAGGTGTTCATCATTAAAAGGAAAACACTGCTGTACGTTGCCCTAGGTGGTTGTCGACAACTGTTTTATAAGGGATGCCGCTGTTTACCATGAAACATTTGTGGCTAAGGTAAACCTTTTTTTCTTTTTTTTAGGTATGACTTTAATTTCATAATATGGCCACCTACAGCTGAAATTAGAGGCATTACCTATGTAGTAAGGGGTGTTCCACTGTTACCAACATCTAACTAGCAGCAAAAGATGAAGATACAGTGACCATCGCCACTGCATTCAGGGATGTTTCATTATTTTCAACATTTTTCCTTCAGGTATAAAGGAAGGGACATGGCTGCCATCTATGATCGAAGTTACCGAGGCATTTACTTATGCAGTAAAGGGGTGTTCCACTGTTACCAACATCTACATGACAGAAAAGATGGAGATACAGTGACCATTACCACTGCGTTCAGGGATGTTTCATTGTTTTGAACATTTTTCCTTTAGGTAAAATGGATGTGACATGGTTGCCATCTATGATCGAAGTTACCGAGGCATTTACTTATGCAGTAAGGGGTGTTCCACTGTTACCAACATCTACATGGCAGAAAAGGATGGAGATACAGTGACCATCACCACTGCATTCAGAGATGTTTCGTCGTTTTCATCATTTTTCCTTCAGGTATTAAGGATGCAATATGGTTGTCACCTATGATTCAAGTTACTGAGGCATTTACTTATGCAGTAAGGTGTGTTCCACTGTTACCAACATCTAATTGGCGGCAAAAGATGAAGATACAGTGACCATCACCACTGCATTCAGTTGTGTTTCTTTTACTGTAACAATCTGCCTTCACCATTAAAAAGATAGAAGAGAAAATGTAAGGATATAACGAAATGTTTGCCACCTACGTTCAAGGCTGCTGAAGCATTTACTTATGTAGTAAGGGGTGTTCCACTATTACCAACATCTAATCGGCTGCAAAAGATGAAGATACAGTGACCATCGCCACTGCATTCAGGGATGTTTCATTGTTGTTGTCAGGTTCCTTTCAGGATTTAAGATGCGTACGCAGTGTTGCTATTCGTGGTTTAAAGTTGAATAATTGAATTGCTCAATAAGGAATGTTGCACTGTCATCAAGATCTACATGGTGGCGAAAGATTGAGGTCGAGTGGCCATAACCACTGTATGTTAGAATGTTTAATAATTATTTACGTTTACATGCTTTGGTCTATGCTATTGTTTCATTTTTTCTTTGGGTAAACCTAGCCACAAAGATAGATTGGTTTTACAGGGTAGACACCTGGATATACCTTTGGACACTTGCATCTAGTAGTACAGTAATTTTTTAACCAGTGAGTGGGTAAACCAAAGTCCTGATTCACAGTTAAAAAATGCACAAATGATGGCACAAAACTAGCATCATAAAACAATTTAAGGTGGTAGTTTCCGTAGGTGTTCATCATTAAAAGGAAAACACTGCTGTACGTTGCCCTAGGTGGTTGTCGACAACTGTTTTATAAGGGATGCCGCTGTTTACCATGAAACATTTGTGGCTAAGGTAAACCTTTTTTTCTTTTTTTTAGGTATGACTTTAATTTCACAATATGGCCACCTACAGCTGAAATTAGAGACATTACCTATGTAGTAAGGGGTGTTCCACTGTTACCAACATCTAACTAGCAGCAAAAGATGAAGATACAGTGACCAACGCCACTGCATTCAGGGATGTTTCATTATTTTCAACATTTTTCCTTCAGGTATAAAGGAAGGGACATGGCTGCCATCTATGATCGAAGTTACCGAGGCATTTACTTATGCAGTAAAGGGGTGTTCCACTGTTACCAACATCTACATGACAGAAAAGGATGGAGATACAGTGACCATTACCACTGCGTTCAGGGATGTTTCATTGTTTTAAACATTTTTCCTTTAGGTAAAATGGATGTGACATGGTTGCCATCTATGATCGAAGTTACCGAGGCATTTACTTATGCAGTAAGGGGTGTTCCACTGTTACCAACATCTACATGGCAGAAAAGGATGGAGATACAGTGACCATCACCACTGCGTTCAGGGATGACTCATTGTTTTAAACATTTTTCCTTTAGGTAAAATGGATGTGACATGGTTGCCATCTATGATCGAAGTTAGCGAGATATTTACTTATGCGGTAAGGGGTGTTCCACTGTTACCAACATCTACATGGCAGTAAAGGTTGGAGATACAGTGACCATCACCACTGCATTCAGGAATGTTTCATCGTTTTCATCATTTTTCCTTCAGGTATTAAGGATGCAATATGGTTGTCACCTATGATTCAAGTTACTGAGGCATTTACTTATGCAGTAAGGTGTGTTCCACTGTTACCAACATCTAATTGGCGGCAAAAGATGAAGATACAGTGACCATCACCACTGCATTCAGTTGTTTTCTTTTACTGTAACAATCTGCCTTCACCATTAAAAGATAGAAGAGAAAATGTAAGGATATAACGAAATGTTTGCCACCTACGTTCAAGGCTGCTGAAGCATTTCATATATTGTAAGGGGTGTTCCACTGTTATCAACATCTAACTAGCAGCAAAAGATGGAGATACAGTGACCATCGCCACTGCATTCAGGGATGTTTCATTATTGTCAACATTTTTCCTTCAGGTGTAAAGGAAGGGACATGGTTGCCATCTATGATTGAAGTTATCGAGGCATTTACTTTTGCAGTTAGGGGTGTTCCACTGTTACCAACATCTACATGGCAGAAAAGGATGGAGATACAGTAACCATCACCACTGCGTTCAGGGATGTTTCATTGTTTTAAATATTTTTCCTTCAGGTTAAATGGATGTGACATGGTTGCCAACTATGATCGAAATTACCAAGGCATTTACTCGTGCAGTAAGGGGTGTTCCACTGTCACCAACATCTACATGGCAGAAAAGGATGGAGATACAGTGACCATCACCACTGCATTCAGAGATGTTTGATCGTTTTCTTCATTTTTCCTTCAGGCAATTTTTTTCGAATTTGAAAGATACAAGAGAGAATTTAAAGATATAACGAAATGTTTGCCAACTACGTTCAAGGCTGCTGAAGCATCTATGTGGTAAGGGGTGTTGCACTGTTACCAACATCTAACTAGCAGCAAAAGATGAAGACACAGTGACCATCGCCACTGCATTCAGGAATGTTATATAATTTTCAACATTTTTACATCAGGTATTAAGGATGCAACTTTTTGTCGAAAATCGTAAATTTCAATTAACGTTAAATTTTGTGTTTTCCGCAAACTGAAAAAAAGGGAACTTATTTCCCTATAATCATTATGATATTGCTATTTTACATATATAAAACCTTACATGACGAAAAGTTCACTTGTGATGATTAAAATTAATTCTTTTTCAGATTAACCAATGTTTGGTTATCTAGGTATTCAGGGACGGACGACATCAACCTGGTTTAATCCTTGTATAAACTACCTCTAACTGGATAGCTAACAGATTTAAAGACATTTACCTTGACAACCATTATATCAGCAGGAATATAAAAAGGTGTGTGTGTGTGTGTGTGTGTGGTGTGTGTTACTAATTTTATGTTCGTAATTTTTCTTGTAAATACAAAGTTGCTGTGTAAAATTTTCAAAATGGGTGAGAGTTGAAAAATTATTTTTTGCATATTTTCATTGTGTTAATTGTACTAAAATGATTTTAAACTGTTAAAAAAAATTTGAAAGTAACATTTTATTTACTTTACCTCGTATAGTAAAGTAACATTTTATACATTACCTCCGGTAGTAATTGCTATTTGCAGGGTCAGTTGCTTTGTTGTAATGCTTTTTAAAATTGCATTAACAAATTTTCAGCTGTTGATATAAAGGAGCAATTTTATTTATCTCAGACGATTAATCAAAGAACAAACTCATGTATACCGTAACCCCAATCAAATTTTCTGACAACAGGTAAACAATAATTTTTATAACAAAGTGCTCTTGAAAGTATTATGAATGACGTGTCTGGAAAATTTAGGTTTTTATTTAATCACTATGATTCTGATGAAAATTGGATTCAGATACCTGTGCATTATGATGAAATTAAAACAGGCACATTTATTCACACGCGCGCGGGCGAATATATTTATAGACGTTTTCTGGGATCAAATAATGACAAATACTGCATTACTAACTGTTAGTGTACCAATAATCAATATAACAGTAACATGCCTAATGGTAAAATAACTAACGTGCTCATTACTAATCTGTTTATAACAACCCGTTTTTCCCTGCACTTGTTTCATGCGCTTTAACATTTTTGTCATTATTTGTTCTCTGAAAAACTTTATTGATTTTTTTTTCTTTTTGTATTCTTTGTATTCTTTTATCCAAGTTTGTGAATCCACTTTATCATCAGTAATTCATAATTTAATCGCTAAAAAATTCGCTCAGGCTGTCAATCTGTTTGACTAAACATTTCAACTTGATGATCTGTTCCAAAATTGCTATCTTACACTATGTATCTAGTACTTTCTGTCATTGTCTTGTGATGTGCAACATAAGATCCTGAGATTTATTGTTTATTCTTCAACGAATATTGTATTACATAGCTCCCAACTTATGATTGCCATCGTGTCATATGATAACATGATGTTCGAAGTCTGTAAGGAAGAATTTTGAAACAAAAATAATGACACGTGATTCATGGTAAAGCTCAAAAGTACTACAAACAAACAAAATTATAATCATCTCTGGATTGATAAGAGGTATTTTATAGCTTTGAAATCTTTAGTTTTAATGGAGACATAAAGTCACATTTTGGGGACATTAATTTTTTTCAGTTGCTGTAAAACTTTCAGTTTAATAAGGCATTTTCTAGTCGCGCACTGAAATCTTTAGTTAAAATGGAGACATTATCTAGTCGTTACTTCAAAGCCAAGAAAAATTTATAAGCATTTTTGTTGAATCTTTGTGTTGGAGTGATCATTTTTATTTTTGTGTTGCAAACAACTTACTCTATTAGAATTTTAGTTACCATGGTGAAAGGTTATTTACATTTAGTAATTAACCCCGATTTCAGATAAAATCGAGATTTTTAAAAGTAATTTTACACACGTTTTACTGTATTATCTTCCATAAGTTTCCGTAATGTTCATAAGTTTTGATATCAATATTGTGTGTAATTAATTAAAGTGTGAAATGTTTTATAATTTGTAAAAAACATAACTTAATGTTGTTATATAGCATGTAGAGTCTACTGTATTTCAAGAAAAATAATTTATTTACAATATAGTTTTGTAGTATTTGTTTTGTGAAATAAAATCAACTACTGAAGCTTACAGTGTGTATATTGTAAAAAAAATCTACCTAATATTCGGTTTGCAGTATTTGTACTTGTCATAAAATAAAATCTCATAAATTCAATTTGACACACTTGTTTCGATTGTACTGTTTATAAGTTTAAGAAGTTTCTATTAAACATATATATATATATATATATATATATATATATATATATATATATATATATATATATATATATATAATAATAATAATAATAATAATAATAATAAGGGGTAGTTATGTAAATTTTGTGGCATGGTACCTACATTGCATTAAATCTTGCAAAATGTTTGTCATGTAGCACCAAAAAAGGTCATAAATACATTACTTCATGACAATTTAAACTAACATTAAAATTCAAATCAATTGTTTTCACCTAGAGCTTCTTTAAAGTGTACTCCTTTTAAATGAGTCCGAGACGCTGGCAAGACGTTTTTTGATATTGTGCCGACGTTGGCACAATATCAAAAAACGTCTTGCCAGCGTCTCGGACTCTTATTTAATAGGAGTACCTCCAAGTGGAGAAACCATGACCAAGATACAGCCTATTCCAGTGTATTGAACTTTAACCTATATCGGACGAAATAATGCCATAATGAATTTCACAAAGTTTAACTCCGTGAAACCATTAGAAAGTAATACAATTTTATGAAAGTGAAATAATCTTGCCAGTTGGATAAAACTGCATTCATATCACCAGAATTGCTACAAGTGAAATTTCCTTGATGGAGAGATAAAACTGGTGACATCCATCATATATATATATCATGATATATATATATATATATATATATATATATATATATATATATATATATACAATGTATATATATATATATATTTTGTCGGAGCTGGTGACATTAGATATCAGTGAGTGAAATAATCTTGACTTGTAAATAAAAATAAAACTTCATGTATGTACATGTTCAACTAGATTAAAGCAATTTGTACTGGTAATGGAAATATCCTAAGGAAATCGCATCCAATATCCATTGATGTGATTTTTAGGAGGTTCCAAAACACCCCAGTTGCTGGAGATATTATCTTATTTCACTTGACAACAACATATCTCGCCATCTGAACATCAACCTAGCTTTATTAAAATGTAGCAAATTTACCTTTTAAGGCATGGTGTAATAATGATTTACATCTGGTCAAGATGCGCATGTGGGATGTCGGGGTTCGAACCCCAGTCGAGTCTGATCGAGACTTGAAAATTGATAGTCTTGGTTTTTCGCCAATTCACACGGCGTTTAGAAATGAAAGTCACGGCGTCCTTCGGGGGAGACTTTAAAAAACCGATGCCCAGTTTCACGACAGGCGTGACATGCTAAAGAACCCACCCTGCACATTGCCCTAAGCAAATTTTCTACTTCACCTATAGTTGGTGACGTCTCGATATAAGTGAAATATTCGTGACTTGGATGTAAAACCCCTTTAATAAATAAATAAATCGGTCAATATACTATCATTTGTATCGACAGGGTTAAACCTACTGATACACTCGATTTTACACCGCCATACTGAGACCTCCAGTGTGGAACCTGACACTTTCCGAAACATTACAGTTTTGTGTGTCCAATACATTATCCACAGTTAGTCTTAAATCTACCGGAAGTCAGAGCTTGAGTCAAGTGTATGAAAAATAATTATCAGTGTCATTACTGGAAGTAATTTTGAGAGGATGTTTTGTGAAACACAATTACATTACTCTGACCTGTCAAACATCAAATTCTTGCAGTTGATGTTTGGTGAAGAAACAACAAGTCACACATAGTTAATGTTTAATTTATGTTTGGTCAGAAGTCCATGAATTACTTAATGGACTTCTGGTTTGGTATATTTAAATTTCGTCTGCCCATAGCGTGTAGTTTCGCCATCCCAAGTTATTAACACTTCTCGTGGAGAAAACAAAGTAAAGATACACTTAGTTTTACTCTTGTTTTTACATGCAAGTATAAAAGACAAAAATTATTGCAATATCTTTATTAAAGAATGGTTCGCAATTTTACAATCTTAGCAATTTTGAAAATTAAATTTTTTGTTAATTTTCAAGAAATTCATCAATCTCAATTTGTACATGAAGTTTTATGATTTCTATAGTTTTTTTTTTTTTTTTTTTTTTTTTTTTTTTTTTTAAATAATTTGATCTTTCAAAACAAAATCATTCCCCATTAGTGACACTAGGAACCGAAACGATTAATAGATATAATAACATACGCCCAGCAGTTGAAAGTTAATTAATCCAATAGTTCAAAAATCACACGCATCCTGCAAATCCAGATAAGGAATAATTGTAATTAGTTTTGGAGATATTTATGCGTTGTAATTGATCAAATTTTATTTAACACATATTTTCATGATTGTAAAATTAAGATACATGTTTGCTTATGTTTTCAGCCTATTGTGAGTAAATGATATATTATACATCTCGGATTTATTGTTTAGTAATAAAAAAAAAAAAAAAAAAAAAAAAAAAAAAAAAAAAAAAAGGCCGACAGAATTTAATGGCAGATGGTAATATTTTTGATGACATATTGAGAACGCCGAAGGCTCAAGCCCTCAGTAAAAACTGTATGTTGCGTGCAGCAGCTACATTTCAAACGTTTTAGGTACCTAAAGGGAAGTAACTCTAAAACAAAGTTAATCTTTGGACTCTCGTTGATAGGAAGACAAAAAGAAATCATGGCCGGTGCCTCAGCAAGTTGTCTGCTACGAGTTGCTGCAAAAAGATTTGGAAAACGTAAGTTACAAAAGTTTCGAGATTTTTAAACTCATTATTAGATTCGTGCTTTTCAAATTATTATAAAGTGTTAGAAACCAACCGGGTTTTACAGCATGTTGGCTGGTGGAAAGGTTTACTGGATCCCCGGTTTGAAAGTTACGCAACGTTTAACAGGGTAATTTTTGGTACAGAATAAACTGTCATTCAAAGAAAAGCTGTGTTATAACATATATTTATGATCAGTTGATGAAGTACAATTGACGTATTGCCTTTTGTGATACCGTACATACCCTGTCAAGCTTTACAAACAGTATTTCAAATTCTAAAGTCCTATAAGTTATATATGATCTGGACAGGGATTGTGCCCACAACCTACCACTTTCAAGGGAATGCTTTACCATTTAGCCATGAAGACACTTGATCTATGAAAAAAACATACTAAAATCTCAGTGATTATATCTCGGATTAAATTACAGCAGTGACCAATTACAGTTGACCAATTACAGATCAACCCCCACAGTACTTAAAAAGGAAACTTAAGTCAATGTCATTGTTCTTTTGATGGATTCTTAAAGTGATAAAACGTCTGAGTGGTCCAGTGGTAGATCATCCACCTCGAGACCTGAGGGTCATGGGTTCAAACCCATGTCGAGTCATAGATAAGACATAAAATTTGAGATATTGTTTCCTCACCTGGTGCTCAGCATTAGGAGGATAGTATCAACTTGTTGACGGTGACAGGATAATAGACTGGGGGAGTGGTATGCTTGCCTATAGTGTACTGACTCAAGACAACACATTGAATACGGATCTAATGTATGGTACACCACATATAAAAAATATGCAGTCGCCATCGAAAATGTACAGCGAAGGGCAACTAAGCTGGTGAAATCTATAAAGGATCTATGTTATCAAGATAGACTGAAGTTCTTGGGCTTACCATCCCTAGAATATAGGCGTATTAGATCAGACATGGTAGAAGCTTATAAAATTCTAAATCAGATTGATGAAGTAGATACAAATCATTGTTTGAATCTAAATCGAAATAGAAACACCAGAGGCCATAGGTACAAACTACAGAAAGAACAGGCAAGACTTCAACATAAGAAGATCTAGCTTCTGTCATGGAGTAATCAACAGCTGGAACAACTTGCCATCTGAAGTCGTTAATTCAACATCTTTAAACATGTTCAAATCCAGACTGAACGAACACTGGAAGGATGTTGAAATCAAATTTGACCCTAGTTGTTACAAAACCGGACCGGAAGTGACAAGTATAGACAAGTTGAGATATAGAATTAATCAAATGGGTCTGAGAGGCAGTAGCCTACAGTAATGACCTCGAAGAACTGGTAACTGTAACTGGTAACTCAATGAGCTAACATCTTTCTAAAAAATTCACCTTGAATGTGTGCTTGTAAATGGCAGGCCATACTACACATGCACATTAAGACATATATGAACTTTTCTTAGATTAATTCATTAAGCTAAAAACCTTATTCTAGTCATGAATAGATTCAAATTGAAGATGCAGTGTTAAACAAAATTACAACAACAATTAGAGTTTAAATATCTTTTGGCTGTCTTGCAACAGAACAAGAAGTTTAAAATTATAATAACATTTGAAAATAGATGCTTAAATATTAGATTTCTACTATTTTCATCAAATAACTATTATTAGTTATCTAATTTTCCTGTCTCACTTCTCAATTGGTATCACGTGCAGGTTTTTCAGCTGCTTTGATTTTGCTCTTTGATTCTTACAGGTAATAGTTATTTAATTCTTTTATATATGTATCTGACTGTTACAGATGGTTTGTCACAGATCAGAACAGTTTCTAGCTTGGTTGAGCTTCCAGAGACACATGAAATGATGAGGAAGACATGTAGAGACTTTGCTGATAAAGAATTAATACCTATAGCTGCCAAACTTGACAAACAACATTTATATCCTACTGACCAGGTGAAATATTTTAAATAGAGATGAGGTTTTTTAATCTGAAATCTCTCTGCCTCTATCACCAGATCTTTTTTTGAAATGAAATTTCAATTTTATTTCAAAAACTTTCAGTTTAATTGCAATAACTTTATTTTGAAGAGAGTAGTTTCAGATGTGATTAAAATACAATAATGAATATTTAAACATGGATGTTTTTCCAACAATATGTCAGTGTTATTTATATAGCTGTAATTTATTGCCTTCAAGTAAGTTTTTCAAGCCAAAGGTCTGACAATGTAGAATTGGGGTCAAAGGTCATTTAAAGTCTAGACTATTGTAAAGTTAGGAAAATCATGGATTACATTTTTTGTCGACATTTATACAGTTGTTAGTAATTATATAAGAAAAAAATTTTAAAAATGGTAATTAAGGTCATGATAAATGGAACAGTTTTTATATGTTGGTTGTATGTCTTGACTTTTGATTAAATTGAAATGTACATGTTCTCTATGAAAACTTTGTCTTGACTCTTGTAGTCAGCTTTACTAATTTAAAATTACATGTATATTTCTAAGATCAAGAAGCTTAGAGAGCTGATTTGTAGATGTATATGTACACCATCATCTGAGGGGGATGCTGGTTTGGTTACCAAGTTTACATAATTTCCTTATATTTCATAGGTTAAAAAGCTAGGAGAGCTTGGTTTACTATGTGTAAATGTACCAGCTTCAGAGGGAGGTACTGGCCTTGATTATCTAGCATATGCCATAGCTATGGAGGAAATCAGTAGAGGATGTGCCTCTACTGGATGTATAATGAGTGTTAATAATGTATGTATTATTGTAACACCCAACAGATGTGCACACACACATATGCATGCATGCATGCATGCACACACACACACACACACACACACACACACATACACACACACACACACACACACACACACACACACACACACACACACGTGTGCGAGTAAAATCTATGTATTCTGTGTTAATGTATTTGTCTTTTTATCATATTTCAGTTACTGATAACTATCTTTTGATATCTTCAACGAATTTTGATTATGTCTAGTTTCTATGTTGAAAAAATAAACATTATTATCATATAATTGTCAATCAGATTGACTTATCAGCCCGCAAAGTGGGTTTCAAAACTAAGTGGCCAGCTGGCCACCAATTTAAATTTTCTGCTGGCCAGTGGAAATTCCAAGTGGGCAGGCAATCTTTTCTTCCAAAAAATGAAAAATAAAGGCAACTTTTTAGTTATGGAAAACAAAAATGCACATTTTTAAAATTGACTTACAATTACTTACATTAGTGTTATTAAGATGTAAAGTGTCCATTATATTGCCTGAACAGTATCATTATATTGCAACAGAACCATGAAAATTCTGTAACACAGAAATAATATCTGTTCTCTAGTCACAAAAGTTCAAATTTAAAGTGGACAAGCTGGCCAATTTACAAATTTTAGGTCGCCAGACACAATTCCAGGTCGATTTGGCCACCATTTTAGTAGACAAAATTGAGGGCTGCTTATGTTTGCATGTGACATATAACATTTTATAGTGTATCCAACCTAATTTTTATTTCTTTAAAATGTAGATTTGAGACTTCAGCGTTCCACTATACAGTAGTTTTTTGAGTTTCTGGGGAATAATATTTTTTTGATTTCCAACAAAATTGAGCAATCCTTATACAATCCTTATACATGTACATTTATTACTCATAAATATGCATTGGTTCCATGTAGGTCATGTTTGAGTGTGCATATCTTTATTCAATTTTTTTTTTGAAGAAAAATTATTTGTAAATTATATTCATTTTATTTGTAATCTTTAAATGAGTGCTCAGGTATGAATGTGCCCTCTACAATTCATTGTGGATCCATATTAATCCCTTTATTGTGATTTAGTTCAGGTTTATAGTCAGGCTAATTGTTCTTCTACCCTGAAAATCGTAAATTCATCCTGGTCACATATGATGACTTGCAGACCTTATGAAAGTCTAGTCTGTGACAGTTGTGTTTTTCAATGATGCTTTATTGCATAATGCAGAAGAGAAAGTTTATAATGTTTGAATGAAATGTAAATTTGGTTTTATTTCAGTCATTATATCTAGGACCAGTACAGAAATGGGCCACACCAAAACAAAAAGAACAATTCTTGACACCATTCTTACATGGTGATAGAGTAGGATGTTTTGGTCTCAGTGAACCAGGTAAGGTCTAGGATATTGTCTAGAAATGATAAAATATTGAAATGTTTCTGAGTGGTTAAGACTGCACTGACCATGGACTCTTGATTGAACAACTTTCTGGTTGTGTGGTTTGTCTGGTTACAAACAATACTGATAGTTTTGAGCATGAAATTTAATCCCTTAATGTTTTATGCTACATAGTTAATAAACAAATAAAAACTGTCTTAAGTACAGGGTGTCCCAAAACATGTGTTACACTTTTAATCATCTATAACTTTGTCAAATCAAAAGCAATTACAAATGTATTTTGCCAACATCTAGTATATTAGTATAATTTTTTTTTCACAAAATTTCGGGAAATTTTCATTGAAACATTCAGGAAGTTATGACATCATAATGACGTCATCACATTTTCAAGATGGAACCTTCAAGTGATCAGCTGGCAGAAACTGTCAAACTTTACTATGAGTATAAATCTGCTGCTTGGGTCATCAGAACCATGAAAAACGACATTCAGGAATGAAAGTGCTCAACAGAATGCTTATTTACAGACTTGTGAGGAAGTTTGAAGTTAAAGGCACGGTAAATGACAGAAGGCACAATTCTGGCATTGGCAGACGAAAGAGTGCCCGTATCAAAGAGAACATTGATGCCATTGACAGAGTTATTACTGAAACTCCACAAAAATCAGTTAAACGGGTATTGCATGAACTAAATATTACTGCTAGCAAATCTAGTGTTCATAGAATGCTCAAATTTGATTTAAAACTGGTTCCTTACAAGATAAGTGTGATGCAGCATTTTAAAGAGACGGACATTAGAAGTCATTTAGACTTTGGCCATTGGATTTTAAGTTGACCCAACTCCGAGAATTTAACAGATTCCATATGGTTTTCCGATGAAGCCCACTTCCATCTTAATTATGTTGTCAATAAACAGAATTTTAGATTCTGAGGTTCTGAGAAACCCAATTTTTATGTAGAAAAACCTCTAAACTGTGAGAAAGTTACTGTATGGGCTGTTAAGTTCAAGTGGAATAATTGGCCCTTTTTTCTTCGAAGACTCCGAAGGTCATGCAGTGACAGTAAATTCTGAACGATATTTAAGGTTAATGAAGTCTAAATTTCTGCCAGCCCTTAGACGGAAAGTTGTAAATTTTGGATAATTTGTGGTATCAACAGGACGGTGCTGCGCCACACACTGCAGGTTTTGTTCTGCAGTGGCTTGAGAAAACGTTTGGTGATCAATACATTTCTTATCGTACCGCAAATGTTTGGCCACGGCACTCTCCCGATCTGAACCCCCTTGATTTCTTTTTGTGGGTTACCTGAAAGACAAAGTGTACTATCCTTCAACACAAACAACAGAGGACCTAAAAACAGCAATTACACGAGAAATTAGATCGATCTCTGTTGATACATGTAAAGCTGTGATAAAAAACTTTAGAAATCATGTTCAAACAATGTTGAAGGCAAAAGGACGTCATTTGGAACATTTATTGTAAAATGACATACATTTTTTTGTATTTTTCTCCAAAGAAAGTTTTTGGTGATTAATAAGAACACTGTGACAAATGTATGCTTAACAAAAAATTCAAAACCTTTTTTTTTATATTTTGTAAATTTCATAAATATAACTGAAGGTAGTAAAATTTTACAACAGTTTAAAAGTGTAACACATGTTTTGGGACACACTGTACAATGGAAAAAAAAATACTTGAGTTTAATATTTTGATTGGCTAGCATGATTGAATTATATCCAGAGGACTCGGGAAGTCCTTTTCTTTATCCAACATTTTCTTCATTTATTATGTCATAAATGACACCATTTTGTCCTAAAAAGAGCAATTCCATACATAAAAGTTTTATTACTGGTACATACAATTGATGTTTAGAAAAAGTTCAGTATTTTCTATACATACTTGTGTCAGTGTTAACATCTGTAGTTAGTAAAGCCTGTTTTTGTATAGCTTATGTTGGCTAATTGTATTTTTAATGGACCCATAGATTTATAATAGTCTATCAGTTTCTATAAAAATAGACCATCACGGCCCATAAGAAATTTTATCAAAAGTAAACATATTGAATAAGTAAGTTACTATCCGGTAGTGTGAATTGAACATATTTTACTTTTAACACTTGATCTAGAACATTTTATAAATGAGTTTTCCTTTAAAAAAGTAAATAAACAAACAAATAGAAGTTGAAAAAAATTATTAATTTATTATTATTATTATTTTTATTAAAGGGAATGGTAGTGATGCTGGAGCAGCCTCAACAACAGCAAGATTAGATGGTGATTCTTGGGTGTTAAATGGTACAAAGGCATGGATAACTAATGGATATGAAGCTGAGGCAGCAGTGGTAATGAAAAGATTAGAGTGGTATTTTACACCCTTGTTAAGATTATTTCAAAGATGCTAATTTTAGGATAGCTGAAGAAACCAGAATATTTGGAGAAAACCACCAACCAAACCAAGCAAGCTGATAATTGTTTTACACTTGGATTTGTCATGAGTTAGACTTCAAGCTGGGTTCTTGGAGTTTTGTGATAATTAAGCCAGTGGCTTAGATAGCTTGCCATCAACATCCTTATCAACTAATACAAGCAAAAGTGTGTTTGATAATTATTGATGAAAATTTTTTAAAGTTTAATAGTGTAATGAGACAAATGTTAGTTCATTTGAATTTAAAAGTGAGTGTTGTTGGAATTGCAGATTTCTTATACAGCTTTCTGATGCAAACTTTTAGTCACTAATTTATTTAAAAGTCGTCAAATAACACAAATTGCTTGATATTTTTTTTATTACAAACCAATTTATTTTCAGTACCACAAAGAGATTTATATATCTATATACTTTATATAAAAAATCCATTTATGGCTTCTTTTATGTATTAGAGATTGTTTGCATTTAACTGTTGAAGACATTTTGAAAATGCATGTAATTCTTTTTATGTTTATGTTTCAGGTTTTTGCAACTACAGATAAAAGCAAGAAACATAAGGTAATTATTAACATTTAATAACACACACACACACACACACACACACACACTTGCCTTTCCAGTAACAACTTTTCATGGACATCTGCCAAAGCTTTCTGTTATTTTTCATGTGCATTTGGTTTAACTAAAAGTTTGTGAATTAAAAAAAGATAAATTTTGCAGAAAGTAATAATATTATTTCTAATTTTTTTTTATCTGACAGGGAATTAGTGCTTTTCTTGTTCCAAAGCCAACACCAGGGTTATCTCTGGGAAAGAAAGAAGATAAACTTGGAATAAAAGCCACATCAACGTGTTATTTGATATTTGAAGATTGTAGAATTCCCAAAGAAAACTTGTTAGGTGAACCAGGGTTTGGATTTAAAATTGCTATGGTAAGATTGATTGTTTGTTTGTTTTGGGTTAAGCTCATAGTTAATATCTAAATCAATAAAAACCAATTTAGTTGAATTTGGTTGTACTTATTGAAAAATTTGGAGGTAAAGGAGTTTTGTCAATGATTTCAAATAATGGATTTGACTTATCTCCCCTTCACTGTTATTACTTTACAGACGAGTCAGATTTATGAACACTTCTTTGTAAATTCAAAGTCATACCTCAAGTCAGCAAGTCATTGATATAAAATGAAATAATGAAAACTTCACCTGACATTCATTGACATTAGCTGAAGAACCAGAAATAGAATCAAATGTTAGCGCTTTTCTTTTTTTTTTTTGGTGGCAAAGTACAACACTTTTCTATGACATTTCTTGTACTGTACATATTTTAGTAGGAAATTGTGCTTCATAAATAATGTTGATT
Organism: Tegillarca granosa; assembly: GCA_029721355.1. Lineage (NCBI taxonomy): Eukaryota > Metazoa > Mollusca > Bivalvia > Arcoida > Arcidae > Tegillarca > Tegillarca granosa. The sequence continues at coordinate 10,229,308 of CM056607.1, forward strand.
ATTTGTAGCAAACACTAGATGCAGGAAGAATTGGTATTGCTGGTCAAGGTCTAGGAATAGCACAGGTATTTGATATGTATTTCATAAACATGTGCAAAATGTATAATCTGAATATTTATTCTAACAATCAGATTGTGTTAAAACCCATTTCTTCCACTTATAAAGGATAGTTTAAGTCAAGTTGTAATAAAGATGTGGATCTTAAAAGATTATTAGTTTTAGTTCACCTGTGTATAGTACCAAAAAGCATTATGGCATACCTCAAGCACAGATATCAACATTATTGTCAGTGTACGTACCTCATGTTAATGTTTTGATAGGTTAATTGATGGACAAAAAGTACAGGTAAGACATGCTGTTTTCCTAACAACTCTAGTTATTTGAATGCATGTATCTATAGTATATCAGCTTGGTTTCAAGCATTATTAACTGGTTAAAAGAAGACTATAATTTTTAAAAAAAATCCATGCATAAATTAAGTTAATATTTCAGATAGAACGTGAAAGCTGAAAACTTGTCTTTTTTGTTAACATTTAAATCAACTTCACTCTTCATAACATTAAATCATACACTATAAAATTGTATGGCTTACACAGAAAAGCTTTTAATTTTAATTTCCATGCATGTAACAGTCACATTAGGCTGTTTAAGGAATCTTATTTCAAGCCAGTTAGATATTTAATTCCAGGCTGCATTTGAATGTGCAATAGAATATGCTCAAAAAAGAGAGGCATTTGGTTCACCTATATCCAAGATGCAGACAATCCAGGTAAGTTTTATAGATCATTGTTTTATTAATTGTTGTAAATACAGTGTAATTTGGAGTAAGAAAATTACTATTGTAAAGCACTAGCTTGAATCAATTAGTTTAGTTGTTATTGGTTCAAAACAAAAATTCATTTTTCCAAGACTAATAAGTCTCTTTAACTCACAATATGGTAAGCATAAGTTCATAAATGAAAACAATCACTGATCAATCAAGGTTAAAATTTGGTGGATTTGATCCTAGGTAGTTAGAGGGGCTGTTATCTGAAAGCACTCAGGGACCTATGTCCCTGTACCAATTTTGAGATGTTATTGATCATGTACCATTGACCAATTTGTTTTGCATGTTTAAGCAAATTTCCCCTTAATTTCAGACTAAATTAGCTGATATGGCTTTACAGATAGAAAGTGCTCGATTATTAACATGGAAGGCTGCTATGTTAAAAGATTCAGGGAAACCATATTCAAAGGTATGAATTAAAATTCATGAGTTTAAATAATTTTGAAAGTCAAAGAATAAAAAAAAGAATTTTATGAGAGGCATTTAGTATGACTAAAAAGTGCCATTTATTAACATAACAGATATAGAATGACATCAGTAATAAGACCAGAGGAATATTCAGCAGTGGATTATCCTTTTTAGCCTCTCTGAAGAAAGTTTAAACAAATTTATACCATAGTGCTTGTCAGTTTCTTGTGACAGCTCTTGATATAAAATGGCATCACCATTTCAATGTCAAAAACAATGCAATAGTTTTTATTGAATTTGAAAGCTTTGAGTAGATATTTTGGACAGAAAAAGAATCTTGATTTTAATGATTCTTGGTGAAGGGTATGTAAGGGAGACAGATTTACACTCAAATCCTTTGAAATTTACTTTTTTTTTCTTTTGTTATTTTTAGGAAGCAGCAATGGCCAAATTAGCAGCATCTGAAGCAGCAACATTTTGCAGTCATCAGGTAATATTGTGGTTTGATGTTTACGCTGGCAGTCATTGTTCAAATTGAAAAAAAGCAAAAGTTAATCAAAGTGAAATGTTCTGTAACAGATTGCATAAAAATCATTTGCAGGTATAAAGACAAACAAAAGACTTATTAAAACATTTTTATTAGTTTACAGGTAAAATGTTTTTTGGTTTCTAGGGGTCTCAGTAGTAGAGAGATAACAAAGCAGTGATTTAAAAGATACATTTTTTCTCTCTCTAAAGGTTTGAATCCAGCTCGTCAAGTTCCTGCTGTGAGAATGATAGTCAGTTTTCTTGCTGAAGGTTGTTTGTTTTCTCTAGTTATGCTAGTTTATTCCACCATTTCAAAACTGACTGCTTAGATATAGGTGAAACCATCTTGACAAAAGGTGTAAAACAATTGAAACTCAAAACCAATTATTTGCAAATTAAAATTTCCTATCTCTTTTATTTTGTGAAAATGCATCAGGTGTATTGAACATTCTAGCATTAAAACTGGGACTGATTTAATGAGACAAATGTACCCCATGATCACCATAAGGTTTTGCAGAAGAAATATTTTTTCTGGATATGGAATTGATAGGTTTACGTTTTCCTAAAAAAATCACTGGAAATTTGCTGTGTAAGCATTGTCCAAAAAGTTTTGCACAAATGTAAAGAGGATATTTATTAATCATGTGTTATATTGGCTTAAATAATTTAGATATCAAGCATACTACCGTCAGTTTCTATATACAGTGTGTTAAAATTTGAAATAATGTGTTTTACAGGCTATCCAGGTGTTAGGAGGTATGGGTTATGTTAGTGATTTACCTGCAGAGAGACATTATAGAGATGCTAGAATTACAGAGATTTATGAAGGAACTAGTGAAATACAGAGACTTGTTATAGCTGGAAACTTACTGAAAGAATACCAAGCTAGCTAAGATTATTTATAAAAATAGAATTGATAACTAAATTTGTTAGGTGATCAAATAGTACAAAACTTGTATGAGGTGGATCCTGAATTCTTGTTGAATTGGAAATAAATAGAAAAAAAAAATTAATAATTAAGCTGGTTGAATATCTGTGATTTAATTTTGAAAGTGTTGTTTTGTCATAATGTCACAATGATTGTCTGTCAGGGGATGTAGGAATGGACTCAAGATTATAAGTCTCTTATTGGACCAAGGATTCCTTAATTGTAAGACATTATTTTCTAGAAACTCAATTCTGAAATTGAGTTCATAGAGAATTCTGTTAACCAAAGCCCACTTTTAAAAAAAAAAAAAAATAAATACTTCCTATTTAGATTTTTTTTTCTACTAAAGTCTCTTTGTTGATAATGGACAATTGTATGAATAAAAGGAAATTTTAAAAAATATATTGTTTAGGTTACTTCAATTTGACAATGGCAATGGTATGAATGAATTTTTGGACAAGAATTTAGTCTAATACACAAGATACAACCCCCCCCCCCCCCCCCCTTGAGCTTTGAACAATCAGTATCTAAGTACAATATGTACAGAATTTTGCAACCTCTTAGAGACTTAAATATCTACTTTAAGTAAAATATTTACAGAATTTTGCTAATTTGCTAACTCCATGGAGACTTGAATAGCTAGCTTTAAGTACAATATGTACGAATTCTGCAAATCAAATATTCATGTCCAAATAACACTTGCACAATTTTGCTAACCCCAATAAAGATTTTAACAGAAAAGTCCAAGTAACTTATGAAATTTTTTTTGCTTACCTCCATGGAAATTTTAATATTCCAGTTTTAAGTTACATGTACAAAATTTCTTTAGCCTACCTTTTAAGCTAATGGAGCTTAATATCTGGCCGCCCAGGCAATAAATGCTTGTTAATGAGGATGTCAAATATTTAATGAGTTAACTGTTTATGTTTTATTGAAACAATTTTTTCCTTATTATGGCTATATTGGTGTATGGTATTCCTTGTATAATATATTTGTTTTAATATTTCATCAGAATGATATCATAAGATCAAGAAGTCACTAACTGCTAATTAGTTTTAAATAACACAGAAATTTTAACATTGGCACTTTATTTAATACATCTTAAATTCAAAATTTCCAAGTTTTAAGTTTTCAGCAATTAATGTATTTTGTGTATTATTATCTATTGTTGAAAAGTTCTTGTAAATTCTTCATTATAGAACCAGTAGCTTAATTTTGAGGCAGAGTACATAATATTAATATGTGTTTGTTTAATATAAATTTCAGGGGAAGGCCTAACTGCTTATTGTTTTACCTACATACCTTCTATATCAGATATAACAAAGAATGTCAGGTTGTACACCTTATTGGGGATTTTCTTGTGAACCATTGACTTGTAAATGTACATACATATTTTTGATGTATGTTATTGATATTTATGCTTGATTTATTATTTTTTTTATATACACTTAAATAAAAAATGAATTAATTATTTATTAAAGAAACTGTATTTTTTGTCATCTTTTTAAAATAGCATCATAAATAAATGGTTTGGAAATTACAAAATTATTTTGAAAAATACAAATATGAATAGTAAATCATTATTCAATGCATTAAATCCTTCATTAGTTCTTTAATAACATCTAAATTTAATCAAGTATAGATAAACAACCTAGTTCTGGTAGGCATTGTGGTTTACATGAAAGTCGTTCCTATTCATTTTGTGCAGTAAACGATAACTCTGTATACTGTTTCATTATCATTTATGACATGTTTTTCAATTTTCAGAATTTTTTATATTTAATACATCAATGTGATAGTGTCTTGTCTTGTTACTTTATATACAAGCAGCTGTTTCACTCTTGTGTTGGGAAAACACGATGCCAGGGATTTTACCTGCTCTGTCATAATATCTCGGGATGACAAGTCCATGGCAAGTTTAATTAAATCATTCATATTGTTTGAAAGTTATTTTGCAACACTGCAAAGATACTTTTGACCCGGACCACTTCGTTGATCTTGAGAAACATGGGACGTTTAATCTAAATCATACCGTTTAATAATGGATATTGATATGTGGAGAGAAACCACCAAAATTTTTAGATTCCTGCTTACTTTGACCTTGACCTTTTATGTTAGGTTCTATGAATTGCGTTCTACACACGTAAATGATTAAATAGTCGAGGCAAGTTTCTTTAAATCCTTTTTTCCTTTTTAGAGTTAAAAAGCGGACATGGGCATATTAACATTCCCTTTTTTTTTATATAACTTGGACCTCTACTAAATTGTGAACCACTACGTTAGCTTAGTCGGTAGAGTGGGAGGTCGAGGGTTCAAACTCCAGCCGGGTCTGACCAAGACCTGAAAATCGGTATTGACAGTTCTTTCGCCAAGCACTCGGCATTCAGAAATGAAAGTCACAGGGTCCTTCGGATCAGACTTTAAAAATGGATGCCCCGTGTCACGACAGGGGTGGCACGTTATGGAACCCTCCCTGCACATTGCCCTTAGCGCACTACAAAGGTTAAAATTTCTGCCACTTCACCTATAGCTAGTGAAGTCTTGATATTTATAAGCGAAATATTCTTGACTGGGCGTAAAACTCTATTTAATCAATCAAGATCTATCTACTAAATTTTGCCAAGCAGAAGTTTATATAATAAACTTTTATGGCTAATTTTATTAACCCCGAATTGTGACCAGGACCTCCATGCATTGTGCCCGGTATGTTTTAAGATCATGAATATATTTGGCAAGTTTCACAAAAAATCCCACACACAATTCAGCTAAGAGAAAATGTGAACAGAAAGACGGAAAACGCCTCAACAAAATGAACTTTTGTATGCGCGAGCGAAAAATAATTTGCAAATGCACTAGAATTCTTGTCAAATTCATTGTTTCTAGTTATTTGATCTCTAATGTATATCCTGTTAAAGCAATGTAAATATTCTTTACATCATAAAAAGCTTTCAGAGCAATGATGCAGCGTTTCCCAGCATTGAAAAAGCCGGAAGGGGTGGGCGAATAGGAACTGATAAGACAATTTTCCTAAATGGAAATATGATTTTTGTTTTCTTTATGAAAAGGGAAATATTTCAATATTTCAATTTTATGGAAATGTTTATCTCTATTCAATTACTTATTCATTTCTGACTAAGCATTTCCGCCATGTAAAGTTTATTACAGCACTTTCCTCTTATTCGTTAAACTTTTTCCAGGCGGAATACCACATATCCACAAAACGTCTCCAAGCTAGATTAGGTTTTATACTTGACTCGCCGCCTAGGTTTAAATTAAAAATGGTCAGATTTCAGATTCTGAGAAAGTTTGCCGAAGGTCCTGTTTGTTTGTTTTTTTTTTTTTTTATGATATTCCCAATATCCGAAAACCAACTCCTTTGAACTGCCTGAAAGAATCTTGATATGGGCGTAAATCAACAATACTTCTGTACACTTTATTTCTTATCTAGACCAAGTCTAGTTCATCAAAGCATAGCTAAGGGTTCTCAATAATTGCTGTTTTCGGGAGGTGTAATTATATGCAGAAAGCCAGGTTACGCTGGTGATTAGTACTGAAGACTTTTTTGTTTTATCTTTACAATTTTGGTTGTAGTATTTGCTTGAAAGTTGTGGTTAAACAAAGGTGTTAACAGTTTAATCGTTAACCAGATACACGTATTAAAATAGGTAGAATCACAATTCCTTGACTTTACATTTAGAATCAATGGTCTCGTTTTACGCGATTCTATAATCAAGTTTATTGAATTAAGTGCCGGCTTTTATTGAAAGCTTTGGAACTTGTTGTTGTTGTTTGTAATTTTGTTCAACGTCGCATCAGCAATTTTTATCACATATATAAACAATTTTCAGACATTCTCGACGAGAGCAAGGCTATTGAGAATAAATCGAAGAACAAGTTTGTTTATGCTGCCTTGATGTCCGTGAAGGCAGCAGGTGTATGTGTGTGATGTGCGAGTGTGTATTATGACCTGATGTGTACTAGCGTGCAATCAGGGTCACACTGTTCAAGCTCACCGAGTCTGTATGCCGCAAGCATACCGCTTTTCCAGTCAAATTATTCTGGCACCGAGTGAACCCTTCAAAACTCCTCCAAATGTCAATCGCCAAGCGAGGCAGTAATATCTCAAATTTTAGAGGCTTTTGTTAATGCGGTCAGGGTTTGAACCCCCGGACCTCCCGCTGTCAAGGCGGATGCCTCTTCACTCAGGCGCTATGTATACATGCACTGAAGGTTCATCAGTCTGGAAAGAAAGTTTTCAGGTGATTGTCGCAATTTGGCTAAGATAACTGTAAAAATATGGTTTATCAAATATTTATCTAGTTATAATACTGATCAATACCGATAAAACCTGTTCTATAACGACTCTTCTTAAATAGCCTATTGTCTGTACGATCTATTTTATGTTCATTTTCTTAACTTCATACGTCAAATGTAAGGTGTTCTAGTCACTATGGTAGCTCAGTTGGAAGAGTGCTCGCTTCGTATGTGGGAGGTCGGGGTTCAAACCCGGGCTGACCTAGACATGAAAATAAGTAGTGACTGTTCTTTCGCCAAGTACTTGGCATTAAGAAATGGGGTCATGGTGTCCTTTGCAGCAGACCTTAAAATCCGATGCTCCTTGTTCTGGCAAGCGTGGCACGTTAAAGAACCCTTCCTGCACATTACCCTGTGCGCACTGCAAAGGTCAAAATTTCTGCCATTTCACCAATAGATGGTGACGTTTTAAAAGGGAAATATTCTTGACTGGCAAGTAAAATCCCACTAAATCAAATTAAATCAAATCTACTTATTTCTTGACATTTTGTACTTGGATTGCTCAAATCAAGGTCATCGGCAACAGCTGGTTTGCTTGTTATGATGTGCAACACTAGAATTTTTTATTGATATTAAAAGTCAGACGTATCTATAAATGTCCATTGATTGAAGGATGTAACCGATTTTTCTTTTTTGACCTTTTAATTCTTTAGTCAACACAGGATATCTTTGCAACATTAAAACTTTTTATTGTGAAAAACTTACATTGATTTTTATACTCCACGGGATTATATATGGAAATTATTGAGTTTTCGATCATAAATTGTATTTATGAACACAGATTTTTCATTATTAAACTGCATTATCAAATAAATTTTATCGACGATTTTTAAGTCATTTTTGTTGTTGGTCATAGGTTACAGACGACACAAAATAACAATACTGTAAAAACTAGCTTTAGTAACATCATTAATATAATATCCTCTTTATTATTGATGGTTTGTTGCAGTGGTTGTTATGGTAACTGCCAATCTTTTAACGCTTAACATTTTCATAATCCATATTTAAACTGTATAAGGAATTAATTAATCCTGGGAGCCCTAAATGCCCATTTAGAGCAGATTCTAGTTTGAGAATTATGTTAGTTGCTTGCCGAAGGTTGGTGGCTTACTTCGATTTTATCCACTATCTCTAAAAAGCCTCACTCGATATGACTGTAATTTTGTAGGCTGGTCTAGTGATCCACCGACTAAAGTAATCCCTTTTATCGCATACTTTTTCGGGCAACATTTGAACGGAATGCCGAGTTGTCCGACACCGGTCACCTGTTATGAGTGCATGAAGCAAAACATTTCGCAAAAATTACAGCGATCGTGAAGGCTTAAATCATCCTTGCCCCACTACATTTCTTCGAAATGCCTAGAATGTAGTAATTTGGAACCGTAGAATATGTTGCCAAAAGGTTGCATAAAAACTCGGATTAGATTTGAATGTTGTACGCTTCACTTTCAATTAAATCGAAGCCGTCAGTTTTTAGGATGGTGATGCCTGGAGAAAACAACCGACCTTCGGCAAGCAAAGTTTCATAACGAACTATACCTGTAATTGGACAAAAAAAATCACGGAAATACATAAGCAAATAAAGAAAGACAACAAACTAAGAATTAAATTTGTGTGTATTTATTAGTATTTTGGTAGGTTTTGTGTGAAATAAATAAACAAATTTACAACACACAGACGTGTAATCACTATCAACAGGCTTCATTTAACATACGAATTATACGGTTTGTACATGTTCTGTATGTTAAAATACCGAAAGTTAAACAAATTTCTCTGAAAATTTCATTTTAAAAAGCCTGATTTTTGTTACCTTTGCATATAAAGAAAGAATAGGATTAATATTAAGGCTCTTGTCTTGTGACATATTCTAAATTTTAAGTTTAACAATTACTTTTGAAGATTTTACAATTTTCAATAATTATAAAAATTTGAAATTAAGCACAAAGAAATTTGTTAAATACAGAGTACACATTTTGATTTTATGATTTTTTACAAAAAAATTATTTCAATTTGACAATGACATAACTTAAGTTTAATTAATATTTAATAATAATTGTTTTTAAAACTTGTAACAAAAATTGACTTTTTTCGAATATTGTACAAAATTAAGTTAAACACAATAAAACCAAAAATTGAATTAAAAACTACTGTTTATTGAAGTGCGTCAAAAGTAGTCACGCATCAGTAATCAAAATGCAACATCTGTCTATAGAAAAATTCAGTAATTTTATAATATTATTCAAAATCCATACACACATTATCAAGTTAATAATTTATGCTGTCATATGGCGGAAAAGTAATGTGTTAAAAATGCAAATCACCTTTTCAAAGTTTGCAACAAATGCTTATCAAATATTAGGTAAATTTTATACGAGGTGACATATGTTGTCAACCTAACATTGTTACTAAGACATATAGAATTAAATGTGTTAAATAGGTTTATTCCTCCTACTCCCATTTTTAAGAGATCGATTTCTCGCTATATCCACTGCCAAAGAAGAATACTCGTTGTTTTTCCTAAATATGTTGTTTTAGCATAAACGATGAACTAATCTTTAATACTTTTAATATGTATACGGAGTTCAGGTTCAAATTTAAATCAAAAGTATAAATCTTTTGTTATTAATTTTTAAAATTGAACCCAATTATCAATCACCAAATTATTGTCATCTATTTGAGTTAATGTTGAAAATTTGATAATTATTTTTAAAGAAATTATTTGTATTTTTGTTATTAAATTTAAATTGATTACGCCGATTCTTACTATTTAAAAAAATCATTCTTTCTTCTCCCATAAAAAATGTGAATTTTCAAAGGAAGGATAAGGAAGACTAATCCCCTTTAAATGATAGTGTATATTCGCGCTTCAATGATTGAATGATGTGAGATTCTTTGTAAAGTTTATAATAATGATTAAAACAAAATTAGACACTCCAGAAATATTCTTTTCATACGATGTCGCCAAACATCCTTCAAAATTTCTTAGTTAAATCATAAGATCAAATCCAGTGGACTGATACTGTCACTATGGGGTTTTGAAATCGGAACTTATTCGGGGCTCGCACTCACTGAAGCGTCTAAAATAGTCTTTCAGATAAAACTCACAATCGAGTTTCTGTGTCTAATTAAACGCTAAAGATTTCTCTTTAGCAATTGAAAAAGGGTAGACTATCTGTGTTGCGTTAAGAGTGAACAAGATAAACTAAAATAAAGTTTTAGTCTTTATGTTATATATATATATATATATATATATATATATATATATATATATATATATGTGTGTGTGTGTGTGTGTGTGTGTGTGTGTGTGTGTGTGTGTGTGCTTTACTTATCTGGTGCTGTTTTTACATTTGGTGTTACTGGCTTCAAGAATTAAGCCATAATATGCAACGAGTAAAAATACAACAACAATGGGTCTATGTATCAATTACACCAATTACACCAGGTATAATACAAAGTAAAAAAAAACTGAAAAACGAAACAAGTCTTAAGACAAATCTACATCGAAATTAACAAAATTTAAAAAAAATGTTTCAAACAGCAACAAAATTGCAATAAAATTCTTATGTGCAAAATAAAATACTAAAGAAAATTACAAACAAACATTAATACTTTATCAATAAATAAACGGTGTATTGGTAGTATATATATATATGGCACATTTAAGAATTCTAAAAAATGATGCGTTGATTATGGTTGAACTTTTGATTGCTTCTAATGCTTAAACATAATGATTTAAATTATTCTTGTTAGAGTAAGAAAACTTAAAAATCTAAGGAAGATCGTAAAACTTTCTAAAACAACAAAATAAAAAAAGCATATAGCACCTTCTTAGTGTGATAAATAAAATAATTTACAGTTAGATAAGTTATGCTTGCATTATACCAAGCACCAAATAAGTTAGTGATGAGGATAAATTACTTTTAGAAGCAATCTCATATATTTTAGAACAACAAAAATGATCTTATTTATTTTAAAGTTTTTTAAACTTCTTTATACGATTAATCTCCGAGGTTGTGAGCATTTCGTAATCTGATATGAAAATAGTCATATGTTTTGACTACAAAACCGTATCCATGGTTTCCAAATGAACTAAACGTTTTAATAACACTCATTCTGACTGTACTTGACTAGTGAACCATTGGTTTACAAATATCATAACACCAGACAAGAAACCAGATACGTCCCAATGATTTTTGAGAAATACTTGGTTTTAAAAAGTTACAAAAGCTAAAAAAATAACATAAGGCTTTGTAACATGACTCTATAGTACATATAAAAATTTCAATATTTATCAAAATACTAATTTTTTTGTTTGTAAATTAGCTTGTTTGTATTCAAATGTCCAGATAGAGAGTTCACAGTACTTGCTTTTTAGAGTTGGATAAATCAAAACTAAATACTGTAAACTTGTAAACATCTTTAACAATAAATTTTACCATAAATAGTTATAAAAACAAACAGAAAATTAGTCTGATTTTAAAACAAAAAGTTGCTTTTTCTCTCCCTCGAAAATTTTCTTCAATGGAACTCAAATGTAATAAATATATATGAAAAACTCATTACTACAAATAAACATTGAAAAATTGTTTTAAAAATTAATTAGAGATATCCCTTGTGATCGTTTGGTAAGCAACTTTGATACCGGTTAAAGAGTCTTAATTAAAACAGTCAAAAAATTAAATAAATATGGCATATAATTACAAATGTGTAAGCATTATAAGCATCATATACTGATATAACAGACAGCTAAATATCTACAAAATGTACATACTTTCTGTTGCTGATGGCAACCACCGAAAACAATCAACAAAATATACATTATCAAAATTCCAAGTTATCACCGAGAAGTTTATAAGTTACAACTTATATTACTTCTATAAGGTAATGAGGAATATATTCTTTGTTTTTTTCTTCTTTTTTTTTTAAAAAAGATCTAATCAAGTTTTATAATCTGGGGATGCAAAAAATAATTTACAGCATCAATGCTTGATTATTCACGATGAATAATATCATGCATTTATTACATTACGGTCGTAACAAGTTGTTACTTTCATGCTTATTGTTTATTATATTTACTAGATCTTGCAACAGTCTCCTTTAAGTTCCTTTGTAATGTACAAAAAGTTTTTTTAACTCAATATGGTGATAATTATTATGGCTTGAGTAACAATTTTTATATCAAACTGAGTATTTTAAATAAAAAGCACGAGTATTCAAAGGCAATATACAATCCTATTAACAATAAAAATAAATATTTCTTGATTACTCACAACCGTGTTTAATTAAAAAACAAGAAAAACCGCTAAAATAGCTAGACCATACTGAAATACATTAATGTAGCAAAGAACAGTTTGACCTCTAATTTGCACCAAAACAAGTCCAGACTGTGTGCTTGTTACTTGTTAATTAAACTATCCTCGCTGTATTTAAGTACATGATACCTCTGTTGATACATACGGCTAATAATTGATCCCCATGGGACATTGGGCAAGATGATGAAATAAACAACAGAGATTAATTAACAAATATGTATTTTTAGGTCTGTTATTGCACAGTAACTTTTTGCAATGATAAAGTTTTAGAAATAACGAAAGTTAACGAAATGTTTTAGAGTCTCATGCAATAATCAAAGATTTTTACCTTTCCGAACTTATGTTTTAGATATCATTTACAAAAGACTTATTCCTTTGCCCATCTTATGTATCCTACAATTGCATGCATAGGTCAGCATGCAATGTTTTCTATGACCATTCTTGTTATTTTTTTATCTTCTAACCACTCTTATAAAATATAATTCTCTTTGAAGAAAAGTATCAATCTCGATAATTCGTGATCATAAATGGTCATAAAAAGGACAATTAACTGTGACCAAAATAATCTCTTATTCAAGTCAACAGGTGGTTGAACTACAATTATGAAAGACAATACATTCCACCAATTATACAAAAATAATTCGAGATAAGCTTATTCCAACATTTATACAAAAATATTGATTGTAAATTACTAATTCACCAACATCACTGTACAAACAACATTTCTATAGGGGAGACAGCTATACGAACATCATTATATACTTAGATTTGTATCTGATCACGTCAGGTTTAGTTAGCAATAATGGATTTTAAATTTGAAGACAATTTGAATAAGACAAGCTTATAAAATATTACGATGATACAATCATTAATGTAGTTATAACATTGCTTAAAATGCATTAAGGCTTTTTATGGCTTCTTCAAAAGGGGGCTTAATGATTAGTATCCAATTGGTTTTGTTTAAAACATTAATCTTGAATGATTCCAAAATATCTGCAAAAAGCATCAAATATTTTGACTTCTTTTCATGTTGGACATTTCCGAATTTTCGTGTCCATAAAAAAGCTAAAATTATGAAATTATTTACAATTACATCGATAAAAGCGATTTCCTGAACAACTGGCGATTAGTTTCTTTTCTTGTTTTAAATTTAAATAAAAGCAATAAAGCGTTGATATAATTAAAAATGTCTGTAACGTCATATATTATGCTACAGTACATACTACTTATATTATTGCACATGATGAATAATTTCATAAAACAACATTTACACACATACACACTGCAATGTCTTTTACAAAAAAACCCTTTCTATACAAGTCTGAAAAGCAAGATGTGTTGTCACATTTTCCATTTGCTCGACCGCTAATGATGAGATCGTGGGGATATCGTAAAGATTTATTCTTAAGGATGGTATGTCATTGATGTTTTAAGGTGTGATTTTAGGCAAGGTATGAAAGCAAATCTCAAAACTTTTATAATCTCTTCGTCATCGTCATATCGCTTTATCACAGACTTACAGCTATGGCTTTGAAAAGCCTACTAATTCTTTATCTTAAAGCCTAATTAAAATTTACTATAATGCTTAAACTGGTCTTATATATGGCACCAGTACCTTTGACCTAGATCTACTGCAAAAGTGACTAGATAAAATACATCAATATGACATTTAACATTAACAGGTTTCCATGTTACAATACGTCAAGCTCATTATATTAGAGACAATAATGTCCCAAAATGAAAGAATTTTTGATGGTTTGCTCAAGGTAATGCGAACCTTTACTTGCAAAGGATGACTTTATATTTTACTTTTATTTTTAAAACTCGAGTTATCTTTTGCTAGCTTGTTTATTCTAAAATTTGCTATTTTACGTTGAACCGTCACTTGTAGAAGTCTATATATGTGATACATTTTACAGTTTGTGCCGACTAAGGCAAAGTTTTTTTAATTTTATGCTTTCAATGGTAAATATTTCTACCTTGAACATTGGGACTAGATTTAACAGTCAAAAATTCGTGTTTAATGTCCAGGTTTTCATTGAAGCACATAAAACAATGACGTCATAAATGACAGCACACATAATGTTAATATTCCAGCTTTAATGTCTGAAACTCCATTTTCTATATTATTTTTTTCCGAGTTGTATAATGCTGGTTTATGAAATGTATAAGAATTATATTTTTCCTGAGATTCTGCGTTACATCCAAGCCAGTGTTTTCGTATAAGTTTTGGAAATCCTTTTCTAACTTTCATATAGTTGTCATAAAACTCATAATAATATTCGCCTTTGAAGAAATAAGTTTTTCCTAAAATAAAAAAATGCAAAATTAAAAGGGTATATGAATTATTAAAACTAGTTTCAAGAAGAACTATGCAGATGTAAATGTAGTATTTCTGTGATAAACATGGATTCTTCTGACTTGAAAATTTTTAATATTGTTCAAATATCCCAAATTCATATCATAATTCTTATATCACAATTAAAAATAATTTTAAATTGATATAAAGTCCCACATTCTCAACTTTAAATGGTAAATCGCAATCGAATTTTGCGATAACTTTCAACATAAAATGTACGGCGTGCATCACGTGACGCGCTTTTTAACACTATATTGTTACAATTAATCATTTAAAATTGACACAGAATAGATTCAAGCCATACATTATCAACTTTAGAGGTCATTAAAGGTACAAAGTCATCAGATTTTGCATCATTTTTCCACACAAAATGGAAAAGTACATCACGTGATACGCTAATGAATCCTATATTATTACAATATTATTATAATAAAACAAAAACACCTGTAAATTTTTATGTACCCTATGTGTACATTGCGGAAAATTATTCGGCATCAGTGACATTATGGGCCGAAAAAAAGTTAATAGATTACAAACATAAGCCAAACAGTTGAAAATTAATGAAGCCAAAGTTCCAAAGTTATATGAATCCAAATTAGGATTATTACAAATACTTACCGTCCCAGTATCTGAATGCTGCATCTACTGGTGTTGGGACATTCCTCCATATACTCATGTCACGTGGATAATCGAGCTCTATATAGTCATTTTTCAAGTTAAGCTTCCAATACATGTCACCGCTAATGAGGTATGTTCGGTTATTGAAGCCCCAAACAAACACTGCATCTAAATGTTTTATGTCCGCTGGTATACCGAAATCTGTAAGTGGTCGACCTGACTCTGGCCCTAATCGCTGGTTACCGTTAAAAATCCAGTATTTATCACCTACAATTAATAATATTCAAATTTTCAAGATACTTTTATCTTTCTTTTTAAGTTCCAGTTTCTAAAAAGTTGTAGAAAAGTATTATTTTCTTCACCATGCTTTATCTTTATGCCCGGTACTGTTACATTACCTTCATTTGTAGAAAGCGGTAGTCGAAGGTTAAGGTATTACCCTTTAACCTACAGATGTCTCGCAGCTTTGGATCCAGCTATAGTCGACCGAAAGTCATAAAGTTTTTCCATTTATAGACCCTTAATGGTTGGCTCGGTACCAGAATATTGAACTGAGTAATAACACTCTGAATGTCTCCATAAGTTTGTTCTAGTAGACTCACGCACCACACAGACTTGTGTTAAGTTTAATCCTCGTGATTATCAAAATTGTGAGAATCGTCCAAATAGCTGAAAATTTGTTCATGTGACTTAAATAAAGTTAAGCCAACCAAATAATCAATCTTTACCTGTGACGTCATTTTTATGTGAAAGTTAAAATATTATATACCAAAAAAACTACATGTACTTTAAGACTAAAATGTATTGGTCACTAACTAGAATAGTTATAATACTTATTTATTAAATTAGCAAAATTAAAACACAAATGTAGTATATTTTGACAAAAATATATTACTTACCTATAAAAATTATTATTTTTCCATCAGTTATTCGTTCAAAGACGGCGTCAATTTTGTTTACCCTTTTCGGTAATCCATACCAGAAGGAATGAATTTTTGTAGGCTCTCCTTGGATAAGACCACGAGAGTCCAGTCTGTAAAATGTCTAAAATATATAAAATTTAATGAATTTCACGAATATTAAGATAGAGGAAAAAATTTGTGTGTTAAAATACTGAAGGCCCTGGAGTATTAACAAAAAGTTATAATTTTAAACGCTCGTTCTTCCAGAATATTGACTTGCTAGTTTTTATGAATTTAATTCACGAAGAAAAGCATATACTGTAAAATCATCAATTTTCGTGATGGCCCGATTTTCGTTGTTTTTGTGGACATCTCGACCCACGAATTAACATGCCAACGAAATAGTTTAGTTTATGTTTAAAACAACTTAACTTTTTGACGACATGAGAGAAATATGCAGAGTAATCCGTAATGAACACATAAGGCGATGTTTTTTACAACACGCAATTCACTTTATTAACTACAGGTCACAGCCATGAATTTTGCCCCCCCCCTCCCCCGCCCCCAACAAAGTGGTATTTTTTCTTAGAACCACGAAAATTGATGATATCCCAGTATATCAATATCGATTCAAAATACGTGTATACATTGTATATGATTAACACGACGTTTTCTGTTGATTAAGTATACTTTTTAAATCTATATCAAGCTTTACTTTATTACTACCACTGCGGTAGCTCAGTTGGTAGAGTGCTCGCTCCGTAAGTGGGAGGTCGTGGGTTCGAACCCCAACCGTGGTTGACCAAAGACTTAAAAGTGAGTAGTGACTGTTCCTTTGCCAAGCACTCGGTATTACGAAATGAAAGCCACGGTTCTTTCGGATGGGAACTTAAAATAAACGAGGTCCCTTGTCACGGTAAGCGTGGCACGATAAAGAACCCTGTTGTATAATGCCATCAGCGTAACGCACCGGCAAAATTTCTGCACTTTCGCCCACAGCTGACGACGTCTCGATATAAGTGAAATATTCTTGACTGGGGTGTTAAACACCATTACTCATCTCAACTCTTTTACTTTTTGTAATGTTAAAGAGTTGTAATTTAGACGAAAGCATGTGCAACTTTTTGTTAAAGGTAAATTAAATAAATTTTACGTCCTTACATCGAAAGTTTCTTATCACACGATACAATTCTGATATACTTACATCTCCCATAAAAAGAAAAACTTCTCTTCTAAGCACAGATATAGCATCAAATCTATGTTCACATGGATTAATGGTGGGTGGTTTGTTGGGGCTACCTGTTGGCTCGTATCGTGGATTATTTGTGACGACTTTTGGAGCCCGAGTAGTAGTTCGAAGACGTGGCCTATCGGTTGGTGGCCGTGGAAGTGGCCCTCTTCCTCCTGAAAAATTTATTAAATGAGTGAACAAAATAATCAATGCAGTTATTTTGAAATTTCTACACTTATCATGCACTTGTAAAGATTTATAAATAAGGCTTCAGTAAAAATGTGTGTATATGTGCCTGTGCTTGAGTGCTTTCTTTAACTTTGCATTGTTTTCTGTTTCTTACTTTAACAAAGCTGTAGGTGGAAATTAAAGTCATACCTAAAAAGCAATAAAAGGTTTACCCAAGCAACAAATGTTTCATGGTAAACATCCCTTATAAAACAGTTGTCGACAACCACAAAAAGATATTTAAGCCAAACGCATTTGAATGCAAGGTTAATGATTTTAAATTTTGACAATAACCGTTGTTTTTTTGTAATGGTTTGAAATATTTAAACATTGACGATTTAATGGAATTTTTTGGAGAAATCTGTCTTTTGAAAAATTTATAGGTCACGGAAATAAATTGGTTACAAATAAAGGTGAATATACTCTTACACTAATGTCTTAACATATCGGCTTGATAAATGTATCTATTTTTAAAATCTAAGGAAATAAAGTTAGCTTGGTTTCATAAAAATGTTTGAAACATAATTGTTGTTGTTGTTATATTTAAATTTTATCTGATTCTATCGATATATTTTTTTTGTATATACAACAGAAATATTCGTATTCATATTTATAATCTGAAGGGAAAATCCAGATTCTGTTGTTATTTGGATTACGAGAAAAAAAAAGAAAAGAATATATATATATATATATATATATATATATATCAAATGCAATAATATATATATATATATATATATATATATATATATATATATCAAATGCAATAAATATATATAAAATACACAACAAAACAAAATATAATATATAATACATAAATGTATATAAAATACAAGTATCAATAAGAAATGTCAAGGTGAACAATTCTCTCTCTCTCTCTCTCTCTCTCTCTCTCTCTCTCTCTCTCTCTCTCGACTTTAAAAAAATACAATTAGGTATAAAATCCAGAGACTGATTTCGCCCACTTAAAAACAACAAGACGGATAGAGACTTCCATTTTCACATTGAAAATGTTTCTATAAAAATCAATAGGTTTTAAAGAAAAGAAGCATGAGACTTATATCGTTAATTGTTGCCGTTTTTAGAGTCACTGTTATGTCATGATTAACATAGATAAGCTGGTTCAACACAAGCTAAAATCTTTACGTCTTAAAAAATGAGTACAAATTCTATTGTCTTTTAGCGATATCTATATTTAAATTGCAGAATAAGAAACAATTTAAATCCCCATTGAATCTGTACTGCATATTTTCATGTTTTGAATCCTCCCTTGGGCTTAGATTTTTTTATCGATAATGCAAGTTTTTTTTTTCTTTGGCTTTAAACTCAAATACAGGCACATTAACGGTTCAAAATAAATCAAGAAGTAATCAATATAATAAATACTTTCAATTTTACGATGCCTTCGTGACCTATTCATCCTTTTTACTTATATAAACATTAAATGTTCTTATTAGTCCACAATTGTCTGGTTAAATTACCATCGCCAAACCATTTTAGAATCATTATTTTGTAAAATCAATTTTACACTGCTGGCAAAAAGGCAGAGCAAACAATTAAAACCCAGCAATGATTACAAGAAAAAAAAAATAAAATAAAATAAATAAATAAAAAAAAAACTTACCATATAAACGTTGAATTCCTTGTATATCGTCATATGGCAGTTTGAAATTTTCATCGAATCCTTGATACCATGGGTACATCAGTGCTTTAGGCTCGCTACTGTGTCCTAAACCAAGGGCATGGCCAAATTCATGGGCAGCAACCATAAATAAATCTACACCTATAATAATAATAATAATAACAATAAGTAGTAAAATCTATTTAATGTAACAACGTGATATATTCTAAAATTAATTTATGTTTATTTCAAACATGTATGAAGTCAGCATTCAAGCTTCATTCACCCGATCCGTTGGTGCATTACTCTTGGTCTTGTACAACAGCTGTTAACGTACTAAATCTCCATACTTCATTCTCCCTGCAATATACTTGGTTTCACACAAGGAGTGTAAGAGTCATAATCCAATTCGAAGTTTATATATATATATATATATATATATATATATATATATATATATATATATATATATATAGTGTGTGTGTGTGTGTGTGTGTGTGTGTGTGTGTGTGTGTGTGTGTTGCAGCCTTCACCACCATCACCATCTCAGAACTGAACGCCATATTTTACTTGACGCTTCGATGGAAATAAAAGAATTTTGATTGGGGCCTCAAACACAATCTTACATTTACATTCGTCATATGGTTGCATTATTTAATAAAATTGGATCAAGTTTGTTTCCATTATTCTTTTACATGACATATATACGTCTTAATAATCTTTTCAGAGTATGATTGATCGATGAATGCAAAAAAAGAGAGAGAAAAAATACCGGTTTTAATTATAATATTCAACACTACAACTCGATACATCGCTTCCATATCGATCTGTCTCCCATCAATTAATATTGATTTTTAAGACATCACACATTTTTTATTTGCATTGACTTCAAAGTTAATTATTTTTCTATCTTTTTGATCCCATGTGCAGCTTTCTAAAGTCAAAATCAGGACAATGGCAGTTTAGATGCTGGTCGAGTTATTGGGAACAGATGTAACTCAATTCAATTAAACACAGACGGGGGGTTTTGTAGTCCCTAGATTCAGTACATGTATTCTAATTTTCTTTGAAAAAGTGTTAATTCTGAAACTAGATACAGAAATAAAAGAGTTCATTGTGGTTCACTTATATTCTCGAATAATTCTTGTGTATTTGTCCTGTTACAATCTTCAGGTCAAGTTGAAATATGAGAATACACGTATTTATTAACTTATAGTTTTTCCTTTTAGTTTTGCCAAAATCGTTAACATTTGTTTTTCTTTAGAGAGAAATGACTACGAAACGTTCTTCCTTTTAGAAGTATTTGTTGTATTTTATATATATATATATATATATATATATATATATATATATATATATATATATATATATATATATATATATATATATATATACGAGTATCAAAGCAATATATATCCCTCAAAAATGTTCATATATACATGTATATATATATATATATATATATATATCTATCTATCTATCTATCTATCTATCTATATATATATATATATATATATATATATATATATATATATATATATATATATATATATATATATATACGAGTATCAAAGCAATATATATCCCTCAAAAATGTTCATATATATATATATATATATATATATATATATATATATATATATATATATATATATATCAGAACATTTTTTGAGGGATATATTATTGCCTTGATTCATTATAAACAATATTGTTTTACTTGGCTAGGGGGCTTCTAGTTACTTGCTGTGGTATGCACTTATGCGAATTGAAACTTTTTACAGTAACCGAATGAAGTAGTTAAGTACCAGTATTTCTTTTACATTATTAATAATTAATATAGTATCTATTTACAATTTTCAGATTTCCTTCGTATTTATCTTTAAATTTCTTGACCTAAATAAGGTTTAACAACCAAAGCCTAGGTCATGTTTATTTGCTAGCTATAAAATATGCCTAGTTACTGACAAATTAAACGAATCCAAACATGCAGGAGATACCATAAGCTCTCTGTTTCATATTGTTACTTGTGGCATAAGCCATCGAACATTTTTTTTCTAAATCTTTTCTTTTATTTAGCAAGGTTATTTATACATACCATCTTCTTTGGAGTTGAGTATCCATTTCTCGTCATCATCAAAATGAGTATCGCCACCCTTATCTTCTCCAGGGAAAAACGCATGAGCTAATATCAGGCCTAGAATAACAAAAAATCAAAATTAAACTAAGTCTATTTTAAAACATAAAGCAACAACACCTTGGAAATAACCAATGGAATAAAGAACACTAAACATTGAACAATAAACGAAGAAAACAGGCCAAGCAAAGACAAAGACATACTACCACTTTTTTGGAATAAGAGAAAAAAAGATACCCGAACTACAAAATTTAAAATCATTTTAGTTTAAGCACTGATTTTTTGTTTCTTGTGACTATCATCCTTTTTCTTTGCCTATTGCTATAAACCATGTATTTTGATGTGGTGGATCGTGGTTGTTTTGCCAATTGCTATAAAGCACGTGTTTTGTTACGGCGGGTTCTTGGTAGCTTTGCCTGTTTTGTTAGGACAGGTCCGTAGTTGCTTTGTTTTTTCCTTAAAATAAATTTTGATAATAAACAAAGAGAAAAAGACAAACAAACCATTCCCGATCTCAGGTGGTGTCAAATGAGTTCGGCTCAAGAAAAAAGTTTAACACCATTTAAAGTGGAAATTTCTCTAATGTCCATTGACTATGGGACTGGTAATATTATCATTAGAATTCAAATAAACATATAGAGAAAAATATCTTTATAGTTTTATGTTTTGCTAATTTGCAGTCTGTTTTAAATAACATAAAGCATTATTGCATATTGATATGTATTACAATACGCCCTCAAACCTACATACTCAGCAAAAAATCGAATTTACATGCTACAGAAATTATTTTAAACAGGAAGGAAAAAATAATACAATACGAAAATTGCCCTAACCAATATCTGACCCAGAAATAACAAATGTTTTACATCAGTAATAATTGGCAAATTTTAGTACAAATATGACCCAGATTGTCAGAACACATGAATAAGTAAGGCCAATATACTTTTATCCTAGACAAGAAATCTATCTTCGGATAATCAGCATGGACAGTTTTCTGAGGCATCAAAAACTGATTTCTTGAAGGTGCAAATTATGTGTATTTTATTTATCCAAGATGTATCGCTGAATATAACATGTTTATTAAGAAACAAGGTAATTAAGTCAGGTAAAACGTATATAAAAGTGTATATAGTTCTAGTATATACTGTACTAACATCTGTTAAAGATATCAAAAAACCAGATGTTCCACGTTTTATTGGAGAGAGAGAGAGAGAAAAAGCGTTTTACCTGCAGGAAGATGAAAATAATGGGGCTCCTGATGAGTACCTAGCGACCAAGTCAAAGCCGTTAACAGACAGAACAGTTTTGTAAGACAGATGTAATTGGTTAGTGATGTGAGAATGCTTGGGTAGTCAGAATATGATACTAAGTGAAATACGTTTTTATAAGACGAACATCATTAGATTTTCCTATGCCAACATTGTAGATTACAATGACAATAAGGTGTTACTATTTCTATGGACAACCCATATCCACATAATATCAAACACAACAACACCTGTATTTTCTTCAGATCACAATCCCAAAAAGAAAAAAAAAAACTATAAAAAATTTGACAAACATGTAAACTTCCACCAGGGAAGTGAGACCGGGTGCTCCGGAGGCGTAATCTCCTCTGTTTAATATGATATGTAGTGCAGATTCCTTATATATATATATATATATATATATATATATATATATATATATATATATATATATATATATATATATATATATATAAAATCATTTATTTTCTGTGGTTTGCTGAAGTGAATTTTTGCTTGCTCTAATTATTAACAAAATAAATATTATTCAGCTGTAGTATTGTATGTTTCAATGTCAGTCATCGTTTTTATCCTGGTTTAATTAAAGAGTTTTCTATTTTCTGGAAAAACATTATGCAATGAAAATCTTTTGAATTCACATGCATCAAAGTAAGGTAATAAAGGATTTAGATCTGCAGCTTTAATCAGAATACCAATAAGACGTACACAAAACAGAGACCAGACAGTGTTATATTACACTATAGACATATTCTATGATTAATCCTAAACATTAGGACTTTTAGATAATACCATTATACAGGGATAAAAAAAACTATTATAGTAGATAAAGCACCGCATGATCTTTGATTTTATTTTCATATCATTTTAAAAAGCGTTTTTATTACTTTCAATGTTTCCTTACAGTAATTACGTGCGTTGCCAGTACAATTTGTAGAATATAAGACAATACATTCGAACGCTTAAATCCTCATCGGTATAATTTTTAAAAGCACAGAGAGAAAAAAACAATTAGGGAACAAAAATCGTGCAGTAAACAATCTTGCTGAGTTTACATTAAACAACACGCAAAAAAGTATATTTCTCCTCTCTCTCTCTCTCTCTCTCTCTCTCTCTCTCTCTCTCTCTCTCTCTCTCTCTCTCTCTCTCGCTTACTATTTTTGTCATTTTTCATGTGATTTGTTTCCTGTTGCAAAGTGCATGGTAGTTTTAACTTTACATGCCCATGCTCTATTTCAGAAGAAAACTCCGGGGTCCCACTCCGCGGTAACCACAGCAAGGTTGAGATAACATCTTTATATTATCTATTAACTCATTCTGTCACTAATGCATTTTTCGATGTTTATGTAATTTGCTCTATCGAAAGAGAAATATGCTAGCTCTGCAAACAAACTCTCAAGGACACAAGTCTTACTATTTCCTATACCGCTGATGTTGGTTTGTATTCTTCTGTTATACAACACACAAACATATGTAACAACTTAGAAGTAATTAAGGTTTGCTATAGAAGTGAATCCGTTTTATAACAGATAAAATCGTTTTTAGATAAGAAAAACACGGGTAAAATGTCACTTTATAGCAATGATTAAAACTGAGGATTTGATATATGTGGAATATCGCTAATTCGCTTTGAGTACCACACGCAAATTTAAAACAACCAACTACCTATCAATATTTATAAGAAGAGTTTATCAACATCGTTCCGAAAAAGATATAGTATACATACTAAACTGTTACTTATAAAAACTAGAAGAAAAAAATTGTTGCTATAAAAAGTACTTAGTAACAACCAACACAGTCAAGATTACAACAAACAAATACAAACAATAAGTATTAAACACACACTAAACACGAGAGAGAGAGAGAGAGAGAGAGAGAGAGAGAGAGAGAGAGAGAGAGAGAGAGCTGTTAATAAAACTCCAAAGTTTGTTGGAAGTGCACAAGAGTTACAAGTGGTGTGGTTAAGGTACTTGTGTTTGGTTTCCTTCCATACAGCGTATTTTTATTGATTGTTCTATGTTTGATTTTCACGTCTAGAACTTCCACAACTTTAACTTCCAAATGCCATCCAACAATTGGTTTAAATTTTAGCTTTAAAGCAATGTCTAATTCTAAAATAGTATTTTTAAAGTTAAACATGTTAAATCTCTTAAAGTGCAATTTATTGGATTGAAGAAAGCTGATGTACATGTAAATGCCATCACAAGATAAATCAGATTCTGAGCTTAAAGCCTTTTTCTGACAATGTTTAAACAAAATTTCTGCCAAAGAAAGTGTATTTTAATTTCAGACAAAAGGGTTGCTTCTCAGTGTCAGTAATAAGTTTCCAGAATATAATATACTATATAATATGGAACTAAATAGACTAATTTACACAGAAATTCAATTTAATTTTCAATCAACCAGGAAAAAATGACGCAATTTTATATAGACAATTATGAGTCATTATCTTATTAATATTAAAAGCAAGAGGATGGAAATGTTGATCAAACAATTATTTTTCAGAACAAAACTTAATCATGAAAAACGAACGACCAGTGACATCAGCGTTCCTACTTGAATAGTACTTCAAGATATATTCAACTTCATCCTTTAATTTAACAGATATCCGGTGTTTATGATATTAAACAATTATCAAGTAATCCCTCTTCTCCGGTTACGCTCTTGACTCTTTTCTTCCCTGAATCGAGGAAACACATGTCTTTCTGTATCATACGTTAATTGTATAAGTCTCTATCCTTAATACAATGATTTAGCAAGATGTGATGATCAGCATTTTTAAAAAAAAAAAAAAAAAAAAAAAAAAACTTCACGTTCAACTGTACTTTTAAAACTTTAACAATCAATATCATTTTTTATAAAAAGAAACTTTTGCAATGTACATAGTTATGGTATACGCGATATAATAATTATTTTCCCGCGTAGCTTTTGTGTTATTAGGACTTAAAGCAAGGCAATCAGTTCTTTGATAATGGACAAACCCGGAGTACCCAGAAAAATCAACGACCTTCGGCAAGCAAACTGAAAAACTTTGTCACATAAATGTGCCAAGAGTGGGAATCGAACCTAGGCGCTGTGATCCGTAAGCGCGTGTTTCAAACCACTCAGCCGTCGAGGTCCTGTCCGACGTTCGATAAGTGGTTTTAATATTATACGTTTTTGGCATCTATGATTAAGTGGTTACAGATCATACTGCAAAGGTTCAAATCAAACTCGATGAATTTGAAGTTGTTAGTTTAAAACGGGTCACTTCGAACTTGATTTGTCCTGATATTCACCATCCCAGAACCGCCTCAATATATCTGAAAGAATATTGACTGTAACAAAATCATCATTACTTCGCTTTCCTTCAGTTTGTGTTGCGTTCTGTCTGTAACTTTTGTTGTGGCCTCGATTGTTTTTGGTTATCAGTTGTATGTTCATAAATTGATTTAATTAAACTGTAATTTTAAATATTTGACTTTAATTTGTCATTTTCAATCAGGTAACCAACACAACTTATTATACATCAAAGAGATGAAATACTTGAAATAATACAGGGCCCATACGTTATTACAAACAACCCTTCGTACCTTTCTGGAACTGACAAAAATCGTTGGACGTTTTTGAATAACTTAGACATAACGCCGTGGAATTGAGATATATAGAATTTATTTTACAAACCTTTTCCATCGAACCGGTATCCATCTTGATGATAGACACTGGCAAACTTGATCATAATTAGAATTTATTTTAC
The DNA here is from genome assembly GCA_029721355.1 of Tegillarca granosa. Lineage (NCBI taxonomy): Eukaryota > Metazoa > Mollusca > Bivalvia > Arcoida > Arcidae > Tegillarca > Tegillarca granosa. The sequence continues at coordinate 10,255,721 of CM056607.1, forward strand.
AAACCTTTTCCATCGAAAGGGTATCCATCTTGATGATAGCCACTGGCAAACTTGATCATAATTAGAATTTATTTTACAAACCTTTTCCATCGAAAGGGTATCCATCTTGATGATAGCCACTGGCAAACTTGATCATAATATCGGCGTATGACGCAGTGGTCTCTGTAAACGTAAGATCTGTAGCATCACTCCAAACTTTAAAAGCTTCATATATTGCTTTTCGTACTTTTTCTATGTCTAGATCTGGTGTATAATTCAAAATTCTGCAAAATAATAAAAAATAATGATTAGATAAAATACTTATCATCAAATTCTAAAGAAACATGTTACATATATTTATGTGAAAGTATTTATATAAATGGTTCAGCACTATATCTGTATAGGAAACAACTCTATTTATGCATTAAACACCCTTAAAATTCCCGTTTTTGATTTTTATTTATTACTTTATTATAACTTTATTATTATTTCATTTCTCTATTATTTTTTATTTAAAACGTCTAACAAAAACAGGGCCATAAATGACAAAATATTTTGCTTGCTGTACAAAATCACTAGGAACTTGTACACGAATGAAAGATTTCTCCCTTTTGTGTGTTCTTTTCGCATAATGTCGAAACTATTTTAGTATATCACTATAGTTATAAACCAAACAAGGATCCCTGAGCCTACAAAAGCACTTGAACTTGGACCCTTTTTTCACAATTATTTCTTTACTAAGAATTTCCATAACTTAATCTTGCACATGCCGGTATTTCATAAAATAGAATAAATTAATAAAACTAAAGCATGTATATTCTTAATGTGACTTTGACCTTAAAAAATCTTCAAAATGACGGCCTATTTTCGCGAACATCTTGAAATCTTAACAAACGTATTTAGGTATAAAATTTGCATATTCAACTTTAGCCAAATAAGTTTAAATAAGTTAATATAACGGAGCTGATGACCCAATACCAATTTGTCGTTATACATGTATCTGGTACCACCTAGAGTTTAGAGCTTTATATTCAGTTGTCTCCATACTTATATGTTAGTCTTGTTTCTTGTTTTTTATTATTGTTCCGTTTTATTTTGTTATGTTCTTGGTTATTCTAGTTATTGTTTATAACATTTTATTTAACTGTCATGTGCATTGATTCACAAAAATTCAGAAGTAGCACATGACACAGTTGATATTTTTTATTTCACTGGTATATAGTCTATTGATTAACACAGCTACCAGGGAAGTCAAATGAACATTATGATGTCGATTTATACTAGTATATATATATATATATGATATACATGTATGTCCAGAATTTATAGTCTACAAGAGACCAATAAACGTGTTTAAAACAAGTATAGTAATAAAACAATCAGGATATTTATACAATGTATGTAGTAAAACTTGGAAAGTTTTCAACACATTAACGGAGTTAATACACAGTTATCGAACATACTTAAGATAACGGTATTCATAATAATGTCATATACCATTTCTGAATGTATTTTATGATTAAATTAAAAAATGGTATATGACAATACTCCCCATTGAAATGCGTAAAAGTTTTTTACTGATGTAGTCAATTCTAGTTGCTATTATGCTAATTATTTATATGGCATAACATTATAAATTACTATTTCAATTTCTAGGGTAATTAAAAAATGTACACCAATACAATTTTTTCTGTCGGAGTTGCAAGAAAGGAGACGCGTGTTTCATTGAAGGCTTTGTCGTGACTGACCTGACATAACATATTATATACAAAATGTAATTAATAACTAATCAATCACCAAGTCAATTATTCTTTTATATGTATTACTTGTTTCAGATATATAAAATACAAGCCCCCACTTGTTACACAGGTTATCACACAGACGTAACAACTCATACAAAACGAAAACTGATGACAAAACTTATAGTACATTATGTATAAAACGAAAATTGTTCCAGAATAGTATTCATGAAGAAACCTGTTTTCAATGAGAGCTGCAGGCACATGCCTGATGAGTTATACATGGGGAGCAATTTGAGGTTAAAAGGCTGTAACAACTGTTTATAAAGACAATAACTTGCAAAGTATTATGTTTAGAAGCTGGTATTTTAAATGACAGATAATTAACAACACCACCAACAACAGTAGCAGCAACAACAATAACAACAAGTACGCGATAATGCTGGTTTTAAAACTTACAAGACCTAAATGTTTTCAAATAAAAGGATAATGATATTGGATTCGGCGTTAAACAATATTTTATGCGACATTGTTTAAATCCCGGAAAAAAATGAAATGAAAGAAAAAAATTATCTAGAAAATTCGTCATGTGGTTAGTAACTCAAAGCAAATAACTGAATTATCTCAGACCAAACAATAGTCCTACAGACTTCTGAGAGTTAACTCCCTGCGTTATATCTAGAAAATGCGTTATAATTTTCTAAATGCTGATGATAAGGGATTACGACATAAATTGGAATAATAAGCACCATAAACTTTGATATTTTAGAGGCAATAATTGTTCTTAAACGTGGGTGATGACGTAAATAATAGTAGGGGTTTTGTCAAAAGAAATGAAAATGAGTAAGAAATAATTGGATAAATGTTTCTTTACAAAAAAATTACCATGGTTGACATTACAAAATCCATATTGTGGACATTATTTCAAGATAAGTGACCATTAACAAGTTGTTTAAAAGTAGTAATTAAGGTAATTACTAAATACACATTTAATTATTAAGTTGGTTTTTATCATGTGAATAAAATAATAATTTCCATGTAATTTACCCATTATGATGGTTTTTATTCAATTTAATACAATTTTATTTCTTAATAGTTATTTCACAATGAAAAAAAATAAATAAATAAATGTGTTTAGCGAACAAGCGGTCGTACACATATGGGTAGATAGGGTTCATATGGGTAGATAGGGTCATGTGCTACATCTGAATGCATTATGTTAAAAAAATTCAAAGTTGCATATAACAATAGAAAAAATATTAGCTGAAACTTTAAAGCCAAAGTGTTGCTTTCTTCAAAGCCTTGGTCCAAACCTCAAGTTATTAATTAATAATGTCAGTTATGACAAAGCAAATTTAAATCATTTTATGTGGCATAGATCGATATATGTTAATTATTATGCTAATATGCATTGATAATGCAACACTTTGTGCCTTAAATTTTTGTTTCCCTTTGTTTTGACACTAGCTGGTGAAATATACATCAATATCAATCATCTTTAATCGCCATATGTCATGTGACCCCTTTGATTATCTGTCGAGTCACGTGATCTGCATCTTTAACATTCGAATCATGTGACGTAAACAACTTTCTGTGTGAGACATGTATACTGAGTGAAACAGACACCGTTTTGATGAGTAATGACAACTTATGACTCAAGCAGCCACGTGTACGAGAAATAAAAGTGTAAAAAATATATGTTATAATTGTATTAGGGGGAAGAAGAATGAGTATCAAATACAATAATTTTTACATAAAACTTTATGAAATATGCATTTTAGGGTAAAACGCAAAAATTTATGACAAAAAATCAAGTAGTAAAAGCAAAGCACTTTTTTTTTTAAATGAAAACAATTTCTATCGCTTTATGGTGGCAAAAAAAAAAAAATAAATAAATAAATAAATAAATTCACCAGCATGACGACAAAAGTCCCAGAAGTGCTATAATAAAGTAATGTGTTCAATTTAAGTACGATAGCGAGAAAGTGATATACATAATTAAAAACTTACCTATTGATCAGTAGAATTAATTGAGAGCATTGATACAGGTATGATACACGTATTTTCAGTTTTAATTTATAAGTCTGGTTTAATTTGGTGTTTCATTTCTTCTAAATTCTGGATTTTTTTTATAAAATGACACATTTTTCAATTCGTATAAATAGCAAAAACTAAACTTCTTTTTCTTTTAGTCTGCTGGTTTAACAACTTTATATAAGCCATATAAAATATTAGTTATGATTTCTTCACTTTGAGATAATAATCAATTTACTACTTAAATGATTTGTTTTAGTCTATTTACACTTTCGAGTATCAATCAATTAAGCTGGTAAATCACATCATGTTTATTTGTAAAGTTTCTTCATAAAAAGATATATGTACAAAGATACCAATTTCTTGGCAATTCTGAAAAACACATTTATTGAGAGGGAAGTTTGTATCAAATGACTAAACATACTAATTTTTATATTAATATATCTTAATCTTTTTATTAATTCTTTATGTAAAGCTATTTTCTCATCAAGCATGCCAATTATAACAAGCGTGTGTCTGGACTTTAAGATTTGCAAAATTTCAACAAAAAAAAAAAAAAAAAAAAAAAAAAAAAAAAAAAAAAAAAAAAAAAAAAAAAAAAGGATTTACCTTTATTATTTTCCACAAATGTCATCATTATATACATGTATTAAGAACTAAATACAAAAATATCATATGTATGAGCATAAATAAGCGTGAAACATTGGCAATTAATAATTTTAGTAGGAAATAATAATTGAGAATACCCATTGGATCTCCCGAAAGCGCTAAACGGCACACATACAGTACGGAATCTGTAAGTATGACTAGTAAGCTTTTGATAAATCGGTTTGTGCTGAAATATTGGAAAAGGGATCATTTGGAATTAGGAACGATCTTTGCAACTTGAGCAAGACGTTAGTTAAACCTGTGGAAAAGTTGATGTCTGTAATCCTTTTTGTTAATATCACTATAATGATTTGATCTGGTCTTGTCTTCCTTTTTAATAGAACAATTTATGACCATGGCTAGACGCCAGATTAACGTTGCTGCTATATGAATTACTGCTCTACGAGCACATGCATGAAATTGCCAATGAACCCGTCTACCCTTTTAATGAACGATTACTACAATGAAGTGATGAGTCAAAGATGAATCATGAAACATGTGATAGCCAGTATACATCTTATGTGTTTTTTTTTCTTTATTCTGTGATCAGTGCATATATCTTCAATTGTATCCCTAGTGCTGGGATAACAAATGATATCTTGTTATCTGTGATAAGGAGAATATAATTGTCGCATTAAACAGCTTGTTTTGTTGTTAATGACAAAAATCAATAAGTTTGGTAACGACTTAGTGTTCATATTTCAGTTATATTATAAGGAAAGTATGTGCTTCATTGAAGGCATTGTGACGACTTACCAGATAGATTAACATTTCAAATTTAATGTAAGCTAATTAGTCTGATTACCTTTTACTCTGACAACGTGTTCAAATATCAAGAAAATTATGTTTTTGAAGAATTCCTAAATGCCTAGTACTTATCGCCTGTCTCGACTAGTGTTTCAAATACAAAAGAAGTGGAAGGTGTTGTACGCCACAGTCAAGTTTTTTTCATTGACATATGGTATGTTGAGGAATGGAGGGAAACCGGAGTGACTAAAAAACCATCCATCTTTGAAAAGCGATTTGAAAAGCATTATCACACAAGGATCTGTCCCGAGCGGATTCCAACCGACGAGAGGCACTTTGCAATACAAAAAGACTAGTCAGGTGTCTATATATGGATATACATGTACATTATTTCAAAGTCATTTGGTTTGTTTTTTTTAAATAAAAAGAAAATCGTAACTTTTCATTCTAATATTTGAAACTAAGTAAATTCAATGACAGTTAAAATATTTAGGTAAATTTTAAAATATTTGCACAATTTACGTTCGACAAGCTCAATCATAATGAGAAATGACTGTTTATGGTTTTTTTCCCTTAAGCTTTTATACATTTCTGAATGCAAAGTGTCACTAGAACCCAATACAGTTTGACTGCCTGTGGTGAATAGGGTTGCACATCATGTCAAGTAGATTTTATTTGCACATTGTTGTTTTATAATATTGCATTACAAGCCAAAGTTGAAATGTGTCAAAATCTCTTTATCAGTTAATGATTAAATTGACGGATTTACCTTCCGGGGCAACACTGCATCTCGGGTTACCTATGGCAGTTAATTGTATGTCTTTCTTATATAATTTCATTTATTTGATAAAATATTTTTCTGATATAAGATACATTAATAAGCCCTGGCAGATATAACAGCATACAGAAAATAAGTTAGCATTTCTTATCGTTAATCATTCGTAGCGGCGGCGATATACTTTGTCTTAAAATAGATATCATTTTAACTTCCGGTGATAATTGGCGCCTGTTTTCTTTTTCTATTATGTCCACGTGTCATCCTTGCAGGGCAAGGCGTTGACACAGGTCAAAGTCAAGTGACGTATCAAGAGGTAGCACGATAACTCATACTTCTCAATGTCATCGTAATTATCTTGGTAATTAAAGTAATTGTCCAATTACCGACCGAATCTAAATAATTCGATTACGTATCTTACCTGGCATGACAGTAAAAACAATTGCCTTAGACAAACTAAATATGAACAAGAATGGAAGCAAAAAACATCCCCGCCAATGCATCGTGTTGTCAAGCAAAAACATTCCCGCCAATGCATAATGTTGTCAAGCATAAGATGATTGTATTCAAATAAAACCATTGCTCTATAGGAAATATGTGTGTTGTCTGTCGTACGATAAATCCAAATGCATATTCTATATCGGTACAGATAATCATGTCCTATCCGTTTTGATATTTCGTTTTTAAAATCATGGCATGTTGTGAATGGGCATTGGATTTTGAGATGTACTTATCTATGAAAAATGTTTCTTTGTCATTGATTTATAGTTATTAGTTAACTTTTAACACTGGATTCCAAAACACAAATATTAAGGAAATACGTATCTAGAAGAATTCAATTATCCAAAGTTGAAAACCAATGTAAAAGGTTTCACTAAAATAGTTTGCTTAAGTGCAAATATGTTACTTCTAATTGATATTGTGCGTATTACATGTGTTAGACGAAGTTAAATGTGAATTAATGAGATTTGAAATTTTGCAGAAATTTTTTGAAGGTCGAAACACCGACGATTTGCAAGTAATTAACAGAATATAAAAGAGCAATACCATATGCTTGCTTTTTAAACAAATATTTAAATGAAGGCATAATTTTTTTTGAAAATTACAAATTTAAAATTTACTTTCCTTATGGAGAAATATTTCAAACACAGTTCATGTTTAAATTAACATTTCTAGAGTGTCACAAAATTTTTTAAATACTTTTTTCCTAAAAATCTAATAAAAAATTTGAAAGTTCTTTTAGATTATTGCATGTTTAATATTTAACTGGATGTGAAAAAAAGGAAATTACCATCTTTAATTATTTTATTCATAACAATATCATAATAGCGATAAGATCACATTTACAAACTAAATATGCATGCATATTAGTCCAACCACATATAGCGGCATTAGTTGTGACGTCACTAACAATAATTATCATACAATCTTAGCAATGAAACATATGAAATGGTTTAACATATGGCTTTTGTAAGGCCACATGTCTTTATAATCAAAATGTAATTTTCCCATGACCCAAAGAACATTTCCTATGGAATTCTCTATAGAAATCATTAGGGATACGGTGTTTTAGAGTGTAATAATTTTCTGCGCATGTCAAAAGCCAAATTTTTGCCATATAATAATAAAGTTTACTCTGTAGAGTTTGGATTAAGTTATTAAACTTATAAATAGACTAGAAATATTATATCCATGTTCCAATATTTTACTTCAAGTATAAGTGTTTCCTTCTTATACCTAATTACAATTCAGAAAATACCACTTGTGACAAGTTTGAATCCAAGGGCACTTAAAATATCAATGTTTTTTTAGACTGATTTGTTGTTCTAAATATAACTTTTTAAAGAATTATAAATCTCCTCAATGCTGAAAGATATATTATTTAATGAATATGATAAAAAAAGAATTTACCAAAAAACTCAATCAATCATTTGAAATATAAAACAGAATTTTAAAACTTAAAGGCATAAAAGGTATAAAATGCATTAAAAATTGTTAATTTGTGGGTACCTTTCTAGGTTTTTCAGAATTAAATCCAAAGTCTAATAACATGATGCACAAAAAAAACGTTAGAATAAAACTTCTTTAAAGTTCTGGCTTTTGCAAAGTACAAAGGTATGGCATCTTACATAATCTGGCTTTTGTTGACTAATATAATTGTTGCAATGTGATTATTCATGTTTTGACTTGCAAATTCTTAAATTATGTCATTTTTACAGGTTCTGGTTTTTGTAAGATTTGTAAATGTTTTTGCGGTGTGATTCCTTATGTTCTGGCATTTAAGTTCTCATAAAAGTTTATATGTATTCTTCCAAGTTCTGGCTTTTGCCCAGTTTTCATAGATATTGCATTGTATTATTTCTAGTTCTGGCTATTGTCTACAGATATATTTAAATGAATCTTAATAATTCCGACTTTTGTAAAGTCTTGAGATTTTTTGCCATACGTTCTGACTTCTCGATAACCTTCAGATATTTAATAATGTGATCTAAATATACTAGTAGTCCTAATAACTTGTTTATATTGGTTTCGAAATCAAAATCAATATATCAAATATTAAGTTCCTAACTGCGCATGCTGTCTTCGTTCGAGTTTCATAAAGTTAGAAAAGTTCGATCATCTATATGCCATGTAATCTTGATAAAATTCGCGTAATATTGAAAACCATGACGTCGTTAAATAAAGTTCGGCCGTATGTACATATTTCTTTATTCAAAAGTTTGTCTACCTTCAAGGTTTAAATCAATTAGAAAACGAAATGTGTATAATAGACTCAAGAAGCGGCAAAAGGAAATACCCGTATTTAGTTTCTATAGTAAGACAAAGGTATGGACTGGCTTCTAAAGTAAACGACTGTCTTGAGAAAAAGCAAGGAGCACTGACTTAAATCTTAACTGCGCAAGTATTTTTATCGTTGCAAATATTTTATTATCGAATTATTTTGAAATTTATTTACTCTATTGATAGAAATTGCAAACAAAAGTAAAGGTCACATGGAGAAAATTAATCGTGCTTTATTAATTCAAATAAAATTTTATATCATATGAAAACGATATCAATTTTTTGCAGACTTGTGTAAACAAAACTACGTGCTGAAACCAATTGACTGCATCTTAATCGGCAATATTCCGGAAGTCGTTAAAAGAAGATGTTTGCGTTTCATTTATCACGCGGAGATAAATACAGAAACACACCGTGTAATCTTATTTTCACTAATGTTGTACTGAAATCAACCAATTCGAACAAATCAAAATTACCCGTTTTATGGATTGAGAAAAGATCATGGTGGAATCAGTGTAAGGTCATTCATCATCATTTCCTGTCGAATAAGCAGCCAATAGTTTGCCATGATACAATTAATCAATCAAATAAAGCGTTACTATCTGCACATAAGGGCAAGAGTAATTTCAACAAATCAAGCACTTCTCTATTTGAATTGCCGATATGAGGTTTGTTTGTAACTTACTGATTTGTACCAATTCGATGTAAAAACTTGTTCTGTTAAGATTAATTAAGATAAACCGAGTAAATCATGTCATAATTCTGATGATAAAAAAAACTCAATTACAAATTATGTATGACATGTTATGCAATAACAATTCTTTACTAAAATACACACGCATGCGCAATCAATATACAAAAAATAACGCAATTCCAAATCGTCATCAGTTTTGCCTTCTTTTTTCTAAGAAAATTTAAAGAATCTTGCCTATTTAGCACCTTTTTGAAAAAAATATAATTAGGTTTTCGTTAATTTATTGGTTTAGATCATGATGAGTTATGTCATGTTTTCTTTCTAACATACCTTAAAAACATTTCTTTTTGCCGAAAATTAAAAATTTGTTTTCGTTCAAAGACAAGATACAAATTATTCCTATGAGTAAGAATCAAATCGTCAGTTTGTATAAGATACAACGTCGATTAGTCTGTCTGTAGTTATTAATTTCAAACTTTGGTAATTGGCTAATTGCGTATTTCTACAGCTGTAGCACATTTAAAAAGGTCAGGTTCAAGCGTTTTCATAATATATAAAAAGCGTTGTGAAGATACTGAACACTAGACAGACTGGTTTCCTTTGCAATATTTCATCAAAATCTTTAGATACTAACATCTTATCGGCGTTTATAAAATTAAAAATGGAGTTGGAATAAGAAATTCCGCACTGTATATCCTCTCCTTAACTCAACCTTTAGCAAAGATTACAAACATCAATTGAAACAATTTGCGTAATGATATCAAATTTATATAGCCTACAATTGTGTCCATTATGGCATAAAATCCTTCGTTCGCATAAATCTGATCTGCTTTTGAACAAGAGTATATGGATGAAAAAATAACCGGCGTACAATATTGCAGATTGATGCAACAAACGTCTATGTAATATTTAAATACAGGACAAAGAATAATGACAAGTGAAAAAAAGGCCCAATTGACCTCAAAACAAATCTTTCAACTATGCGCGCTTGTTATGCTAAAACTGTACACAAAGTATAAGATGTTTTTTCGGTTACTAAGCGACTCCTTTCCGTAGATACCATTTCCGTTATGGTAGCCAATTTTACTGCTGAAAACTCGCGCCATAGCAAAGTGGGGTATAATCATTGTTATCTTGCGTCTTGTTTGTTTTAGTAACTTGGTGCATACAGATATTTTATTACCAAGTTTTACTGAATGGCAAGAGTTGGTGATATATTTACAGATGATGTAATGATCGTGTGTTTGTTTTACCCTTTGTAATAGATATCTGGTTCTCGGCATGTAACATCTTCAGACATTTATCAGTGCCACTGACAACATCTCTAAACAATACCTAATCAATTCACAACTAAAAAGCTTTTAGGATAAAGTGATTAAGTGCCTTTGGTGATAAGTTATCTATATTTTAAAGACACATCAGGGGAAGAAGCTGGCATGTATCTTCATCTGATTTTTATGAAATGCAATAGTAAAATTACAGAAGCTAAAGAGATGACACACTGAAAAAAAAAAAAAAAAAAATACATAGGCACCTAATGATATGTTAATGATGTTAGACATGTGTAATGAACGGTGACTTTATTCTATTTTGAAAGTTTTATAGCAGTAGAAGTTCAGTGTAAGAATTATAAAAAAAACCTTGAAATTTGGAGTATTTTATAAAAATAAGTAAGTAAAACGTTTCCATGTTCAATTTTGCAGTTCGGAAATCACATGGACTTCGGATAGATCTTATGTTGCTTAGACATTTAAGATTATGAATAATGTAACAAAAATTACATTAGAGAGAGACTATGAGGGATATCACTTTTTGTGACGGTGTATTCTGAAAAATTACCCCAAAAAGAATGTCTGTTGCGTTTATATAATTTGTCATTTTTCACTTGGGTTATGTTTCAACGGACAACTGCTAAGTAAATCACTGTTTATTACAGAAGAATAGTTGTACAGTAAGAAATATTAGTCGCTATGGTAATTTAACATATTGAAAATTCCACTTGTGCATACAACGCACCCACCACCTGTCAAACATATTAATTTCTCATAGCGGTAACGTTGTCTTTTCATTGGAAATCAAGGATGCACATCGTGCACATATTGCTATAATAGGGCCTCAATTAATTGAATACCAACAAATTTCTCAAACTCATCAGTTTTTAAATGAATTTTCAAATGCTATCATTAACACGGTGACATTATCAGAAGAATAAATTTCCCTTTATTTCTAGCTTATTTATACGATACTGTGTCGATTAAGAAGTTAAACTCGAAACCACTGATTTGCTTCATTTAAATAATCCGATTGTAAGCTCATTTCAAAATTAGCTCAGTAAAATAATCCAATCAGTTTTGCTTACAGAAACATGACTCGCCCGAGGGCATTTTTTACACTTCGTGAAATTCGTTTTATATCAAAAAATATTTTTGAAAAGATTTTTATGTCATTTTTTTAAAGTAGTAATTTGTGATTATAAGAGTTAATAAGCACTTTGGTTTCTAATATTCTAAGTCGAAAGTGTAGACAAAATTATCATTATCTCGGTGGTCGAGTGGTCTAAAGCGCGCGCTCAGGAACCATAGGGCCTAGGTTCGAATCCCCCTCGGGCTAATCCTAAAGCGAAAAAGTTTGTCAGTTTGCTTGCTCAGGTTGGTTTTCTTTGAGTACTCCGGTTTCCTCCACCATCCTAGAACTAGCCGCCTCGATATAAGTGAAAAGGACGAAAAACCCATTACTTCATTCCATTTCTTTTGTATAGAAATACATGGGGCTTAAAACACCTTTAATCCAATCCATTCCCATCCTATCTAAATCATTCCATAATTTCTAATATTTTGGAGTTGCTTTGTAAACAAAAATATTCCCGCTCTCTAACAAGGACCGAATGCACGTGCATTGATTATTCCTTATCTTTACCACTCAGCCAGAAACTTTGTCAGTCCGGACATATAGTAATTCATCTTGATACAGTTTTGATTGAAAGTTAAGTGACCACAGCGGTGATTAACACGATACTAACAACAGTCAGATGAAAATCATTTGTTCTGATGAAAAATCTCATATCTTCCTTAATCAGTATGTATTTATTTATGTTGGGTTCCTTAGGTAACGTAAGTTTCTAATTTATATCATATCGTTCATCTTTAAGTCGATATCTAGAATACCGCTATTAATGCTATCGTTGAATTCTATTTACTTTCCAAATTGTTTTATAATTGCAGTACAGGTCAATGGCCAATAGTTTTATCAGATTTCCTATTTTATTCACTTTTTCTAACTTCGTATCATATACCAGTATAGTTTACTTTGAAAATATATTTTACTCTCAATAATTATTACCCATTCTTTGAATTCTATTTAGCATACTGTCAAATATTTGTTGATAGACATTTCATTTTTATATCAAATTGTACATCTTATCACAAGCACTGCAATCCTGTCTTTCAACAGTTCCTACTTTGTTCTCATTGAGAACATTCCAGATTAAACTCTAAGAATTTTAACTTCATAATTGTTTCTTTCTGTGAAAGGTCAAAAGCACCCTGTTATAAATATACCGGGCAATGCCCACAGACACAAAACAAAACGCTTACCAATACAGTATATTTATTACGATACATATCACATTTCTCTTGATTCAAAGTTTTATTTAAGTATCAATTCTTAAAGAAGACCATGTACATGATTGTTTTCATTGTATGTAGCATTTTCTATTTTTTATTTTATTTTATTTTTTAATTTTATTAAAAATTTTTGTTAAGTTTTTTTAATATTGTACCAACTTGTGTAAATTTATTTTGTAAACACTGTATATTTGAATTTAATAAAGTATTGTAAATTCAAAAGATAGAGAACTGGTTGTTAATTATTTTTGGCATTTCTTACTGTGGAAAGAAAGTGTGGAAAACAAATACATTAAATTTAAGATAAGGTTTCAAATACAAAGTTAACAGAATAAGGTCATAACTAAACGCAACAATGCATCTACAAAGGGTACAAATTGTTTTATTAAGTCTATCATATTTTTGGGAAAAGGCCAAATCGTAGTTTAATTAATCAATAATAATCAAAGGTGATTTTCTTTTAATTTACCACTGCATTTCCAAAGCAGTTATCAGAAAATTATGTGCAATGGTACATTTGAAATAAGAAAAAGGTAAGCAAAATTTCAACCTTTCCTCAACTATAACCATATAAAAATGGTAAAGCTTATCATTATTAGCTCCAGATGGTGTAGTTAATTTTATTATTGCTATACAAATCCACGATTTTAGTTATTTTTTATCAAATGCATATAGTTTTAATTACAGCAATAACTTCATTTTATTGGGACTTGTTATAACACGTTCAACAATAAATTGTAAATATTATTACCCTGAAATCTGGAAATGATTGCGTTAAAGACGTTTTGGAACATAAATGATACAAGCCCTTTAATATCTTTTAATCTAGCAAAAAATAATATTCTCTCGTCTGAGACTGTTTTATAACTGATTAAAAAAAATAGAAATGTTGGTTGACTTTCCTTATATTATTTTTCCAACTTTTTCTATTTTTAAATATTGTATTTAAAAAGGTTCTCAAGCATTTAAAGGAAGAAAACCATATAACTGTATAATATTTTTGAAAGATGTCATGACAGTGCATTAAAACCTGAAACTTCAATGATTCACACATCTGTTATTTTCATATTAATTTTAGTATTTTGTCAGTAAATCAAAAACTAAAACTTTTATTTCTAGTCACACCTTAACCCTTCCCAATCAATCCTGCAAAACACACCGCACACTTTACGAGGTGTCCGAAGAGTATATGCTATAATTAAGAACAGTCATTTATTTATGCATGTGTGCATCAGGTCAAAGTTCACAGAAAATATTCTCAATGATGCTGCTGCTAAACCTTTACAGTAGCATACAGTTTCCCGCCATCCTTTATATACACATTTCTTGTGCAGAAATACGATATCGCACTCAATGATTCAAAAGTAAATACATTAGCCAACTGAGTGATTAACTGTTTTGGCATATGTTAAAGTACACAAAAAAAATTACATGCCACTTCAAATGTTGAGTCATAAAATAAAATAAGAACTAACATATCCAATGACAACAGAAAATATAATTATTCTGCATAAATTTGAAACTGGAGTTGGACAATTTTTAATTAGAGTTCTGCATTCCAGTTTGATTTGAAAGTAGAAATCAATTTACACATAACAAGCAGCTGAAAAATTATTCCTTGAAACAAAAAATAAATTCAATTTCCTCGAAAACAGTTAAAATCTTTTATAACTTTTTTAATTACTACAAATTCGATTTCCTTTTTAACAGCTGAAATTTCTACTTTAAAAACAACTTTAATTTGATTTCATTTGATTAAAAATTAAATTTAACAGGTATTTAAAACTGTCTAAGTATTATTAAGTACAACGTGTGTTTCTTTGGTACAGATACCATGTTCTTAAAAATAAAATCAGTGGCTTTCCCCAATCACAATGTTTTTCAGTCAGTATTTTTAAAAAAAAAATAAAACATTGTAAACTATATCGTGTTAACTGACACGACATACGAGTATGTGTGCATCAGGTCAAAGTTCACAGAATGGGCATTTAGGAAATCGATCCTCTATATCATGTCTGAATCCAAAACCACAAATGTTACAATAAGCAAAGGAACTTGTAAATGAAAAAAGACATGAACTTGACAAGAGCCAAGACAACCAAGGTAATAAAAGAAGCAAGCCAATAGAGGTAAGACGCGTAATTTGACCGCTGATTATAAAATTTCTAACTTTGGACGCGCACTGAAATTAATGTCAAGCATTGTATATGTGTACTGATATAGTTTTAATGAGAGCTATTTACCTATTACAACTCCAAATTGTTTTAAAACCAAAAAACAAATTGTTCATAAATAGTACATTATTGAAAATCAAACAATACAGTCTAATTATATAAAACAATATACAAACAACCCCCACATGTTTATGTAAATATCAACTCATAATGTCAAAATAAAGAATTAGTTGCAACTAATACATGCAGCATGATTTTGAAACATGCATTTACCATTTAACCAGTGCAATAAAGGGCGCTTTGGTATTGATTGCTATTATTTTCCTTAATAAACAGAGCCAGACGGTTTATAATATGTATAAATAAGTTCAAATCCCAAAGACATTCTGTCGTCAAATTAAGTCACATGATTAGTTCAATAAAAATACTTGAACATGATTTGCTCAAATGCATAACAATGTTAAATACAATCATCCAACTTCAGTTATATTTATGTCTGGAACAAAACCTAAAGGCTAAAATTATTAAAATAAAGCAAAATTCAAAATAACATAACAAACAACCGAAAACCAAGATAAAGTATTGGTTGTAAATACTGCTCGTAGCTTGATTTGCACAAATGCATTAACCCCAATTTAGCGAATGGAACCAGTAATATTTTATTGAATACAATTATCTAACTAAACTGCTTTTTATGCCTGAACAAAGAAGGGATTTTATAGCATGCTATAGAAACAATCAATACAAATGACTTTATATAACGTAGTTAAATATAGATCCAATCTACAAGCTTTTGATCCGGTGATTTTGTGTAATAAGTTGTAATTAAAGGCAACAACCTTTCTTGCATGATGCTAAATAAAACGTTGGTTTTATAAATGTGCTTATTCTTAATTTTTTTTCTTTTTACATTCCCCAATGATTAGAATTACAAATGTGCTTTATAGACCAAAAACGCAAAATTACAGCTCTATAATAGAAAATGTTTTTATTGTAAAAGCAACGAAAACAGATTCAATCTCGAAATGACATGCTTCTTAAACCATTTAATTAAAATAAATTCATTTTGTATTGCTATTTAAAGCTTGTTTGAAGTCATCATATTTCATTGGAATTAAAAACCTTTGAGAACATTAGTTGCCACACAATAAAGAACTAAAAACTTTTAAAGATTTCGAAATGTCTTCATGTTGCTGTGATTTATAAGCTGAAAAGCTGCGGTACTAACATATGGTTTTTTTTTTTTTTTTTTTTTTTTTTTTTTTTTTTTTTTTTTGCCGACTGTTCCAAAGTTTAAACCACAAATTGATTTCTTATGCCTATTATGAAAATGGTTCGGAAATAAATACACGGAGGGGATTTGTAACCGCGTGCTTGTGCTTGTGCATTGCATTAGTATAATTCGGCAATTCCAAGACCATTATAAGACCTCTGCCAACTAACCTTTAGGAAGTCAATCTGACCTACGCCTGTTCATCATTTATCAATGGCAGAGTTTGTTTTTTGACCTGTAAAAATCTAACAATTTTGTTCGGCTGTAAACCCGCAGACACGGCCCTATCAACATAATCATAAGTAAATCATAGAAGATAAATTTCCATCGGTAATGAAAATTATTACCAATTAATTGTTTGACCACTGATATAAATATCCCACAATGCTATGCCCCAGTCACACAACAAGAAAAATAATAAACAACTAATGATCAGAGTGTTATCTGGGGTCAAACATCGGGGGTCAGAGCTTTTACCACTTAACGGCGATATAAATAAGTATCAGATTGAAATAATTATTCAGGAATTATTCCTTTAAATGTTAGAATCTAGATAAATGATTAAACAGCCAACAAGTCAAATCATCTTTATTTGTCCTCAGAATACGATGAAATAAACAATTCGCAAATTATCTATATAACTTTTCAAATAGGACTAAGGTGTTTGCAGAGTCTTGATTAAACACGATGCAATGACTTGTATACTATTTTATTTAAAAAAACGATCGCATTATCCAAAAACTAAACATAAAATTAGACAAAACCTTCTGAAAACTGGGACAATCCGTGTGAAATTACTGAAAAAGTAAACCAATTCCCCTACATGCTGCAAATGCAATTCGTCTTTCTTAATCAACAAGATGTATATATATATCATCACCACATGTTATCGCCGCCATATTTCCTAACGTCTGCCCTCATTCATTCAGGTTGTGATGGCAACTCATCTACATAACAACCAGTCTGAACAAGGGCACACGTGCAGGATAGATAAATACACCTTAATCACGACATCAAAACAATCCAAAACTTCATCATCTGTAACAATAGAATACCGTCTCCTGTCCAGAATTTCAGTTTTTGCTACACCCGCAACATGAACCGCCATGTGCAAAAAACCAACTGATGAGAGAGTCAACTCTGTAACGCTGATGTGAAATTGAAGAACGCGTACTTATGGTGACCTAAGTACAGGAAAACATTAATGATTGGTTTAAGAAGACCTACTTTCTTGAAGTTTCTCACACAAAATTCAAACATATGACATTAGTTTAAGATGCTAGAACGGACAAAACTATATCTTTGTTGCTCAGATCTATATGTGAAATAATTTCAGAAAAACGAGCAAGAGAATTTGATTCATCAGTAAATAAAATTTAAAACTGTAAATCTATTCAAATTTAAAAGACGTTCGTCGTTTTTAAAAACTGTCGCACATTAACACATTTAAAATCAAACATCAATGTTCCATGCTTAAATCAAGAACAGAAATAGCATATTCAAACACTTTGGTGTAAACAATAACCTTTGATACTTTATAAACTGTAGGCTATTTGTTGTCAATATATTACATGATGCATCCCAGATTTTAAAAGAAATTTAACACATAAATATGACGTTATAACTCGATTTAAATATTCATGACCAATGGGAGTCTCGGGGTAGGCGATAATGATCAAAATAGTTTGTATTGTTAAGCAGAAATCTAGCTTCACTTTTAAAGCCGAGAATTCCCACTGGCTTCAATTATCAAGATTGAATAATCGCCTTTGATTGTGGTTTGAATCAATTTAATCTAAACAGTCAGTAAAAGCAAACTTGTAATGCTTTACTTTATTTGTATTGATCATCTCCCCTCTAAGGAACTCTTCTGTTTCACTTCATATCTTCCGTTAATTGGTATATTACTCCTGTTATGGGTAAATTGATTTTTATGGCATTTCAGTTCTTATCACGCATAATGCACTCATTTTGAAGTGTACAGATATTGTTTGTCTCTATACTAAAAGCCAGATATGCTGTTTAAAACATATAATTTGATTACGTGAAAAGATAAGTATGTCATTTATAAACCTCATAATGGGAAATCAATCTGGTGGCATGTTTGAAGTGAGTTCGGAACACCAAACTAATAATGCCATTCTTTATAGTCCAAAAAGTTTGGAGTGTTACTTTAGACATTCTATCAGTATCCTTGTTTTGCTTTACTGTTTCAAATTTAGAGGACTTTAACTCGGACAACTTAATAGCAACTGTGAACGTTGTTCACCACTGGAAAATAAAACGTTGATTCTTTTTTTAGCTTTTAATAAGTGGTAAATATGGAACCTTTTTTATTGTCAGTGTTTTCAATCTAATACAAAATACACAAACAAATGTATACACAATTGTCAAATAACAAACGCCATTGCGTTTAAAACTGTGCACGAGCAGGTGTAAATCTGTATGATTAACGTGTAAAAATATAACTACTAGATATAAAAAAATTACCCGTTAAACAGAGTCAAATATTGTACGCATGTGGCCTGATCTAAAAATAGAATTACATAGTCTTTGATGAAGAAATCCAAATCCGAGCTAAGATCCTCACCTTATCCCTTACAAGTGGTTATAATGTTATTACAACCATACGACATCTTTATCACGTTCATGGTAACGGAAGTTTCATCTTCATATATATATATATATATATATATATATATATATATATATATATATATATATATATATATATATATATAGTATGTATGTATGTATGTATGTTTATGTGTAGGTATGTATATGAATGAAGAAATTAGCTGCTTACTGGTACATGTATAAAAGTAAAAATTTTAATGCTTCTTGGCATTGTTAAATCTCTCTCTCTCTCTCTCTCTCTCTCTCTCTCTCTCTCTCTCTCTCTCTCTCTCTCCAGGGCATGATTTCTATTTTTGCATGTTTTATATTCAATACTTGGTGCTTTTTTCGGTGGAAAAGCTACAAAATTTGATTGTATGGTTTAAAAGAAATTTCGAGAACAGAACTTTGGATCTTGGCACATGATAGAGGCAAAATGTTTTGAGTTTCATCAACTTTAAATAAGAAGAATATAACAAAAATGCATTCCATGTTTGTTTTTTTTTTTAATTTGTATTCTCGTCTTTGATTTTAGTGTTTTAAACCTAATAACTTCAAAGTAGGGAGAAGATAATAAGGGAAAATAATTGAGTTGTGTTACACCTCCTTTATCACTTAATAAAGTAATAACTTACCAGTTAACAAAGAATGTATAATGATTGTAATGCTGCTTGTCACAATCAGATTATAGTCCAAACAAAGCAATCAAGTGGTAATTACGGAACTCTCAAGAGCAAGTCCGACTGGTGTCATTTAGCAAAATTTGATACACTCTTTCGATTGTAGACTTTCTATCGGCCTAATCTGAACAGTCTGACAAAACATTATTGTAATAAGTTATAATTGATTTCGTTTGCCCGGTGGAATTTGTTTTCAGTTTTAGTTTTCATTACAAGCGCCAAATTAGCATCCCAGACAATCTGTGTCGTCCATGTGCTTTTCTTGTATATCAATAAACCGGAAGTCGATAACCTCAACATAGAGCTCCTCTAGTCAGAAAATCATTAAGACTATTGGTTTTATTTTGTCGTTTTGAATGCCATATAAGCTATCGGAAAGCACAACGTTTTTCCTATCTATTAAACCCTCAATTGCTTCTGACTTCCTTTTATACCCCCATCCACTAAATTCATTTGTACCTCTATCCATTAAATTCTTTTTAACCCCATCCATTAAATTCTACTTAAAAGTTTTGAAAAAGCATTTTATAGAAATGTTCAAAATAGCTTGATTTCATCATTTTAGGCTATTTCAGCCAAAATTAAAATGTTAGTGGAGAAGTTTATGCAGTAAATAAAATACATCGAATATGCTGTGTAAAACTAATAACAAAACATTAGTCGAAAGACGATGGAATAAATACCTTTCTTAAACCTAGAATACCTGTCAATGCCATGTGATCATGTTATATGTTTTAATCAACACTTTGACTCCTTCTGGATGCCAGTCAAGCTAGTTTAAAGTATGTGTACTTACCTGTATGTTAAGTCTTTTTTATCCCATTTGGATGGGGCTAATACGTATCTTTTTCCTCTCCGATTTAATGTTTTGCTGTCTAACTCGTCTCGTACACCACACCTTGGCTTTGTCATAAGTTCTAACGTTCTTTGGTCAGGCTCGCCTGTCTGAGGTATTCCACCCATCTTTTGTAAATGTTTTAACGCTTTTTTGAAATCTTCTTTTGCTATATAATTTCCAGTTTCTGTGCTTGGTCCAGATAAATATCCAAAAGTTCCTAAATATTTCTGAAAAATATACAAGTAGATTAAAAGAATATGTTACCCGTGAATATTATATGCAAACTTTCTTATAATTCATACAATCTAAATACTTGTATTTAAATAACGTAGAATCGGAAAACTCCGTTTCTTATACTCTGGATCAGGCTTTGGCTATTCATGTAGGGTAAATAACTTTTTTGCACAAGTAAACCTGTTCAGAAACTGTTTAAAAGCAAGCTTTGCATTGAGAATATTTGAATTTTTTAATAATCTGTGGTTTGTTTTTGTTTTGTGCGTTTTTATTTTATTTTTGTTTTATTTTTTATTATTTATTAATTCATTTATTTATTTATTTATTTATTTATTTATTTATTTTGTTTTTGACACATATTCATGTACTTATACAACAACTTTTAACGACATTCTCTCCAACAAACATACTTCTACGTTTTGTGTTTACATTCCTTGTATCACAAGAATGGTATTTGATTTTTTATTGTTCGTACATTCTGAACATTCCTGTAACACGTTTTTGTACATGTTATTTTTAAATACCGTAAAACACTATAGACTATGAAGAAATGTTACATCACTATAACTTTGTTACATACTCATTTTATAAATAAACACACAACAAAACTCGGATACTTAAGTTTGATAAGTCAAGATTGACATAAATTCTGAACTTTAATACACTTCACGCCGCCATCTTTCTTACAGTTCTACATTATCGGGTTTCCATCACCTTAGGGTGACAGGTTCCCTGCCACATGCCAGTATGTATAAATATACTGCGATAAGGTAAAGAGGAAATCAACACTTGGATTATCAATCAACAAGAAATAGTCAAATCTGCTTAAAATAAACTCGAGTAAATCTAGATATTATCTCAGTTTTTTAATCCCCCTTGCTGACTCCTAATCTATTCGTTTTAAGTTAATTTTATTTCATTGTTTTATCGGTTATGTCATAGTGCATTTTTTAAAAATTTTATCGTGAAATACATTCAAAAAAGCATTTTAATCTATCGTCATAATGCATGTTTATGTATTTCACTATAAAATTCAAAATATGCATTATGGAAGTTGCTATAAAATTGACCTTTCTTGTATAGAAATGTTGTTGTTTTTGTAGCTGTTGCTTTTGTTGTTGTTGCTGCTGCTATTGTAAGTTGATGTTGTTGTTACACTTGGTCCTTGTGTAACCAAAAGTATTGCACGTTTTCCTGTTGAAGACGTTTGTGTCTTCAATTCTGATTAGCAAACATAGGTTTTTTTTTTTTTTTTTTTTTACAAAATGGTTCAACTCATGCAAATACGATTGATTTTAGTTTTACGTTTAAAATAACGCTGTACTGTCAAGTTTAGGTTGTCTAATAGTTTACTGTGTAATACATATTAAATGTTTCATAGTAAGCTGCTAGGTGAACATCTCCAAACAAACTAGAGATGGTGAGCTACTAGTATTTGGTTTACTTTCACCAATCATTATGTTTTTAACATTGATAAAGTTCTATCATGTTTATTTCTTGATGTCTTTGTAATGCTTTTTTTCACTGCTTGTTTATTTACGAGATATTAGCAGTATATTAATTTACAATAACGCAGAAAAAATTTCAGCGTGTTATTTTAAATTCAAATGCAATCGTTTGCATTTTGATTGAAGAATATTCTATTTGGATATATGACAAAATCTTTTACCCTCTCTCCAATTTTATGAAGCACACAAAGTCTGTTTATCGACGCAGAAAATCAGACAAGCTTCATGGGATTTTTTCATACAAAATATACAACAGTGCAGCCCAACAACAAGCACTCTACAATAACCATACACAGCAAAACCACGCGACAACAAAACGTGGGATGTGTAAAACACAAAAAATACATATGTCATTTGCTGATTATAAGTTTCCGTTAAAATATAGCATTCAAAATCAGCAAATGAGACATACATTATGATCATTGATAATAAAACTCCCGATTTGGGACGTGCATCTGACATTAAAATAAATGTTATCCAGTTTCTTAATGAAAGTATTTTCATAAAACTCTAACTATTCAACTAATGTTCATAAAACCAAACAATATGAATCTCGGATTTTACATTATAATTTTTGTGCAATTAGTAAATAAAAGAGTTCTCTTTATCTACATTATCACAAGTAACATGTATTAGTAATTTGTAGACTCATAATGAAGTTCGATGTAAATCTGAGCATGTTAAAAGCTGATAAAAAGGCAAATACAGTGAAATACTATGAACAAGAACAGTCTCTTATCACTATTGGAAATATGTGGGCAGAACAATAAAAAAAACATAAGTCGAGCATTTAAAAAAGGCGTGACTTCGAAAGGGTTATAATACAAAACCTGCAACCTCGTCGAGATATTATAATATGTGAAGAAAAGGCGTAACAACTTATCATTATCAAAAAGTATTATAAACACACAAACTGCATCCTGTCTCAGGGATATTATGGTTTCTTGTTTCAACACGATTATTGATTTGGCTTGGAAATATATACACAGAGAGGAAGTAATGTTTCTATTTAAGTTCTGTTCTCTATGGCAAGGTTTGGTCACGATCTTAAAGCAGTTTGGATTGTATTAAGCGATTCCGATTCCAAGGTCTTTGAACTATATACTTCGTACACCCATCCCCCGCTTTTTCTTGGAACAAAACCAGACTTGTCTATCAATATTAGATATATCATATTGCCCAGTTTCTGATATTAACATACCATTTATATTTCCGTATTATCTAAACAAAAGACTAAGCAAACATCTTGAATGTTAGTTAGTTTATATGTCAGCAGTCTTAAATCCTGCAGTAAATTATACAAAACGGGAATGTTATTGGCCGATATCAGCTGCAGGAGCCAAATACATTTTTCTGTAAAAGAAGTGCAATTTGACATTGTTAGGGTTCCTATTTCTCCCAACATCATTCCTTCCATTTAAGAAAGTTGACACTATTTTTACAACGATTCCGAGTGTAGCTGTTCAAATTAAGCACATGACATGGTCAAAGAAGAAATCGGTAGTCATTTCTTTCAACAACATTCTATGTCAAGTCTTATTCTTTTAAAAGTTTTTTAATAAGACAGTTATTCAACTTGAATTTAGAATTAAATAAGTAGCAGTAAATTTAAACGGACCCGGTCATGACAATTAGTGTTCGAGCGCAGGTGCTTATAGCACACTGCAGTCACGTGTATGGCAACTGATATAATGCTTATACAAATTGTTGGACCAAAGCTCATTCAAATTGGTGTTAAGGAATAGAAATTACCTACGATAGACTAAAAACGTTTAATAAAGACCAAGAAAATCAATTCAGTCAGTCGGTGCTCGTAAGGGTCGCCGGCACTCCTTGACATTTATTTTTATCTTTGGTACAAATTAATATTTTCTCAATAGAAAAGTCATTTAATAAGTATTAATTTCATGCAATAGTTCTCATTTTACGCAATCTATATTCATACAAAACCCTTAGTCAAATAAATCTTAATTTTATTGTTTTAGCATGGTAATGAAAAATCGATTATGTCGCACTAAAGGAAGCATTCTGACTCTTAGTTAATTTTTTAAAAATCTAATTGCATTGTTGAAATCTTAATTTAAGTGTGACGTGTTCCCAAAGTGAACAATAAGGCCAGAGTTGATTTGAGAGCATTTGAAGAAGAACTTTGTTGTTCAAGTTACAAGTTAAGGTTTAACATAGTTTTGATACCGTTTTACATACTTTACTGAAAGAATTGGTTTTTGTATACCGTGGTAAAGTGTTCTAGCAACACTTGCTGAGCTAGTTTCAAGCAATCATTTTTCTATTTATAGTTACAACGTTACAAGGTGTTTTCAGCGATACAAACAATTTTTCTACAAAATTATATCATTAATTATGAGTTTATTCCGGGATATTTTGAGCTTTTAAAGATACCAAACTGCAAACTTTTAAACATACGGTTAAAAACCTATCTTAAGTGTTCTTATGAAAAAGAAATTTATGTTGGGTAACGAAACGTTATCTGTACATTTTGTAGTGTAACATAATCAAACTTAATCAGGTTCGCCATCCCACAAAGAAAGTCATAAACGCAAAAGTAAAGAATTAAAGTCTGTTGAAAGTTAAATTTAATATTTATATCATGATGTCAACATCAAACATAAAACCAAAACACGGTGGATACATTATCAAGATTTGTACCACACCCATACAATATTTTACTAAATTCCAAACACGTTTCCGGAAGTCGTTAAGTGGCTGATGAAACAAGACAAGGGAACCCGTCTACCATTATCAATTTTGAATTCAAGATGGGCGTTTGTATCAGATTTTAACACTTTGACTCTTCTAAAACCAGAAAACAAATTATTTCGGACTTTATCATTCAGTAGATTTTAGTTTATTTGATGGGTACAGCTTAACGTTTATCTTTTATAAGATTATTTTAAACAAAACCCGAGCTGTGTAACAGTGGAAGACTAATAAATATCACATTATCTCCTTGCAATATTTACATTTTTATCACTTCTACGGCCATTAATATATCTGTAATGATATCAAAGTACGGTGATCTGACCACTTTTGTTTAAATTTAGCATACACATTAACTCACAAACGTATCAATTAGCATACTAAATCTACATAGTCAGTACACCTTTACACGGCAATTTGCACGACTCTTGACTTTTGAAAGTGAGACAAAGTGTAATAATTTTTATACTACTTTACAATCCCGATTTGTGTCATTTCTAATGCTCAACAAATATTTCAGAAATTAATTTACAATATGGCGTTATTGTATAAAAATGTGGAAGACAACTGTAGCACCTAAACTCGCAGGTTGGTTCAATCTCGGCGCATTAAATTCTAAACATTTCCAAAACAGATCATAACAAGAAACAAAATTAAGAAATAGATTTTCTTGAATGAATAAAATTTCGGTAACCTTGGTTGCTGTGTCTATAAGCAGTAGCACTGACATATATGCATACTGTCGATAATTTATCACTAATAAAGGTATTTGAAATTAGAAATGTCATGTGTTATTGTTGAACTTTTCAGCTAGGGTTGACTGCAATCAACAGCTCAATATTATAAAGCGTTGAAGGCAAATTGATTAACGTTATAATAAAACTTACTTATGACAATATACAATTATTAAATAAACGTATTTCAGTAAAATGGCTCTAGTTTAGTTAATGCATTATGAAGTATGCAAAACCAATGTTCTAAACATTTCAAAGATTTAATGTCGATAACCTCTCCTGGTGTTTTCAAATAAGTAAAATGTGCTTGGTTGGAACAAATTACTTTTAAATAATTCGATTCACATTGCTCATCTCGATTATATCTAAATGAAGACAGACACACAATCAATGTATTGAAATAGAAAGCAATGCCAAAATAAACTGAATGTGCACGTTATTTATGTCTGTATAAAATTAACGTGGGTGGAATTTATTTATTCTAATATTGGTATTCAAATTCTTTGTATTTCTGGCTTCGTATTAGTCTAAAAATCTTCAAGAAAAACAACAACATCAGGTTGTTAACAATTTTCAATATAAACACTTGTAATATTTTAAAAAAATTGTACATGACATTTGTATTCATAAATTCAATTTGAAGACACAGGACGTAGGCTTTAAAATTGTTTGTATTTCGTCAGAACTAGTATTAGTATTAAGTAGCGCGCACAAAATGTTTGAAAGAAATTTGCCAAATAATCTTCGTCAAATGTATGCAAATGATTAATGCAAAAAACCGCTGAATTATCACAAAATTGCCTGCTACTAGTAACTCATTACAAACTTAACCAAAAGAGAATATATCAAAACATTTAATATACACAAGTTTTTAGTTGCAGTCAATAATTTGCCAAAGCAAACATTAAAATGTGAAAGTCATCTGCAATGCATCTGACATCAGTAGATAAAACCCTCATACAACCGTTCTTCCTGAACGACCAATTTGTTTAAAGCCAGTGACTCATTGGGGTACACGCTAAATAAAATAAACTGTTTTTATACAACGCCATTGAAAATAACCATGCGGTGCCAAACCATTTTATCGCTAAAAATCATACTATAATCAAAATACTGATATCTACCAAAATCTACATAAAAATATGAAATATATGAAATAACCCATCATATATATATATATATATATATATATATATATATATATATATATATATATATATATATATATATATACATATATAAATATATATATATATATATATATATATATATATATATATATATATATATATATATATATACAAGTTATTAATCTAAATCTTACAAATACGCGGAACACAGAAAATAACCACTTTTCATATTTTAGTGACAGATTCCAGTGTAAATTTAGCTTCTCTGTTCGCGCTGGTATAAATGGTAGGATTGTAAGGTCAAGTAAGACACAAAATATTGGAATGTGAGTTTGATTAGATGCCGAGAGAGAGAGAGAGAGAGAGAGAGAGAGAGAGAGGGGAAGTTAAATTGAAGAATTCTCGAAATACAGAAAACCTGCACTCCCAAAGCCAATTCAAATACATACAAACTGAAGGACTAAATAACATGGACATATGATAAATAGTCCGGTATGTTTGCACTTCAATTACCAATATTTGCTTGTTCTGTATTTGAATCAATAAGAGTGTCATTATTCGTATAAAATCACGCTATTTCTCAATAAAAGAGGCTTTTATGATCAACTAGCGACAATAGTGTATTAACGGCGATTTATACAGGTAATTGGATCATGTAAATTACCACTCAGGTGTGATTTTGAGTCATCTCAGGTGAAAAATACGGAGGATAATTGTAATATCTTCATTGATTTCATATCATTAAATATTAATTGCATTTTACATCAGACTTCAGTCTGGATATCTAGACATTTGTGTTGGAGAGAGAGAGAGAGAGAGAGAGAGAGAGAGAGAGAGAGAGAGAGAGAGAGAGAGAGAGATATTTCAAAACATATTGTAGCTGAAAAACATGCACTTGGCAACAACCTATGTTTCCAAGAAAACGAAATGTTGATGAATTAAAAGACAACACCGAGTCATATAGTTGTCTATGATTATGTAACACGCTGGATTCCATGTAATAAATTGATGTCCAGTTAGACCAACTTTTACTCAATATCTATATAGTTTCTTATGACATTTCTGACCATTAGAAGAGCTGTTAGACATCTGTGATAATCTCTGGAGTAACAAAGTACACAATGACCTAACACAGTCAACAATGACGCTACATTGAATCATAGACAAGTACAATTATACATGAATTATAGATGAATCTATTTATACTAATGGGTTAATCGACTTGACAAAGAGAAAAAAATAAAGATACCAGATATAACAAATCAATGAGGAACAATAGATCAGTTCTTCCGGGTGTGTAACAGGAAGGAGAAATAACAGGGTCAGACAGAGATCGACCCCGGGAACTCCCACACCGCAAATGGGGAGTGCTCTCCCATTTGAGCTACCAAGACCGCTACAGATTAGACACAAATGAACACCGTTAGGGCTATGTTTCAAAAAATGATTTCATGGACAGATTCGAGTAAGGACAGACATGGAGAGTCGGGGGGGGGGGGGGGGTTAATTACATCCTAAAACAAATTAAAGTCTGTAAGTTTGTAATTCTACACAAAGAAACTGGAATTTTAATATCTGTACTAAAATATTGATATTAAAAGGGATTCAAGATGTTCATTACACATAAAAGAAATATTTCAAAATATTTCCATCTCCCAAGACGTTATTCTAAAATCTTCGATGCACTTATAATCATACTGCATTCATAGTAACTAGATGCATCTAGCTCTGAAAGTAGTATTAAACTGTAAGCATGTTTTAATACAAAAACTTAATATATATATATATATATATATATATATATATATATATATATATATATATATATATATATATATATATATATAAAATACAACAAATACTTCTAAAAGGAAGAACGTTTCGTAGTCATTTCTCTCTAAAGAAAAACAAATGTTAACGATTTTGGCAAAACTAAAAGGAAAAACTATAAGTTAATAAATACGTGTATTCTCATATTTCAACTTGACCTGAAGATTGTAACAGGACAAGTACACAAGAATTATTCGAGAATATAAGTGAACCACAATGAACTCTTTTATTTCTGTATCTAGTTTCAGAATTAACACTTTTTCAAAGAAAATTAGAATACATGTACTGAATCTAGGGACTACAAAACCCCCCGTCTGTGTTTAATTGAATTGAGTTACATCTGTTCCCAATAACTCGACCAGCATCTAAACTGCCATTGTCCTGATTTTGACTTTAGAAAGCTGCACATGGGATCAAATAGATAGAAAAATAATTAACTTTGAAGTCAATGCAAATAAAAAATGTGTGATGTCTTAAAAATCAATATTAATTGATGGGAGACAGATCGATATGGAAGCGATGTATCGAGTTGTAGTGTTGAATATTATAATTAAAACCCGTATTTTTTCTCTCTCTTTTTCTCTGCATTCATCGATCAATCATACTCTGAAAAGATTATTAAGACGTATATATGTCATGTAAAAGAATAATGGAAACAAACTTGATCCAATTTTATTAAATAATGCAACCATATGACGAATGTAAATGTAAGATTGTGTTTGAGGCCCCAATCAAAATTCTTTTATTTCCATCGAAGCGTCAAGTAAAATATGGCGTTCAGTTCTGAGATGGTGATGGTGGTGAAGGCTGCAACACACACACACACACACACACACACACACACACACACAATTATATATATATATATATATATATATATATATATATATATATATATATATATATATATATATATATATATATATATATATATATGAGATGTTTGATTTGTAAGATCAAACATGTATATTTTATGTTTTAAAATACAGATTTTTATATTTTTTTTATTTTGTTTCGTATTTGATGTTTTGTTATATTGTGCTTGATCCATATAATTGTAAATGGCAAAATTATTATTATTATTATTATTAATCTATTTTAATGATTTTGACGTATGGTTTTATTTCCTTGTTTTTTCTGATTCATCAATCTTACTAATTAAAGTGCATAAAGCACTTAAAATATGCAAAATCATATTTATCATATAGAGAGAGGGGGAAATCACTTTTCAAAGAGATATTTATTTCATACACTTTTAAGCTACACGTTAAATATATATAGTAATTTCTGGTCAAATAAAATGTGTATATATAGTTATATACATACGCTACACGATATAAATAAACTGTCAAGCGTAAGGTGTCAGTGAGGTGCATAACGCGTCAACAACATTTCATTTATCAAGAAACATGTATTTGTTACTGTCACGTACTCCCACACCACGATGTCCATCTCTCTCTCTCTCTCTCTCTCTCTCTCTCTCTCTCTCTCTCTCTCTCTTGTTACAGATATTGTTATCACATATAAGTCTGGCCCACCGATATAATTACAATATTTATGGTGTAATGATAAACACTCTAGATTAACATTTTATGATAGCAATAATTCGATATAAGGTCGACAAAACAGCATTCTAGAAATACTGGGGCACAATTTTTTATTCCTTTATGAAACATAAACACACATTTAAACTTTATTGTCTCTCTATTATACTGAAGCACGTGTGTGTGTGTGTGTGTGTGTGTGTGTGTGTGTGTGTGTGTGTGTGTGTGTGTGTGTGGAGAGAGAGAGCGTGTGTGTGTGTGTGTGTGGAGAGAGAGAGAGAGAGAGAGAGAGAGAGAGAGAGCGTGTGTGTGTGTATGCGGCAACAATATCTGTAAGAAAGAAAGTGTGTGTGTGTGTGTGTGTGTGTGTGTGTGTGTGGCAACAATATTTGTAAGAGAGAGAGAGAAGGGGGAGATGAGATTAGCATGTATATCATGATTTAGAGGTTATGGCAGGTTTCCAAGGCAAATTAAATTCTGAAACCATACCAAGAAAACAGAGACGCATGATAATGAGCTTTTATAAACTAGCTATATATCAACTTACCATGGCTTGGCCCTCCTCGGCTATTCCTTGACACCGGACAGGATTTAATGAGCAAATTATGATTAAAATAACTAAAATACACGACAAATTACTGACTAGATTAAACATACTGGGAAGAAAAGTTTGATCACAACCGTTCTTACTGTTAGACAATCTACTACTAATAAACGATTGTTTATTTACAGAATATTGATGATTATTATAATCTGGTCCCAATGATTTAAATTCATGGTGTAGGTACGGGCAGGTTTCTGATGAACTGCCCCGTCTCTTATAACTTCCACAATCATCCATAATGAATGTATAATCCTCTAAAAGAATATTTCTTCCAATAATATTATTGTTGTAATTACACTGGGGCGAGATGAACACACTATTTACTAATGCACATAGACTATACAAGTTAACGTTATGCCTATCTAGTAATTAAATAATATACAACATCAGCAGTTTCTACTAAAATAACATCAACAAACTAAAAAATAATACTTGATTAAAATAATTTGCCTATATGATACTAATATTCAATAATCCGGTAGTGATAATCTCTCTGTGTATATATTATAAGTAATTCACAAACTTCAATCGCTGTTCCACTTATTTGAATGGGATGAAGTTCTTTTAAACACTTGAAAAACCTTTTGTTAATCTACCGACCTAGATTTTAATATAATCAACTTCGCCTGTTTATGAGATGCGCGTGTGGATTCTATCCATATCCATCCTATTACGTCTAATTTACACGTTGTTTAATATGTCAAGCCCCAGTTAAAGAACGAATCATATTTCAAGTTTTCTTCTTGTTGATTATTAAGACCAATCACCCGTATCGACAACAGGGAAAGTCCGGAAGCAAGAAATCTACATGTGTTATTTCACGTTAATCCGCTGTTTATACTAACAACATCAGTTACATTCTGTGTATATAATCATAAACCTTCGTAAGAACACTTCAATTACTTGATTTTACTCGGCTGGTCAGTGTATCGTCCTCATCTCTCGTGATTGACACAATCAGAGTGTTAGAGTTGGCGATTCTGACTCACAGCCAATACTGGGAATATCTACAGAGCAGTCTCATCCCCTTAGTTTTGATCTACGTCTAGCTTCTGCATCGAGTTAGAATGGCAGTATTATCATACCAATATTTTACGTCATACGCATAAGCAATCAGCCCACCTATCCCATTATTTGTAAATCAAACACTATTATTTTTTTCAATAGATTGTTATATTTAAATTATACCTGTGACAATTTTTTATATAAGTCAGTAGGATTATCCCGCAAGATGACACAAACCGACCCGCACTAAAAATACATGCATAAAAAGAATTAATATTAATGAGTATTTGGTATCCATGGTAACATTAAGTTTTTCTGATATACATCTACCATATAATCACCGTTATCTGTTGTTTATATATATAAATAAAGTATATAATATATATATATATAAATCGACGGGAGACATGGGATTAACCTAGTTTAACACCTTTACATGTAAAATATAGGGTAAGCAATTTGTAATAAGATTGTGATGCAAGTACCTGAAGTCGTGTCAGGTCAAATGATACAGGTGTTACAAATATATACATGTGTTAAGGCGTGATGCATAATCGTTCTTTTTTTAATGTAAATTTCAATTTCACAGCTTAAGTTTTTTTTCCCTTTGAAAAAACTACGATCAATTGATATATTAAAAAATCAATAATAATGAATCATTTTATAGAATAATAAATTTAGCATCAGAAGTAACAGCAGCAGCCGGCTGGTGATTAATAACGGTTTTATACGACAAAGCAGTTATAGCGTTGTTATGTGACTTTTCGGTTCCCGGTTGGATAATGTCATTTGATTCATTTTTGGAAAAAATCAATTAATTTATGCATCCAAAAACAGAACAGCTGATTGTTTGTCTACTATCTGTTTCAATAAAGGATTAATTTCTCAGTAAATATCATAATACCAAAATATCAGAATATGTTTTAATTTCACACTGTAATAAAATAATTTTATGTATTTTACAATAAAATTCAAAAAAAAGTTTTATGACAATACAGAAATTTATTTATTTATTTATTTAATTTGTTTATAATAATAATAATAATAATAATAATAATAATAATAATAATAATAATAATAATAATATAATTAACTTACTTGATCAAAAGAAAAGAAATTTATTATCATGAATTTTGAGGTTACCATTGAAGATTTTTTTACAGTCATATGTACAACTTCTTTTGAAATTTTTAATATGAAATTTACAAAATTTGCACATGGCAATTTTATTCACGGTATAATTATAATATTAAAATTATTTCTATTTAGTCAATTCCGTTTGCCGAGAATGTGCAGCTAAACCCCGTTTATTTTCTGATTTAGAAAGTATTATTTTCGAAATTTTACTCTTTAAATTTTAAAATTTGGAGAATTTGCATCTATAATAATATCGGATATTTAAAACATCGTACATTTATTTGATATAAATTCCAACATTATTTTCCTAAAATTGTAGCTTATATATATATATATATTTGATATATATATTTACTTAAATTAAAATGAAATCAAAATTTATTTATTTATTTATTTATTTATAATTATTTTACAACATTTATTCCCTATATCGATACTATGATCGCAAAATTATATATATATATTAGATTTATTCTTAAACAATTCGATCAACATCAAAATATAAACGGAAAATAACATTTCTCATAAGAGAGAGAGAGAGAGAGAGAGAGAGAGAGAGAGAGAGAGAGAGAGAGAGAGAGAGAGAGAGAAGATATTTTCAAACAACGGTAAAATCATACTCGGAGGCGTAGAATAGAATGACTTAATGTTATACTTTAGTTATTTCTCTTAATGATGCACTCTTTAATGGTCATTTTCTTAATTAGGAAAAACAGACTACAATTAAGTTACTTCTAATTTCCCATGGCATTTAATTGCCCGAAATACTGAGACGTTTTAATTCACATAATATTTTACAGAGTGAAACCGTACCTTGTACGTTGTAGGGAGTATGTTCTTTTATTTTAACAACACCTATATTAAACAGAGGACGATTTCCTCTATATAATGAGATTCACAATTGAATAAATCTTCAACAAGCAATGTATATCCGGGGATTTGAGATAATGTTCCTTTTAATCTAAAACAATGACGATTTTATTTGAAATATGATATCTCAAAAAATATTATTTTGATTATGTCATTGTTAACATCGTACTAGGATTTTTTTTTTTTTACTTTTCGCAGGATGTTGGATACATATTCGCGAAATAAAATTCAAATTCTGGCGAAAATACACTTATTTGTAAAATATTGTTTTCAAACGCTTTTTTAAAAGGTATAAGAAAAGATAGGAATATTTAAAGCGCGAAATTATTAATAAATATAAAAACCGCGAAATTTTTATTGTTATTTTTGCTTTAAATGGTTACTGTTTTTGGTTTTTACCTATTTGTCACGTGTCAAAGTATTATTTTAAACGTATTTATTACATTAAAAAATATATATAAAAATTAAAAGCGCATTTATTTATTTATGTTATAACAGGACCCAGTTTCATAATCATTCCTTAACTACAATTTTCCTTAATTTAAATCTGGCAAACTTGAAAGCCTAATAATTTTGTTAATTGATGAAATATTTAGGAACTTAAGGCGTCATTTTAAAGAATACTTCAAGTTTGTAACATCTATATTTCGTTTTATCAAAAATATTTATTTGATTAGAAAAAATTGCTAATTTTAAGTTAAGGAAAATCTTTGTTAAGGAATGATTGTGAAACTGCGACCAGATGTATTTATATAATATTTTTGTTTTCGTTTCTTTGTTTTGGTTTGGTTTTTTTTTTTTTTTTTTTTTCAAGTAGAAGCGGATGTCCTCTTGGTTATAAAGATTGACAAAATATTGACAGAATGGGAAAGATAGCGAAAAACAATATTCAATATGGTACTACGGAAACAGTACGACAAAACTATACTATAAGTACCGAAACACACACAAGAAAAGTCACGTGTTAATTTCATTGTTTTGGAAATAAAGTAACACAATATTAGCTTTTTTAATAACATGTTGCCTAAATTTGATAAATTATCATTTGTTCTGCTAAAAAAAATATATACATATAAATATAAATAAATAAATAAATAAATAAATAAATAAATAAATAAATAAATAAATAAATAAATAAAAATCTTAAATAAGAATAAAAGAGATTTTATTAATTTTTTTCGATCAAAATGTACAGCTCTAATTGTGCCAATATTTTAAGTGCCGATATGACATAATTATTTGCTGTTTTGGGGACGTACGTCTAACCCGATTTAAGGCTGATACAGGAAATTAAATGTTCCTATTGAGGAAATCGTTATTTTGTGACACATTTCAATACTTTTATAAGTTCACAAGTCTCTAAAATACATGTAAAATATACACGTTAGTTTAATGAACTGCAATGCCTATGGTGGAGTCACCTTACATATTCATTAAAATCACGTGGAAACGATTGTTATACCCTAATATACACTAGTAATCATTTTTCTAAAAATTATTTTCAACTGTTCTCTAAATTTCCTGTCAGAATGTAAGAAATACCGCCATACTCAAAATAAATTGTTTTTGGGACTAAAATACTAAGTTTTATTTTAAATGTATCATCAAGTAAACTACACTTGTCAAAACAAACCAAAATATCTATTATTAAACTTACATTTTGATTTTAATGCAATATGCAACATACGGTTGGTCAAATGGGTCTGTATTGCAAGAAATATGTCATTTATACTGATGCAATTAATTTTATTGAATTTGTTTCATTTTACTTGCCCCGATATGGAATTAAAAAAAATCGTACTGTTAAATTATATTTTCAAATTTTCAAATGATTCAAAACTTCAATATCAGAAAATTAAAAAAATATAGTATGACAGTACATGGAGTTGAATGTTATAAATTTTGTTAATTTTATATTCAGTGTTTAAATTAACAAGGTCAATATCAAAATGTTAAACGGAAAAAAGGGTAAATATGATTATATAGAACCCTATATTTTTTATACATAAGAATTGTCTTTAAGAAGAAAAAAGATTCAGATTACTTTATGACGTCATACACTTTCAGGAAAATGACACTCAAAGTTCTACTAATTCAATGTAAAAATAGTGTTATATCAATGATGTCATCTTTGATGTCATAAATGAAGAGAATTAAAAATACAGCTATCTCTTCTACCTAAACAACTTAAACCATTTTAAACCTATAGCACCGGGCACTGTAACTGCTGTCATGTAACCAAAGATTGCGATTTAAGAGTACAATAACAAAACAATGCAATTTAACAATAGATATATAGAAACCGCGACAAAAGTAATGATAACGCCAAACAGTTGATCACCTGACGTAACCGTTGACAACGTCCGTTCTCTGACGTCATATTGTGGGAAGATTTTCCATATCAATTAACAAATAAACAAACAAACGATAATAGAAAGCAATGCATGAGATAAAACAACTCTGATTATAAAATACCAAAGGCTTTGGAAAAGCAAGTGCATAAATGTCAAAAATAAAACTAATATTATTATTAGCATGACTCTATCCATCCCAACTTTGTTATCCAAACACATAACATGGCAAATTGCATGCATTAAAATATGCAGTTACGAGAATTCCATGTCTCTCCGCACCTTTTAAGATAACAAATGTCAAATGATTTGAAAACCACAAAAACTGTATGGAACTTATGTTTAAAATGGCTTATATACCCAGTTTATTAAGTATTACGAGTTTTATCCCGAGCTGCAACATAATAGACAATTTAACCATACATATGGTTATGTATTGTATGTTATGTGAACTAAATATTATCTTTCACTCATTATCATATCGAGGCATGATGGAGGTAACCAGATTGTCCGGAGAAAACCATGATATACATGACACCCATCAAGCCTACTGACAAACTTTCCCAAACTAGCATCTGCCGAAGTGCGAATCAAACCCACCAGTAGAGAGACAGTGTAATTCATAAAGTTTTGAGCGTTTAGAATACTGGACCAGTCACCGATGCCAAAAAGAAGTGGATGCTCAGTTTGTAAAGCACTCGCCTTTAGTTGGGAGGTCCCATGTACAAATTAAAGTCTGACCCTGTATTTTTATCCATCCTGTTAAAGTTAAGAGGCCAGTGGGGGGGGGGGAATGGTAAAAGTTAAACACTGTGTCGTGGAGATTGCAATGAAACAGATACAAGGTTCAATAGGTCACTTTTCGTGTAAGGTACGCATTAATTATTCAAGTTAGGAAAATAAAAGACGATGTTCACTATATTCACTTTTATTCGTTTACGACTGATAAAGTACTTTAACAATCCTTAAGTAGAAATTCCGTCAAGTCACTTTCGTAAATGTGCGCCAAAGTCACTTTTATTCCGTTAAAGTACATTAACGACCGATAACGTACATTGACGAATAAAAGTGAGTACAACGTTCCATACATTATGCATAAAACGTCATGAGGCTGTTTGTATGGTAATAAAGTGGAATTGAAGAACATGCATTTGGCAAACAAGATAACGACACAATTGAAGGGTACAAGAAAACGAGACACGACATGATCACACCGGCGTTGCAGTCACTGATTATATAATTGACATTTTTACAGACATGGGCAATTATGACAAAACGGTACACAATGTTTTGTTGTTCACGTATCTGCAAGTTCTTTACCACCCGGCTCAGGGACACGCCGTCTTATTTTCTTTACCACCCGGCTCAGGGACACGCCGTCTTATTTTCTTTACCACCCGGCTCAGGGACACGTTGTCTTATTTTCTTTACCACCCGGCTCAGGGACACCGCCGTCTTATTTTCTTTACCACCCGGCTCAGGGACACGTTGTCTTATTTTCTTTACCACCCGGCTCAGGGACACCGCCGTCTTATTTTCTTTACCACCCCGGCACAGGGACACGCCGTCTTATTGTCTTTACCACCCCGGCTCAGGGACACGCCGTCTTATATATTTTCTTTACCACCCCGGCTCAGGGATACGCCGTCTTATTTTCTTTACCACCCAGCTCAGGGACACGCCGTCTTATTTTTTGCTGTTAGATTTAATTACAGTCTTAACCGTACAAAAAATCACAATTAAGACGTAAATTATTAGGAAACAAATATTACACACAGGAAACTGGTAAGATAAACTGGATAAAGTCCAGGAACATCAATTGTTTACAAGTCATCGCCGGCTGTTTACGGAAATATGAGCGGGTTTTGGATTGATCAAGAAAGATTTGCGTTATAAACAAGTAGCATGATGTAATTAACAAATTAAGACGGTTGAGTGCTGACTCATCTTTGAAGAGTCGTGAGTTCGAGGATGGCAAGCCAATAAACAAAGTAATTTACAGTATAACATTATAATATATCTTATATATATTATATAATAATATTATATATAACTAATATATAATGACTTTGTCAACGTTGTCATCCCGCTAATCATCACGGATTATTGAAGTCCGATAGTTTATTTCTGTTATTTGTATAAGTCTCCCTCCATGTATTGCTTTACCCCCAATATAACGGTAAAATCTGACTGGACTAATGGTAATAAAAAGGTTTTATTGAAATTTTTAAATTCTTCTTGTTCTCAAAGCAGTCTATCGCTAATGATAAGTGCTAATCTTAGCGTCCTAACATGTATTAACCTCAATAAATGCTACCGTGAAAGTTTTGGCGACGCTAAATATAAAATCATTTATTTTTTTTATTTGGAAGTCTAGTTATTCTTTTGATGATGTTTACATATACTACACATTTCTTCTATTGCATTAGTGATGGTTCGATACTCAAATCCGCTCACTAATCGTTATTGAGTTGTTTGTAACTCAGAGGACACAGATAATAAACTACATTTCTTTTTAAAACGTAAATTATATACAAACATTCTTTTTATCAATCGCTGTACAGAAAATTGAACAGATTTCAAGAATATTAACAAAAAATATGGACAACAGTAAAATAAAGCCATGTAATTTTAGCTTTGTTTTTTTTATGAAAAAAAGATAATTTTAAATTTTATTGATATAAGCAAATTGACAACTTTAATAAATTATTCATAATAAAACCTAGCCGTATTATCAGCCAAAATTGGCATACCCGGATTGCGCGACCTGGCAAATTGACGCAAGAATTACATCACGCCATACAAACTCATAGCAAAGTTTTCATAGTCACGTGACAATGTATTTTGCATACATGATTTGTATAATGATGCATAAGGCGGGCATTTTAAATTAAAGAGACTACCGATTACTTTGGTTACCTTAAAGTACATGTAATTGCAAATAAAAATTTAAACATTGAACTGAGAAAGGGTTATTATGGTTGAAAGACATCCTTTTTTAAAAACAAATGTTTGCAACGGAAATTATTACAAATAAGCAAATGATTATGAACAAAACACACTTAACAGAAGGTCGTTGCTTGACAATCCACTTTTGATGAAGAGCCGTAATGTAAGTCAAGTAAATCATATACTAGTATCTTTTTATGAATCAGAGGGCAATAAAAAAAATATAAAATATTAAAGTAACATTAACACTTCACTGCACCTATCTGGCCACAAATTATTGGGTTATGTCGTGTAGAGATTTTCCTTTGACGTTTTTCTCAAAAGCGTCAAACGGATGTTTGTTCCAAGTGCTACAACACAAATTTGGTTGCAAATTTGTTACATTTTATTAAAAACCCAATAAAATATCACTAAGGTAAAAATTATATTTTATTTTTATTTATTGATAAAAAAAAACGTTGTTGAACAACGACAAATTGTTGGATGACTATGAGCAACAAATCTTGAGACAAACCTCTAAAGAAAGGTCATTGCTTGACATTTCACTTAAGGTAAATGTGTCAGAAAACCATTTAAGTTAAATAAGTCTAATCCTCTGATTATGAATCATGGAGCAATAACACTTAAAAAGAATATAAAACTTCTTAAACAAAAATTACGATCAACATTTTACTGCACCTAACTGACCACAAACGATTGCGTAGTGACATTTGATGATTAAAAGAAAACCACTTCCTCAATACACTTTAATTTACTTCTTTGTGGGTATTGAACTTCGGGGTTCTCATAATGTCAAGAGATGTGATAAATTACTATGTTCCAGACTTAAAGAAAACAAAAGAAGGAGAGATTGAACATCAATATAAAGATTTATATATATATATATATATTGTAATTATCTATGTGGTAGACAATGCAAACATTCTTGATAACACGCTGATAAATTAAAACATGTTGAAACTAACACCGCCATTCTCTGTCGAAAAATCTCAATCCCAATTTGATGTTTGATTTTTTTTTTTTTTTTTTTTTTTGCATTACTTAAAAGTTATATATATATATATATTATATATATATATATATATATATATATATATATATATATATATATATATATATATATATATATATTTATATTTATATTTGAAAAATTGAATTTTTATGTTTTGATGTTAATTATTCTAACACATCTGTCGTGTTATAAATTCTTAAAAAATTCATTCAGAATAAAAAAGAAAAAAAAAGAAGATGGTAAACCATTTCTTTTACATATGAAATTTCTTATTTTGTACATTGCCTTCCGAATTATGTAATTTACAAACTGATGGTCTGAGTGGCATGTGACAATTTTTGTTATCATTTTTTAAAACTGTAATATTTTGTAAGAAGCAAAAAAAAACTTAATAAATTCTTAATTATTTATTAAAAATTAAAACAAATGTAACGACTTGACACCATTATAATTCCTGCCTGCATTTTTTTTCAAATTTCACGGGTTTGTTACAAAATGTTTGGACTGAAATATGCGAATAAAATTTTTATAAAAAATTTAACTGATATATATTACTCAATAACTACAAACAAAGTAACCAATAACACGATACAACAAGAAAAAATAAGACAAAAACTTCGCATCAAGACCAGGGAATAGACAAACGCATATCGAAAATCACTAAATATAAAGTCCCAGACTTTGTACAGACACTGGATTAATTCACCAGTGGTGTTGTAGAAGTGCTATTTCATGGATTTCAATCATCCCGCTTATTAAACAGACATTGGTCCATTTGGAAGCATATTTAGAAATTAAATATTCATCATTCCAAAATATATTATGTTGAATATGTACTGTATTATAATCATGTTTTTGAAAAGGTAACAGGTTTGAAAAATATTTTCTCAATGAAAACTGAATTTTCAAAATACAGAACTGGACCTTTGTTTTATAATCCAAAAGAATTTAATTCAAATTGTCAAACGTTTCGACTATTTAAAAGAAATGAAAATGTGTAAAATCTTTAGACATACATGCAAAATTATGACGGGCGTAATTTTTTTTCGTTAAAACATTCAAAATTTAAAAATTCATTTGTTGGCTTTGTTTTGTGCGGTATATGAAGATACTGTTTTGATAAGGATAAAAAACACTTCCGGAAATTATCTTCGGTGCATTTGAAATGTAAACTCTTTTTAAAATTGTTATTTGTTGTATATTTATACTGGTACATGATATTTATGATACTGACCTTTGCTGATTTTGAATTTATTAAGCTTAATTTATTTTCCAAACT
The DNA here is from genome assembly GCA_029721355.1 of Tegillarca granosa. Classification (NCBI taxonomy): domain Eukaryota; kingdom Metazoa; phylum Mollusca; class Bivalvia; order Arcoida; family Arcidae; genus Tegillarca; species Tegillarca granosa. The sequence continues at coordinate 10,297,227 of CM056607.1, forward strand.
CACCTTTAAATGTGTATTTAGAAATGAACAAAATTGAAATTAATTAAAAAAGCGGTATATTCGGACTTTTAAAAATACTAGATTGTCCATAAAATTGTTTAAAAGCGACGTGAATGACTTTGTAAGTGTTTTCCGGAGTATAGATCATTATGAATGATTTAATGTCCGAATTTCTCAATGATCTTTAACCTTTGTTTAAGAAGCACTACTCGATTTAGATGAAGTGGAGTAAATGCTCCCGAGGACAAATTGTCATCCTCTTGTCGATAAAATATCATTGTGTCCTCTGTCTTCCGTACCTACTTCAGAGGAGTCTGTACTGCAATCAACAATTCACGTCTATTGGTCATGAATTATTGAAAGACACAAACAAACTATACAGTCATGTCAAAAACCATTTTTGAATTTAATCATAAAATACATGAAATACCATTTGTGAATGTATTTTGTGATTAAATTTAAAAATAGGTATATGACAGTCAAATTCCGGTTTAATGCCAACATTTGTTCTGTTAAATTTTGATGTTTTAAAGGGATTTGGCAAAACATTTAAGAACGCTTATGAAGAAAAACAGAGGGAATGGATTTAAGGACTTCAAAAAAAAAAAAATTTGGCGATACGCATGGTGGCAATGTTATCAAGAAGCATTAGAACGAGGCTCTAGAGTTGTTGTTGATGAACATATACATAGACTGATGATTATGTCATATTATAAATTTTTGTATTTTCTCAATGAAAAATTCAAAAATTTATAATATGAGAACTATTATAAATTTTTGAATATTTCATTCAGAAAATTCAAAAATTTATAATAAGACAATTATTTTTTCTTTATTGTTTGACGAGCATCGAACATGATGACGAAATAGGATGTAAGCCTTATTAGGACATAAATCTTCCCACTAAATTCTGTATTGTGATATTTTTGAAGTCTATTAAAATTTAATCTTTAATTGACAATTTTTGTTTTAAAAAACGAACATGATAACCACAGAATATAAAAACTAAAATAAAAAATTGTTTAATGCATTTATTTCTATATTTCCCCAATAATTTTATCTCCAGTATGACCGGGATTAAGTTTATCTCTGCCAATAAAAATTCTCCAGCACGACAGGTATTACTATTGCTAGGTATAAATGAATGATGAAATACACATAGGTATCTGCAGTGGTATCCAATGAAGGGGAATGCCTGTATAACCATTGTGTTTTTGTTTTGTTTTTTTCATTGCAGTTTTTGGAATTGTACGAAAGCCTATTAGGCTCATGAATAAAAAAAAAATTAAAAGGCGTAATAACGCGAAACAAAGGCGTAATAACGCGAAATAAAGGCGTAATAACGCGAATTGAAAGGCGTAATAACGCGAAATAAAGGCATAATAACGCGAATTGAAAGGCGTAATAACGCGAAATAAAGGCGTAATAACGCGAAATAAAGGCGTTATAACGCGAAATAAAGGCGTAATAACGCGAATTGAAAGGCATAATAACGCGAATTGAAAGGCGTAATAACGCGAATTGAAAGGAGTTATAATGCGAAGTGAAAGGCGTTATAATGCCTTTTGTCTATATATAGAGCAGTCACTTCCCTTGAGAATCGTTTTTCTCCAAAGGTTAATATCCCTTTCCACAAACAGATTGATTTTAGTTTAAATTCTTTTAGACAGCCTAAAGCAAATGAGAGTGAATAAACCTTGATCTGTCTATATTAACTAAGATAGACACAAATGTCATTTAATCACTATTAAAAGTTAATCAGGATCTAATTCATAAATATCCATGTGTACAAATGACACTCTTTATGAAAAATACTTTAAAATTGACAAATGGAACGGTTTCAGAAATAACTATTCATTTCAGCGCAGGATCGGATGATGTACAGTTTTTTTAAATTTACATAGAAATTATACATACAAAAACTAATTACATTACATATAATGTATATGTGCAGGACACACACACACACACGCACACACACACACACACACACACACACACACACACACACACACACACACACACACACACACACACACACACACAGACTTTTAATAATGTATGTAATGGGGCGGAAAATAGACCTTTAAACCCTGGACCTCCACACCATTATGGTAAGCAACTTGCGTCATAAAACGAAATAAGAGGTTTTAAGGCGAATTGAAAGGCGTAATAACAGGAAATAAAAGCGTAATAACGCGAAATAAAGGCGTTATAACGCCTTTCAATTCGCGTTATTACGCCTTTATTTCGCGTTATTACGCCTTTCAATTCGCGTTATAACGCCTTTATTTCGCATTATAACGCCTTTCAATTCGCGTTATTACGCTTTTATTTCGCGTTATTACGCCTTTATTTCGCGTTATTACGCCTTTAAATTCACCTTATTACGCCTTTATTTCGCGTTATTACGCCTTTCAATTCGCGTTATTATGCCTTTATTTCGCGTTATTACGCCTTTCAATTCGCGTTATTACGCCTTTCAATTCGCGTTATTATGCCTTTATTTCGCGTTATTACGCCTTTCAATTCGCGTTATTACGCCTTTAATTCGCGTTATTACGCCTTTATTTCGCGTTATTACGCCTTTGTTTCGCGTTATTACGCCTTTTAATTTTTTTTTTATTCATGAGCCTAATAGGCTTTCGTAGAATTGCGTGTATATCTTTTAAAGAAAACAAATATCCAATTTGCCTTAAATTACTTTATATGAGCTTCTTCGTTGACAAGACTTCGTTTAGATAGTGCTGCAGATACAGTTCTATATCTAGGAAGCATTGTCTGAAAGACATACGTCTTTATTTGAAAAAGTAAAGCAGTTTGATTTACCTTTGAAATTAATATGCGTCGTTATAATATAACGGAAGATTGCGGAAAAAAAAAACAAATAAAATAAAATAATAATAATAATAATAAATAAATAAATAAATACATTGAAATATTATATATATATATATATATATATATATATATATATATATATATATATATATATATATATATATATATATATATAATTTTGTAAAACTATGGACATTTACGACCATATCGTATTATATAAAATAACGCTTAACTGAAACTTTGTTTGAATATCATATTAGTGTATCTCAAATCCCTATTATACATGTGTCATATATCACTTTTTTAATGCATTAGTTATAAAAATTTAAAAAGTGACATATGATGCATGTAAACAAGTATGAATTTTAATTTTGATAAGTAACAACATTTGTTTAAATTAAAGCAATTACAAGTCCTTTTTTCAATTAAAAAGGTTTTCTTTTTTTCACAGAAAAATTTATTCTGAACTAAGTAAATTTCACTCAGCTCTTATCTTATCCGGTATTAGTGAATCTTGAAACGCACAGTAAAATCCCTAAAACAATGCAAAGTAAGGAAAATTATATATACGTATATAAAAATAAGGACACATTGGTTATGCGAAAACAAAGAAATGCATTTAGCCTCAGACCACAATGCACCATTAAAAACTGATCTTTATCAACAAGATGAAACAAAAACGTGATAAAAGCTGGAACATTATTTTGTATGTTAGCATATGTTTCTTATGTGTAGTGAAGCTGAACCAAGCGAATCTAATAAAGATGTGAAAATTAATGAATTACAACACATTATTTAAATATTAAAATATTCATTACAAACATCCGGGAAACTTAAAATCTCCCTAGAGATAAATTCGTTTTACGATGATGGATCGACTTATTGTCCTTTGTCACCTACGAAATAAATCATCCATGGAAACAATTGTCATGGGAACGGAATTACAGCATTTTATTCAAATTTTCCGTTGTTTTTTATTTATTTTATGTTACAAATTTTCCACTGAAAATATACAAAGTGCTTCTAAAATGATAAAATTATAACAACTTTAGTTTTGAATTTTACTTCAAATAACAACGATTTAATAAATTTGTTATTTGTTTGTTTATTTACTTATTATTTATTTATTTATTTATTTATCTATTTTTATTATTATTATACATACAAATAACCGGTTTTTCATGTTTTAACATTTTCACAATAAGAATAGTGGACTAGAGTAATGTTGTTTGACTCCCTATTTAATAGTATTTAATTAGTATCAATGCGGAACTAACAATTTTGGTATGTTGAAGAAAACCGGAGTACCCGAAAAAACAACCAACCTTTGTAGATCGAATTTACAAACTTTCTCTCACTTGAGTCAGTAAGTCAGTTAGAGGGACTGTGCGCCTAAGACTTCTCGGTCACCAAAACCAATATTTAACATTGCTTCTACTATTTATAAACTTACGATATATTTTTTTATTTGAACGATTTTCTAAATTCTAAATAATTCGAGCACCCAGAGATTTTCAAATAAATAGACTGTTTATTTATTGTTTCCCATTTTGAATGAAACCCAGATGTACGTATGAAAAAAAAAAATCAGTTTATTTTTTTCAATTTTAAATTTAATTTCAAGGTCTAAAAAGCCCCCCCCCCCCCACACACACACACACATCCACAGTACCGCGTTAGTGAACACAACCTTACGATCTCTCCACACCTAAGAAAAGTGTATAAAATATTTAACATATTTGAACAAATATCACAATTATTCTAAAAAAAAACCACAGACGACATCTTTACATACTTTATATAAAACGCGCGAATAAATAAAATAAGCAGATATTCAGACGTACACATGAATCATACAAAAATGTGGTTAGTTTATATCAATGTAAAGTACATAATATTGATAAAATCATTAAACGATGTGCATAATAATAATGCGGCACGGCGGCTTTTGTCGATATCGATCCCATGTCACATTTGGAGAACTGCTCCTTAAATATTTGTCATTTTGTTACTTGACAATCAATGAGTACCTGAAATTTTATTTGAAAATCAATATTGCGATATAAGTATATTATTTCTTAAAACAGAAGTTTACCTAACTTACCTAAATCTTAACTTTTTTTAAAAAAAAAATTGAATTTTAATTAAAAAGGAATAACACATGTTGCATATTATATATATACATATACTTGTACATGTAAATATGTATATTTGAATATATATATATATACATATATACATATATATATATATATATATATATATATATATATATATATAAAGTTCTAGGTAATCAAATAAGAGTGGTTTAAATAAATATTTTATGAATAAAAATATGATATGGAATATTTAACCAGCTATATTGTATTGTTGTAGCAAGTGTTTCCGAATTTATTTTCGAATTTGCAACAGCCCAGTATATTGATAATGTATGATAAGGGCGCCATAGGTGTGGGTTGGAGTAATGGTGTTTAACGCCCGACCTTCAGAAAACTGACAATTTTTACACTAGGATCTGCCGAACGGAATTCGAATCTAGGCGGTGAGAGACACTGTGATCCGTAAGGGCGCACTTTATTCCACTCGCTCACCGAGGCCCCAAAGCGCCCTACGGAAAACATACTTGTTTCTCATAAACATATAAAACAAACGTATTTTTATGTGTTTCATATGGCCGAACAAACGTTTTTTTTTTTTTTTTTTTAAATATATTAACGACAACTTCTGTAAGCAATACTGGTTTTTTTTATGTCATTGGAAAACACTATTCAAATAGTATAATAGTATTAATAATAATAATAATAATAATAATAATAATAATAATAATAATAATAATAATAATAATAATAATAATTATTATTATTATTATTATTATTATTATTATTATTATTATTATTATTATTATTATTATTATTATAAGCATGGAGATTAACTGTTGATGTTTCAAATAGTTTTTTTCTGTTCCACGTGTTTATTTTGTGTTTCTGGATATATAGTGTTATATAAAGTACATGGTTTCAATAGGTTTATTTACATTACCTAAGCGTATGTTTTCATCGGATTTTTTTCGTATAGAAAATATACGTTGACATTGTTCCTGCACAAGTGGCATGGAATGCAATTATTTCCCAATTAAATTGCATCATAATGTATGAAAATAAAACAGCAATTTAAGCCGAATAAGAAAAGCTCAATCAGCTCTGATCATTTAAAATCTGAGTAAATTTGGAAAAATCCGGGTTATATAATCACCAACTCCGGTTTGACATTTTATGTTTCACGTTTCTTTATTTCTCTAATTGTGAGTTACAATAATGAGAAAATATACATACAAATTTAAATACAAATACAACATACAAACCCGCACTCAGACAAAAAAAATAAAAATAAATAAATAAATAAATAAATAAATAAATAAATAAATAAATAAATAAATAAATAAATAAAAAGAATGCCTACCTTGTCGTTTCAGCTTTTGTCGTTTCGTGACAACGGAATTGCACGAACATACCGATGTACGATAGTTCATTTTCTTCTTATTTTTTGGAAACATCGGGTAAATCTGTCAAAGAAAATTTAAAATTTAAAAAATAATGTTATATTTTCAGGTAATGATATTTCCCAAAAGTACTGTTACAGCTAAAATTAGATCTAGACGTTACATAGGTTACGGAAAAGGACAACGGCAAATTTGAATAAAATAATCCTAATGAAAAAAAAATAGAAATGTCAAAATATTACGCGATATTATTATTTTCCATCATAAAATCGATTACACTCTGATAAAAGTTAGCTTTTTGGATGTTTAGTCAATTTATCACACTGGCAAATATCAACAGAGACCGATAACGCATCTCGGCATCATGTACTAATGAAATGTCAAAAGTTACGTGTTTTCTTTTGATTTATGGCTTGTGTTGGTTCGTTTGAAAAATAAGACGCAGTAATTTTTATGATTGACATAACGTTACGAAATTAACAACTTTGTTTATCTGAAATTCCGTTTGTCCGAGTCGGTTTTGAGAGAAAAAATTGATTCGTATACCATTCCGAAATTAAAAGCTTTTTATCTTGAATTCTGTTTGTCCCAATGTTTCAAACCATTAAGATTGACATAACGTTACGAAACTAACACCTTCATTTATTAAATTCTGTTTTTTGAACAATTTATGATTGACATATCACTTTGTTATAAACAAGACTTTTTTATCTTAATTTCTACGTGTTAATGTCATTTGATGACTATAATGTATTTCGATCGCACTTGAGATTTCAGTCTGTAGGGAGTATGGTACAAGGGAGGTAATTCATATAAAATATATTGAGTTTTTTTTTCTTTTTTTTTTTTTTTTTTTTTTTTTTTGCAAAAAAGGGTGTGTGACTTTAATGGTCAAATTTCCAATAAAATAGTTGTAATATAATGCTAATAAGGCTTTGAACAATAATTAACTCACTCCAATGATATATCATTTTTATTTTATAAAAAAAAAAAATTTCTGACCATCAAATTTTTAGAAGTAAAGGTTTATGCCAGGAAATGAATCCAGTCAAATAACAATCTTAATCAGAATTAGATTTTTAGATCTCATCCTTTTATTGTTTATAGTCTAGAAATCAATGTTGACATATAATACAGTTTTTACCAAATCTCAGAAGAAATGAATAAACAACCCATTTAATACAATAATGAATAAAATGACATGTATGCAGACGATCTTGCTTGATTTGGCAGACGATTGAACTTCATTTTGGCGCCAAATTGTCGGATATGTCTGATATAGTCTATCAAAATCCATCACAAGATATCCATTCGCTGAATGCATAATTCTCAGAAAAAATGTTACCATGGCTACGAATAGTTTTTTTTAAAATCATTTTTATTCTCAAGAGAATAATTGAATGAATTTGAATATATCATTTGGACGAAAATGTATGAAATCAAAACTTTGTAAAATTAATTAAAAGAGGTGAATTACACTCCGACGGTTTGGAGATTTTCATCAAATCTTGAAACTTCTACCTACAACATTAAGATTGTAAATCATTGTCAATTAAAATGATACTCAAAATTATCAAATAATTAATGTAAAACTCTAGTCAATGATCAGATATACAATCTTGGTACTCGATATATGAGAATTCAAAAAAAAAAAAAAAAAAAAAAAAAAAAAAAAAAAAAAGCTACTACTTATAGAATTTCCCCAAATATTTTTGGTTTGAACAGTACTTGATTATTATACCAGAACAATGTTAGGAAAATTTCGAACTTCTAACCACAGACTTCCAATAGAAAAAGGCCGATGGGATAGTATAAGAAAAGAAGATAGAATTTGCAATTTATGTAATAAAATTAACCTAGGGGATGAATTTAATTTTCTTTTTGAATGTAAATTTTTTCACAAAGAGAGAAAATATTTCTGGATCAGTTTTACATTGGAAAACCAAATACTCTAAAAATGTTCTATTTTTTTAACTCTCACAATTATGATGTGCTACGTAAATTATGTTTGTTTATTAAGATAATACTAAGTCATTATACATGAAATATTTCATATATTAAATCTAAATACATGTTTAATTTTGGTTAATGAGCTTTTCAATAAAGTATAAGAAATTGTCAAAAAAAAATTATTGTGTTAATATTGTATATAATTGTAATGTAACATGTTATTTTGTTTATGCCGCATTATGTAGATGTTGTATAATGTTTTACCTCATGTACCACGTACGGTGGTGTTGAGCGAATAAATTGAATTGAATTGATAGATGGAAAATAGATTCCTTTAAAAGAAGCATGTATCGCAAAGCTGATTTTGTCAGTGTTGAGAGGCTTAGGCTTACAATAATGCGGAAGATAAAATAGTGTAAAATCAGATTCAAAACAACAATATTATCCAGTTTAAAACATTCTGCATTTTACGCGTTACTGTCAGAAAAAGTCCGATTACGAAAACATTTAAAATGTTTCTATTTTTTCTCCACAAATAGAAACGAACCCTAACAACAAATCAAAGATTATTTTTTAAATCGGTGAAATGCTTCGCTGGGCTAAATCTAATGGCTTAGTTCATATTACATTGAAAAGTCCTATCAAACGAAATACCTGTTAAATTTTGATGTGTCATATGTGCACATTTCGGAAAATCATTTCTCATCAGTGACAATGGGGATAGAAAACAGTGATAGATACAAAAACATAAGCCAAACAGTTCAAAATTAATAAGTCCAAAGTTCCAAAATTTTATGTATCCAAAAACAGCTTATGAATGCTTTGCATGAAGGAACAGACCTTATTTTTAAACAAGTTTCAAATTTTAGACTGTTGAAAATTTTTCTTCAATTCGCATTGTATACATCTAATAAATATACTGTATGGCAAATCAATTAATTTGTCTCGTTAGCGAATGTGAGAATGGGAAACAAGAGATTCAATGTAGTTACACGCTATTGACTAAAGATTGGAAATTTTTATAAATTTATAATGGTTTTCTAAAGGTGTCTTTTTTTATTACAATAATGCATTTAAAACACATGGCACCGATTGACATGCGTTTCATGAATGTATTATTTAAGAAAAATCTCAAAAAGCAAAATTATACCGAATGAAATATCCTTTTAAATAAACAGTTACCATAAAAACATTACAACAAACATGTCATTCGAATTCAGTCCAGTGATAAACATTGGTTTCCACTAATGTGATTCAAATTTTTGAGTTCCTAACCACAACGGAGGCCTCGGTGGCCAAGTTGACTGAAACACGGCTTAAGTATAATAGTGCCTCTCACTGCCTGGTTTGGAGTCCCACTAGTGTCATTCAGTTTTTCAGATCGCAGTTCTGTGGCTGTCTCCGGACACTCCGGTTATCTCCAACACAAATATAACGCCTCGATGTAAATGAAATAATCTTTGAACCCAGTGTTTAACTAAATAACGTTACTCCACTCAACACAAAAGATGTAATGGACAATTATCTGACATATATTTGTGGTCCATAACAATGATTTGTTCCAATATACTAGTATTTAATGTAGGTAGTTTACAATCAGGACATAAATTATGTCAAAACAAACATCACTTTATCTAAATAAAGCGAATAAAACCAATGGTCTAAACATAACTAAATTATTCCAGAATCACAAATTTTTAAAATTTGTAATGAATTATACTTTGTACTTGATAAATAAAGAGTAATTGTTTATAAAAATGGTTGAACTAGAATAATTAATGCAATTGAACACGAACTGTTTTGTTTATGGTGTAGTTCGTAAATTTCATTATTTATTATTTGTTTTTAATTTATCCTCGTCATACTTTTAATTATTTTGCAAGAAATAAAAATATCAAAAGACAGTGGTTTTATCGTATCGTCATGTACCATTTTTTTTAATTTAAACAATATTTTATTCAAACATTTGTTTTGAATAGGATTGGACAGCAGGCATTGCCTATATAAGTCCTCTCCTTAGTCAGAGTACATATGATAATGCTAGTATATACATGTATATATTTCCAGAACACAAAATAACATTCATTATAATAATGATGATAATAATAATAATAATAATAATAATAATAATAATAATAATAATAATAATAATAATAATAATAATTATTATTATTATTATTATTATTATTATTATTATTATTATTATAATGACCAGTGCTGTACCGATAATTATGATATTATAACTGTACTATTAAAAAAAAGAGAAAAAATCATGATTGTTAGATTACTAAAAAATAAATGTAATAAAAAAGAAGAAGAAAAGAAAGAGAAAAAAAAAGAAAAAAAAGAAAAACAAAAACAAAATAGAACAGAACAAAAACAAAGAAAACTTAAAAAAACAAATTGAAGAAAAAAAGTGAAAGAGAAATACATGTATATATACAAAATGCATTGAATGATTTTCTTTATTTAAAATATCTTTGAGGGAACTTTTAATGAGAAAAATTCTATTTAAACAAGTAAAAATACTTATAACGTTTTATTGCTGTTTAATTCATTTATTAAATAAAAAAATAAAATAATTGACCGTTAAAGTGTTTTAAATTATTTTCATTGATTACAATTAACTTTTGTAGACTTTAAGAATAGAAGTTCAAGTAGCTTCGTAAAGGTTATAAAAGTTTAAATTGAAGGCTCGGATGTGTATGCTGCAAGAAGCCATAAACTCCTCGGAAACATAACGCTCAGATTACTCACTGAACATGTTCAAAACATTTTTTGACATGATGTTAAATTTAGTAATCAAAAGGCTGTCCAATAATACATTTCGCGGGAAATTGTACCCTAAACACGTCATAATTTGAAAGACATAAAATTGATTGGTTAATCATATCAATTTCTATGGTAATCAGGTGGGGTCAAAAGATCATGAAATATGATTCGCAGCCATTTAAACTCCCGCCAAATATCACAAAAATGAACAACTTTTGGTATTTGATTATGTAAATGGTTTGAAACCATTTTCTCAGTACCTAACCGTTTACTGTTGATGATTTTTTTATATTTATGATTAAGATTTCTACTTTAATAAAGTCGTTTTGTACGGACAGAAATTGTAATTTTCGATATTTTCTGGATGATTTCATAACGAACTCAAAGCAGCGTACAGAGTAAATGGCAATAACGGACGTAATATAGTTTTATTACAACAAGAATTACATCTTTTATTACATTACTACATCAAATTTGTATCGTAAATATAAACTATGTTATTCTACTATAAATGTTGCCTAGACAAATTACAATAATGACACAATTGCTTAGGACAGTTATACGTTATGAGTGAAGCAATTTCTCCACTCATGCTAATCCAATTTGTTGATTTTTGCCCTTACTAAATTAGATATGGTCCTTTAGATTGTAAATTGACTTGATTACAGCGTATTAGTTTTAGGACGATCAATTTCAACATGAGTCATTTGGAGTGATTTTCTTGAGCGCCATTAATCACATGTATTCAATCATATTCATGATAGTTTTTCTTCAATGTTTGACTACATTTCAATGTTTGTTAGAGAAACGGTAATATGATAAATTAATCGATATTATGTAGTCTAAATGACCAAAAATATGAAACCGTTAAATGGTAAACAGACCACGTCTTTAATTAAGGAACTTGATTGCAAAATGTGCATTTTATCCTCAAACATGTAGGCACATACAAAATAATGTGTTTATCGGCAATTTAAAAATATGATCAAATGTCATAAAAGTTTCAAAAATTTTCAAGAATTCCAAATTATTTTTCATTTCAACCATAAATACATGTACTGCTCGGCAAGGGATTGTCTAGTCGGTCGATGAGAGACGCACTTCGATGTACTGAAGAATCGTTGATTATCTTAAATCAAAGAGGACTTCGACTTAAAATCGGGTGGGATGGTGGCTCTGAGAGGGGATGTATAGTCTTAAATCGACCGAAAATAGTCTTAAGCCTTTTGGCTTAAAGTTTGAACTGTGGTTCTGTTCTACTAAAAGCTTTCTAAAATTATTTGCAGTTTTGAGAAAAACATTCCCACTCCATTGAAAAATTTCTTGACAATGTAAATCCTTCTTATTATAGTTGCCCAGCAATCTCATATTATGATCATATTTATAAAATAGTTTTACAGAAATTTTGAGATCATGTTATAAAGTTTCTAAATAGATATACTAACAGCAGACATCTCTTGATCAACATTATTTTTTTAATAATTCAATAATAATTACTAATAATAATAATAATAATAATAATAATAATATGGAATATTATTAATAATATTAAATAATAATAATAATTATTATTAATAATAATAATAATTCAATCGCATACTTAAACTTGGTATAAACTATGGCATAACTTTGTCACTGATGCCCGCTGGCCTCGGTTTCACAATAATTCGTTAACCAAGATTTTTCCTTTACGTAATTTAAGGCAAATTTGAAATCTTAATAAATTTTAATTGTTTAGATATTTAGAAATTTAATTTGCCATTTTGAAGATCACTTCAAACTTGTAAAATCCGATAGTTTATCAGATAAAATTACTTTTAAAAACATATTGCAACATATTGCAAAAAACTTAAATCCAAGTTAAGGAAGATCATAGTTAAGAAATAATTGTGAAACTGAAGCCACTTTCGCTGACTTCACTCTGTAAAATACTATATCGTTCTTGCAGAACCTTTTGCAGAAAAAAAAAACGACACCGAAATTCTGAAACATTTACCTAATGTTAAACAAAAATTTCACAAATTTAAATGTCTCGCCTTGTTCAGTTTTTGATCGAGTAGAAAATACCTTACTTTAACATTAGCTTTCACATTTTGACACGATGCCACCGCCGCCGCCTACGGCGACAACGGAAAAGTAACACCTAATGCCAGGCGATGTCAGGCTCGACAAAAACTACGGGTTTGGTTGTTTGACATTAAAACGTTTATTCTGAATTTCATAGAGACTTTTTCTAAATTCAAAGCAGGAAAATTAGTCAAAATACACATTAAGGACAATCAACCCGGTATGCTGCGATAATTTATGTCCGATTTACCATTTATTGTAACAGACAGTTGATATATCATCAGGCTTAACGGTATTATGATAAATTGATAAACATTTTGTGTTTGGTATTTATCTTCACTGACCGTTTATATGGAAACAGAAAATTTCCATCTGGGATAATTTTATTCCCATTAGAACAATACATATAAACATACAACTATCGCTGAATGCTGTTAGGTAAATTTTATATATAATCGTGACATTTGATATAAATCATTACATAAAAAGTACTTCGTTATTGCTTATTAAATCTTTTGATATTTTTGTCTAATGCCATGAATGTGTTGGTGCTGTTTAACCTTATTAATATAGTTTTTTTAAGTGTGTTGGATCAACAAAATTAAATTTAATGCAAAGATATTTCGTATTGTTTCTTTGACATTAATCATAAACCTACGGAATCCGTAATATGACATGTGTGAAAAAATGTTATTCCTTATTTTTGAAATAGTACTTTGTACATTCGTAAAAGTTATTTTGTACTTTAGAAATAGTAGTTTAAATTTTCGAAATACTATTTCGTTTTTTTTTTCAATATGTATTTTCTATAATAGCCAGTATTTTTTTTTTTTTTTTCGAAATGCATGTAGTATTTTTCCGGCGACAGTGATCGACGGCGGCAATATGCAACATTTTAATAAAGGCACAGGAAACAGGTTTAATTTAACAATAAAAATATATATATATATATATATATATATATATATATATATATATATATATATATATATATATATATATATATATATATATATATATATATATATATATCGAATTCCTTACCCTGTATACTAGTACTCGGAAAGATCGATAGTATCTTTAGAAATATTCGTTGTATATTCGCTTTTACGAATATACAAAATAGCTATTGAAACAAGAATTCCACGAAATTAAATGTCTCGCCCAATAAGTTAATAAATAAATAAATAAATAAATAAATAAATAAATAAATAAATAAATAAATAAATAAATAAATGTCTTATTTTACCAAACAATGAGTGTAAAAATTGTTATACATTTTATACATGAATATTTCAGAAGAAATATAATATTTATATAAAAAATCTCTAAGGTTGGCAATATGCAAAAAGGATGTACTACGCTTTAAACGAGAAAGTCGAGGAACATTGTTTAAAAATTTCGTTCGATACAGTGAAGTATCAATACTAACCACCTCTGTAGATCTTTAGGGCGGGACCTTCATTGATTTCCTACTGCTGTATCATTGTGCAAGGGAAGAGGCTACGGAGATTGATGGTTGTATAAATTAACCGTATCGTAACCGTAATGATAAATTATTCAAAAGAAACAGCACTTTTCACAGATGTACTTTATGTCTGCCTTTTATATAAATTTACCGAATGCATTTCTAAATTGTTTTAGCAGAATGCTTAGGAAAATTGTTTTGAAGTTGTAAGTGAATTTATGCATTAAACCTTCTAGAATTACAAACCTTTTGAGTAAAGCGCACCTGCGAGGTAAATATTCCTATGAAGACCTTGTTGAAATTTTGATGTTACCTTGAGAGAACAAAAATATTGAAGCAAAATTGTTCTTAAGTTTGATTTACATCGCGTAACCAAGAATATGAGAAATGTTAATATAACCAGTTTTAGTTATAAAGTTTTATTAGCGTCATCATGTATGTTGAAATGTTTAGTATTTTTTTTTATATTTGTGTCATAATTGCCCGTCATTCTAATCAATTATTTTTACAGACAGTCTCTATATCAGTGTTAATGACAAAATGCTTCACTATCTCTCTAATGATAAATTGATGTGATGCATACATTTATTTTGACAAAATACATATAACAGAAAATATCCATATGGAATAATTTTACTCCCGATGGAATAATTCACAACAAAATAGACAAATATCAACCGAATATGATATACAAAAAACTAAAAATACTACGCGGCTTAACACTGTAACATAAATAAAATTCAAAATTGGTAGTTTACTCGAATATTGACCGATGAAATTTGAGGAAATAAATTGTTGGTCTACCCTTCATCCGTGTCATGAATTATCCCATTGTGTATTGGTCAATTCGATTAAAACGATGTTCCTAAACCAGTGTGCTAAAAGCTGTGCTGAACATGGTCGAAACCAGTGTACTAAAAGCTGTGCTGAACATGGTCGAAAATATATTTTATAAGAATAATTATATAATAAAAAGATATTATTGTGTATATTTATACATGTTTATATGTTTGTTAATTGTTTCGTAAAATTAGACTCGTATAGGCATTTGTCAAAAATATGTGTTTTATTGAACAACTACTTGGTAAATAAAATGGGTGTGTTTCCACATTGTTTTATTAAACAACAAAGTTTGTCACTTATCCATTGGCCGTCATTAATCTGGATTATTTTATTTTGGTGGTCTTAAAATGTTATTACAATAAAAAAAAAAAAAAAACAAAAAAACTTGACTGTTGAAGGGTACCTAATTGAGTGTTAATGATTATCAGTGATGTGGTTTTAAGTATCATTTGAAAGCCCTAACCATCCAAACTCTTGTTTAACAATGATTTGCCAACACAACCAAACTTCAGAAAAAATAATTATTCAAATTTTCAAGCCAAATACAGAAGACTTAAAAATTTAATATCCTGTTTTGTTTTGTTTTTTTTTTTTGTTTTGTTTTGTTTTTTTTTTTCTTTGCCCGGCGTTAAACATTATAAAGACAGTTCTTTCACCGTATCACCCGTTGTCAGAATAACGTGACAGGATGAATTGTATGCTTTTTTGTGGCGAACTGACTCTGTGGGGAGCTAGCACGTTTAAACCTTTCTAAGCGCTCGCTAGTACAAGGCAAATCATTAAACACACGTATAAATGAACATGTGCTAAATTAATGCTTAAAGATTAAGTTTGTTCTCGTCTGTAAAAAATTATTGCTGAAGTGAGGTTAAACAACATTTCAACCAATCGATCTCTTTATGTTTGCGCTGAGTTGACAAATATAAGTATAACATATATCCAGCCTGCTACAATTCCAAATCTTAATTTGCATAAAGACGATAATTAAGAAGATTATAGATTTAAGCTTCTACACAGAAGTAAAGAATGCTTATTAAGGGCTTGTATCAATTGATAAAACTACAGAATATAATAATTAAGAACACTGAACATGATATGGAACGGTTCTGAATGATCAAAGAGACAGAGAAAAAAAAAGGGAAATGTATTCGGAACCATCAAAAAAATATTTGAATTAATTTATTTCCCAAAGGAATAGTTCACAGATAGCTAAATCATCATGAATTTTAATATATAAAAAAAGAAAGAGAAATAAATATATACACTTATAGAAACTGGTACATTTGTATATCAAAAAACAATATGAATATATTTTTCTTAAATATTTCAAATTATTTTCAAAAAATTTTAATACAATTGATTTTAGCGATTAAAAAATTCTTTGTCAAATAAATACTTATAAAAGAAATTCTAGAAAAATATTTACAAAAGCTCGCAAAAGTACAAAGCAAATTATGGTTTTTTTTTAGTTGCAAGCAAAACGCAGTAATGATATAATAATAATAATAATAATAATAATAATAACAACAAAATAATTATAATAAATAAATAAATAAAAGGGGTTAAACTTAGCTTTTTAGAAAGTATACAGTTTTTCTATAATTTTACCTTGAAAACAAAATTCGCAATTCTTGTGTCTTTTAATCCCGCTTGTTTATTTTCTCAACAATAACGACGTGGAGATAAACTGCATACTAGTATTTATATAAGTTTAAGCTTCAATAAAGACTTTCTAAATTCTCAAAGTTTCTGTACATGAATTTACCTGAAACTCAACTAGTTTTCATTGGCTACCATTTACCTAATTTACAACAAAAGAAATGAACGGTCTAATATTGTTGTGTTCACGAAACAATCGTAATATGATTACTTCGTAATTTTGATTCGATATGTAAATTTAAAAACTTTTCCGGTAGATATAATAAAATAGAACAAATTTCCGTTAAAAGTGATAGAATGAACACGAGTTAACAAGTAAATTTTAGTTGCAATATATGACAATTTTTTCAGAAAATCATACAATAGATATGTTTAAAAACAGCAAACCATTTCATTTTTTAATCGTCCTGTTGTTATAAAAACAAAACAAAAGGCGAATAGCATTTATTCCGTATTCAAAAGAAGTCCCTAGACTTACAAAGTTTAAAACAGCATTGTACAAGAGAAAAATAGCGAAAAATCATATATGTCTTGAAGCTTTGATGGACATCTTTAACATAATATAGTAGCAGCCATAGAAATCAGTTGCATGATAGAACAAAACCAAATTTGTCAACGGCCAAAACAATCAGGAACAAAACACAACAAAAGAGATGTTATATTTTATATCAATTGATTAAAAAGAAAACACTGTCAACAGCTTTAACAAAATAGCATCTATTATTGGCGCTTAGATACTTTCATAGGTACTTACTATAATCGTAGCTCGCCAAATTATCGAAATTATTGTCCAATGTTTTTAAATTAAGCCAAACCTATTTTTAAAGGAAACGTTTTGTCTTTTGTAATTTAAGCAAGTTTTTGAAATGTTAGCGATAAACGTAATAAAATTTAAATGGACAAAGTTGCGAAATCAAACGAAAGAAATGACTTGTATTGGTGACCACAGTTTAGATTTCCCTTCAATTCTTTGGACTTTTGTGAATGAAATATAAATGTACAAATTATACAAGTTGGACAAAACAGACACGGTCCAAAAAGAGTATTTTTGTTGCATTATTTGAATACCTCCAAATACAAATACACGCGCCTTGTTAATCGGATTTTTCCCTAAGGAATAAGAATTAAATGAATTTGAAAAATTACAAAAGAATCTAAACAAACACATAATGTCTTGTGTGGAAGACAATACAGTTGCTTTTAATAATTAAAGTATTCCTTTAAATAAAAAACAAAAATTTGTTGTCCTTTTGAAATTTTCACATCATATGATTTCGCTTTTTGTGAATGTGTTTTCCTATGGCAAATAACGTTATAACATTGCAGAACTCTTTTTTATTGTGATTTTAAACTGCACTGAAAAATGATTTTTTATGTGTAGTAAAATGTATATAAAATAATGTTAACAAACGCATAAGAAAAAGTTAATATATACACGTACACAAATATAGAAACAATGTTTTCAATATTTTTCAGGTTTTGTTGCCTCTGGTATGATATAGAATCGCCATTTATGTAATAAATATTTATAACTTACTAATGCCACATCATTTATCGATTTTTACAAACTAAGAAATATCCCAAAATATAATAACATATTTTTGCTTATATCTGCAAAAAGGGGCGTGGTCAGAAAATAGAATTCAATTGGAGTATATAATAAAATTACTAAATATGTAACTTACATTTTAGGAAAAAGGTCTTCTCTAGTACAGGTTTAGCAGCATCACCCGGACAACAAAATCTCCCGACTTCTTCCTGGAGATTTAATGAGTATCTGGGTGTTTCGCCTTATAAATGGTATGTCGGGACTCGGATATTCAGCTGATCGTAGATGGTGTGTTAAGATACTAGCTATTTACAAATCCAATCGTTACACACTGACAGATTGACTATATCCTTGATTCGACATGCAATAAAATTGAATTACATTTCGTCCAAAATATATTGATTCTTTGATTGCTAAAGTTGCTAATTGGAAGGGAACATTAGATTTTTCCGAATATGATATGATTTTTTGAAACAAAATGTAAATATTCTCTAACGGGGATAACAAATCAACAGTGATTTGGTTACTGGTATAAAATGATTCCATTTATGAACGTCTTGGGATTTGTTGAATTATAGGGTTCTTTGACTCTATTTAAACCCCAGTTACAAATTAATTTAACTCTACAGTAATTGCATGTTATGTAAAAAATATAGAAATATCGTGACAATTTTTTCTGAAATGTCAACTTTGTGATAAATCATTTATTGAGATCGAATACCAAATTTTGTTGGTGTGTGAAAATTCAAGGATCTTGGAAAAAATATATCAAAAAAATATTATATCAACCCAAATACATTAAAATTAGCATGTTTATTAAAAATAAAAAAAGGAAAGAAATCATTGATTTGTGTAAATCTATAAGAGGTCTGAAATGTTACATATTTAAAAGTTATGTACTTTTTTGCTTTCTTTTAAACTGTTTTGTATAATAGATATGGCAGCGCATTACTTGTTGGTTTGGGTTGGTCTGCTTAGACTGGTTAGTAGGCATTGTAGATCTGCACTTGTAGGTAGGGGCCTTTCCTAATCACTTGTTGCTCTACTCTGCTTATTATTCTTATGAGCACATTTATTTTAGTTAAGTTACTTAAGTTAATAACACAATATGTATGCTATGTGTTTACTCTATGGTATAGATATATACATTGTCAAATCTTATTGTATTATGTTCATGTTATATATATATATATATATATATATATATATATATATATATATATATATATATATATATATATATATATATATATATATATATATATATATATATTTACTACGTATTACCAATTGTACTTGTGTAAGAAGTTTGAGGTTTTGAAAATGTTCTAATAGGGATACATTATAGTTACAGTTTTGTAAAAAAAAAAAAAAACAAAACAAAACAAAACTATTAATATTAAGAAATAGTAATAAGTATTATATGGTATATGGTGAACTTGAAAGGTATCCAATACATATAGAAATCAAAACAAAAATGGTGTATTTTTGAAGAAAATATACCATTAAGCAAAATTGTCAGCTGCCTTAATTTTGGAAATTTATTCAATACTAGTATTAACGTTTGTTCCCTCATGCAAATCATTCCTTAGCTGGATTTGGATTCATATAATTTTGTAACTTTAGATTCATTAATTTTCAACTGTTTGGCTTAAGTTTTTATCTGTCAAACTTTTCGGCTCCTATTCTCACTGATAAAGAATGACTGTCCGGTATGTGCACATATGGCAAATCCAAATTGAATAGGTATTGTGTTATAAATTTGAAATAAGCTTATATTATCACAAGATAAATTGTTTTATTGTATATATCAGCTTATGTTTAATATGTATAAAAATATTTCACATTGTTTCCCATGGGTTGAAAGTATTAGGGAAATGTTTAATAGTAAAGGTTTACAATAGAATATTATTTTATTTTTTAGATTGTTGTAAGGTTATAAATGTTACGAAATGTTGTTAAACAATCTTCAATTTGCACAACCTTGGTCAAATGTTTTACACAACTCTTCTAAAGCTCATTTTTATAATAGTTTTAAAAGAGATTTTAAATGTGAAGATAATTTCGTTAGACTCAGTACTTTTTCTGTCTTTTGGATTTGAAGACTAGAAACACAAACTTTCCTGTGAAAACTGAAAGATGGTGTGGGATAAGTAGAAAGTAAATGGTCTGTCCTCTATGTACTTCTGAAGTTGGTGATGAAATGCATTATTAATTTATTTATGTGATTTTTTTCCAAATTGTCGGAATAAAAAAATATAGCAAATTATTATACAAGGTATTCTTATGTAGAAAAAATGCAAGGTTTATTATCTTATTGTAATTGTAAATTAGTAGTGTTTTTGAAAATAATGCATAAGAATGTAAACAAATATAGATAATAACCTACATTGAAATAATATACTAATTCAATGCTATATTGTGAATAACTATATAATATGTTTGAACTGTATATCTTACTCTGTCAGTTTGGTATTGTCATGTATCCGTTTGAATATATTGATGATATATCATATTATCAACTAATGAACCTTATATGTGACTCAGTGAAAAAAAGAATTGAATTATATATATATATATATATATATATATATATATATATATATATATATATATATATATATATATATATATATATATATATATATATATATATATAGTTAAGGTAAAATGGGTTTACTGAAAACATGTACAGGTAACAGGCAACATATTCAAGAAAAGGCACAATACAAGAAACCATAGAAAGAGATATAAATACCATATAAGAAAGAACAAACTCTCTACTGGGACCAAAATTAAAATTTCCAATTTTGGCGGGCACTCGAGTTAACTTACATTTGGTTTGGTTATAGAGAAATCCCTATCATCTAGCTTAATCAGCTTCAAGTATAAAATATTTTTTAGTGTCTTTTATAAAAGCTGCATATAAAATGTAGGTATTAAAACTAATAAATAATTCATATAAAATAGCTTTTACATAGAGCCTAAAAGTCTGACAATACACATCAAACAGTAAATGTACTATCATGAAACATTCAAAATAAAAAGTGATGCTTTACAATCTGTTTAAAAAACAACTTATTTAATAATCAGTGCTCCATAAAGATGCATATATTTCTTTCTTAACCAAAATTATGAACCACATTATATATGTTATAATTAAAAAAACACAATTACTTTAAAATGTTGTCATAAAAAGTCATGCTTCCATTATTCTAAGACATGATGACGTTAGCAAAGAAAATGAAAAAGAAGTCGAGTGATGTTTATCGGAACTCAGTCTAAAATATTAAATTATTCAGCTAAGCAGAACTACAGAATTTCACCTGTATTTTATTATTTAAAAAAAACAAATGACAAATCCTTCTTGTATCAATGGAAGTTTAGAAAAAATTGTAATTTGTTATGGTAAATATATGACACAAATACCAGTTAAATTTTGATGTTCCAGATGTGCACATTTCGGAAATTCATTCCTCATCAGTGACACTCAGACCGAAAAGTTTGATAGATAAAACACATAAGCCAAACATTTAAAAATAATGAATCTAAAGTTCCAAAATCATATAAATCCAAATCCAGCTAAGAAATGCTTTGCATGAGGGAACAAACCTTAGTTTAAAATAAATTTTAAATTTTAGACGGCTGAAAATTTTGCTAAATGGTACATTTTCAAACAGCACAAAGTACTGCCTACGGAGTTATGGATACCTTAAGGGAGTTTTACTCCACAAGCAGCGGTACCCGCTCAGGGGTAGTAAATATATAACACACATACCAGTTAAATTTTGATGTGCCAGATTTACACATTTCGGAAATTCATTCCTCATCAGTGACACTAAGACCGAAAAGTTTGATAGATAAAACACATAAGCCAAACAGTTGAAAATAATGAATCTAAAGTTCCAAAATTATATAAATCCAAATCTAGTTAAGGAATGCTTTGTATCAGGGAATTCATTATTTAAGTTTATTCTTAACATAGATTATTGTCGGTTAATAAACTTATTTTTGCATTAGTTTTTCCTCAATGATATTTTGAAAAAAAAAAATTTCATTTTAAGTTTAAGCAAAGATGTTTTAAAGATCCTGCAATCTTAGGAGAAATTTTAATCGTGGAGCATAATAATGTTATGATTTATATTGGTGATATATATATATATATATATATATATATATATATATATATATATATATATATATATATATATATATATATATATATATATATATATATATATATATATATATATGTATTTATGTATAAATAAAACAAACATACCAGTCCTTGTCCATATCACAATCCCCCCAAAAAAAAACAAAGTAAAAACTTTGCAAACTGGCAAAATAGGTGATACACGTGAACTTCCATTAAGGAAGTGAGGCGGGGTGCTCCGGAGTATGTATGTATGTATGTATGTATGTATGTATGTATGTATGTATGTATGTATGTATGTATGTGTGTGTTTAAATATGTATGTATGTATGTATGTATGTATGTATGTATGTATGTATGTATGTATGTATGTATGTATGTTTAAATCTGACTTTAGTCATCTTTCCATTACTTAGTATTGTATTATATATTTACTACCCCTGAGCGGGTACCGCTGCTGGTGGAGTTAAACTCCACGAGGGTATCCATAACTCAGTAGGCAGTACTTTGTGCTGTCAGAAAATGTACAACTTATTAAAATTTTCAGTCGTTTGAAATTTGAAATTTATTTAAAATTAAGGTTTGTTCTCTCAAGCAAAGCATTCCTTAGCAGGATTTGGATTTATATAATTTTGAAACTTTAGATTAATTATTTTCAACTGTTTGGCTTATATTTTTTATGCATCAAACTTTTCGGTCCTAGTGTCACTGATGAGGAATGAATTTCCGAAATGTGCACATCTGGCACATCAAAATTTAACTGGTATTTGTATTATATATTTACTACCCCTGAGCGGGTACCGCTGCTGGTGGAGTTAAACTCCCCGAGGGTATCCATAACTCAGTAGGCAGTACTTTGTGCTGTCAGAAAATGTACAACTTATTAAAATTTTCAGTCGTTTGAAATTTGAAATTTATTTAAAATTAAGGTTTGTTCTCTCAAGCAAAGCATTCCTTAGCAGGATTTGGATTTATATAATTTTGAAACTTTAGATTAATTATTTTCAACTATTTGGCTTATATTTTTTATGCATCAAACTTTTCGGTCCTAGTGTCACTGATGAGGAATGAATTTCCGAAATGTGCACATCTGGCACATCAAAATTTAACTGGTATTTGTATTATATATTTACTACCCCTGAGCGGGTACCGCTGCTGGTGGAGTTAAACTCCCCGAGGGTATCCATAACTCAGTAGGCAGTACTTTGTGCTGTCAGAAAATGTACAACTTATTAAAATTTTCAGTCGTTTGAAATTTGAAATTTATTTAAAATTAAGGTTTGTTCTCTCAAGCAAAGCATTCCTTAGCAGGATTTGGATTTATATAATTTTGAAACTTTAGATTAATTATTTTCAACTATTTGGCTTATATTTTTTATGCATCAAACTTTTCGGTCCTAGTGTCACTGATGAGGAATGAATTTCCGAAATGTGCACATCTGGCACATCAAAATTTAACTGGTATTTGTATTATATATTTAGTATTTTACTTTTGCCCTACCTATAAATTATGAATATATTTTTGAATTCTCATGTTAAAACTTTACTGAATTCTAAAAGAATTTTTTCTATTATAAAACTGTTTTATTTAAACAATTGAAAACATTTAGGTGACGTGCTGTTGATTCTGTTGTGGTATTCATTGTGATTCAAGCATTTTGCATAGGCCCATCATTACATCCTGCCCGTCCGTTCGGGAGTTAACTATATTGTATGTGTGTTCATTGTGTTTTAGTATTTCAGTTTTTTCGTTATCTTTTTGCTTTGGCTTATGTAAATCTTATAACAAAATGTTATAACCACAGAGAATATGGTCTTAAACATAAAAAAAATAATTTTATCAGTTCTACCACAAGCATGTAATACAAATTTGAGTGTCCTCAAATATTCTTTTTGTATGCTCATTTTAGTTATTCAGTGGGTTATTTTATGACGATGTAAATTATATACCTTCTAAATATTACAAAACGTTTACCTTTAAAAGGGGTCCTTGATAGTTTTGTTGATTATATAATTTTGAAATTTTTAATAGCAACTTACACATTAAAAAAACTTCAGATCGCCCTCGTTAAGCCCACAAGTTCTACATCAACTGAATTAACCAATTGGTGACAGACTTGACATACGACTGAGTTTAATGTAAACTATACATATAAACTATTCGATATAAGGGTGATCGAATTAACAATAATTCATTTCTCAAGTATTTGAGATAAATCACGGTTGAGAAAAACGTCGTACTATAAAACATAATTCATAATTTAATCATAGTTTTGTGGCCAAAACTTTAAAATCAAAATACCTTTTTTTGCTCAGTTTATCGACATTTCCTACTTAATCAACATTGGTTTTGTATAAACTTCCTAGAACGAACGTTATAAATGTTTGTTATTTTGGGGGTCTGGAAATCTTTAGCATAAATTGTATCGGACAAGGGGAACCCGAGAGCTTAGAAGTAATGTCTTTGTTCAATGACGCCAAACTTAATAAAGTAAAATATCATATCTTTTTATGGACTCTATCGATTGATGTTTTCTATCATAAATTCAACGTTGCATTTTTCTATAAGACGCCGGAACAACCCAATACAAAAAAGAAGACATTTGATTCTTCGGGCTAGTTAAAATATCCCATAATTCATTACGAATTCCGCCATACAAATATATATAATGTCATCAGTCACGGAATTCTAGATGATAGATGCTATCATTTAATGAAATCGATGTTCATTGGACAAATTTCAATACACTGTAAAGTGCCCTTTTGATTGATGTACAAATGAGTATTAGAGATGGACGAGTTTGCCAAGATATCGAGATAGCTACAATCGATTCCTTACTGCATTCATTAATTTTTGGCGTAATAATTTTACCAAGAATTTCTGATGCTGAAGTTTGATGAATGTAACCAATTTCTATAGCTTCGGAAGAGATTTGATTAAATTCTCCAATATTACATTCCTCTGAACATAACTTTTGTTATTTATACTGGCAAGAGATACAACAGGCCAAACTTCATTGCGCATCAAAATATCGCTTTTCTCTTTGGTTAAAAAAAGAACGTTTTCTCTTCCTCTCCGATATGAATTCTAGATGTATCTTGTACCGTGTATGATTAAAAGGGAATATTGCTATAAAAGTGATACCCAGAAAGGACGACTTAGTATTGTTATGTTTAAAACTGCTTTTGATTGTTGTAAATAATAATAATAATAAATAAAAATGAACAAAAAGAGAAACAGAAAACTGGCAAAATCTTATTAATTTCATTTTTAAAAATTCTTCCAAAAATTTTGAAAAAAAAAATACAAAATTATCACAGAACGCACATTGATAGCAAATTATTTACTACCTCTGTGTGGGTACTGCTGCTGGTGGAGTAAAACTCCCCTAAGGTATTCAAAACTAAGTATGCAGAACTTTATGCCTTCAGAAAATTTACCATTTAGCAAAATTTTCAGCCGTCTAAATTTTTGAAATCTATTTGAAACAAAGGTCTCTTCCCTCATACACAGCTTTCCTTAGCTGGATTAGGATTCATATAAATTTGAAACTTTAGATTCATTATTTTCAACTGTTTGGCTTATATTTTTATGTATCAAATTTTTCGGTCTTAGTGTCACTGATGAGGAATGATTTTCCGAAATGTTCATATCTAGCACATCAAAAATTAACAGGTAAATGGCATCGGCATACTATACTTTGCTTTCTATTTGTTTACCATTTTATCTGTTGATACAATGTATATTAAGGTATTGAAAACCCTTTGGCAGTTACTGTAATTCTGTATATGTAACTTTTGTTTCTTTGTTGTGCCACAGAGCTGGCTAAAAAGAAAAGAAGGAAAAATAGATTACTATTCAAAGAAACAAAAACAGGAACTTCGGCCCTTTATCAATATGTATTTCGCTACAAAAATGATTGTAATTTTAATGCAGATCTTCGGCAATAAGTTTGCGAAATAAATAACCACAAAGAGGTAAATATATTTTAGAAAAAATCTGCTGCTTATGCTCAAAAATTGGTCTTAACTAAGATTTCTGTAGTTAATCTACTCTATGTGTGATAAATGTTTTGCAATGTCTGTTAAAAAAATGTAATATCTGTAAAAAAAAAAGAAAACTGAATAAATAAATAAATAAGAAAGAAGAAAATAGGATTCTAAAAATAAATAGAAATCAAGAACTCTATGAGAATATGGAGTGTCAAGATTGTAAATTAGCAAGAAACTCTGTGTTAATTAGTTACTAAACATCAAATTTTAAATAAATTACAGTGCTAATTTATAGTGATAAAATTGCTTTTGCAAGTTAATGTTAATACTATAATGAAACACGCGTCAATAATGATTGATTGATTGACTCTGAAACAATAGTTAACACATGCAAGTCCGTAATGAGGGTTAATAGATGTCATACTGAAAATTTAAAATGACCCACATCAGCTTGCACGGCTCCAAAATTTACAATTATCTCTCAATAAAGAATTTCTTGTGTAATAACATTTGTAATTTAGTTATGTGAATATTTTTTTATATTGGAGTACCATCACTTATTTTCATATTTTGCTAAATTAGGTTAAGGCAAAATTTATTTTATTATCAGTTTTACTGCACTTTCTCATTATTGATACAACAATGTTGAACAATCAGTTGTTAAATTTAAAACGATTGTTTTATGCACGTTATAATAGCTACTCTGTCCTACATTGTTTGATTTAGTTAATGCTTGTTTGTTATATACATGTATAAGACAAGCATAGGACGATGTTACCATAAAGCAACCACATTTGAAACCATTGCCAGTAGCATCCATATTTTATGTCCTTGCCAATAGCAGCTATACTTAAAATGTTGACAAAACCCATACTTTTAGAAAACGGTTAGAAAAACGACAATAGTTTAAAGATATTTTAAAACCAACCATGCTCTGAACTTCGGTTGTCAAAGCAACCATGCTTTAAAAATAATGTTTAAAAAGTAAAAGTGGCTTGAATACTGTTCCTATAAACAACCGTGTTTAAAAATCTTTATGTTACAAACAAAAATGCCTTAATTTTTTTTAAATGTGTGCTGACCAATAATGCTTTAAAATACTACTGTCTAAGCAATTACACTTTCGGAAATGTTTCAAATAAATAAATAAATAAATAAACAAAAATAAAAATATTTTTTAAAAATAAATTTTAATTTTAATGCCATAAACAACCAAGCATTTAACCTTACTTTTCTAGTCAGAGAAATGAGCTTCAATAACATTTTGAAAAACAATCTTGCTTTAATGGTAACATATTATCATATTCAATATTAGTTTTGATATTATAAGTAAAAGTCTACTTTTAGATTAAATCGGTTAGTATCATTCTGGTCGTAATGATATCTTATTTCTGTGTCACAATTTATTGTTGGCATCAACACTCCGTTGGTGCTTTTCAAACAACATTTGGTGCATGTTTTTGACTCGGTTGTTCAATGTGACATTTAAATAATTTATACCATCAAACTTTGGCCGATTTTATTTCAAATAATCACATATAGCATTTACACGTTTTTGTTTTGTTATGCTTGTTTAACATTTCCGGGGTCAAGAAAAACTGCAATGTACTATAATTTTAACCCTCTTTTTAAGTGAGCATGCATATCTTTTTATTTAGTAAAATTAATACATCCCCAAATCTCCAAAATTTTTAATTTAATTTGGTTTAGCATGCATTTGTTTTATAATATTGGAACACTTCTAAAAAAAAAAGTTATTTTTTATATAAAAATGTAATACATTTTCTTGCTATGTATGATTATCAATGATACATGTATTTAATTTAAAATTATCCTTGGTGGTATCTTGAAAACTATCTTGACGTATGTTTAGAATTTTTTTTTTTCAAAAAATGACACAATACATATTGGTTGAAATTTACCTATTATGAAAATATAAAAACCCGTATAAGCTATAAAGTCAGTGTAAATAAATTTATACCCAATATTTTCAGTAAACTATCAATAATATTTATTATTATGATTTTTTTTCTTTAGCAAAGTCGACATACGTTTAAATTAAATCAAATAAAAGAAATGTTTCGAAACAATTGTAAAATGCAAAAAAAAAAAAAAAAAAAAAAAAAAAAAAAAAAAAAAAAAAAAAAAAAAAATTAAGACATTTTGTGTTTTATTTTGTTATCATATGCAAAAATTAGATATTTTATTTTAACAAAACTCTAAATTGCGTATAACACAAGGAAACCCATTAGCATGTTGTCCCAAAACCCGATAAAACGTGCTCTTCAGTAGAAATGTTTATATATATATATATATATTGGTGACACAATGTTCATATTAAATGTATATTACACATAAGAGGCAAGTTTGCCTTAGTTACCCAAGATACAGATGCACCGGTATAACCATCGTCATCACATTTTAATTGCAGTTGTTTGTACTTTAAATATGTTTACTTTTAAAACATCAAGTAAACATGACGTAAAATAATCTTACTAATATTTATACAGCACTTGTCTGGGCGTAAGGAGTTCTAGATTTATAAATGACAAATTATCTAATTATGTCATCAATCCTGGTTCAGTGAGTTTATCTCTAACTGGGATAAAATGCTAGAATGCACATTTTTTAAATCCCAGGATTTTAT
The DNA here is from genome assembly GCA_029721355.1 of Tegillarca granosa. Classification (NCBI taxonomy): domain Eukaryota; kingdom Metazoa; phylum Mollusca; class Bivalvia; order Arcoida; family Arcidae; genus Tegillarca; species Tegillarca granosa. The sequence goes on from CM056607.1 coordinate 10,326,671, forward strand.
ATTATCCCATTTTACCTCAATGTAACGAGTCCACTTTTCTTTCAGACTCCCAATATCTTTGAAATAGAAGTCTCTAGCTTAATTCCGCATGACATCATCGGGAAATTGGGAAAACCTTTAATGTAGAAGGAGCGATTAAAGATTTTACATTCTCGAATAGCAGCATGTAAAAGCTCTCTAAGATTAAATTAAAATGTCAATAGACTCTTAACTAAGGTTTCTGAAGATCCATTTTGTGGATAACTTTGTCTCACCATGATGTTCATTGATAATTGTTCAAGACACTTGAATGTTAACAATCATGTGGATACTCCCTTTTATGCCAGATCAATTCTGTGATCGTTTATTACAGAGATTTCTACAGCAATGATTTCTTTAAAAATGATAATCATCTGAATGACCCGACTCTGGCTCATTCTCCAGCGACCTGTGCCAAAGTTAAACTTTATCTTACAATTTAATCACTGTTGAGTACTATCACGTTAACCTCGGTCAGACAGTGTCTTATTCATTTAATTCCTTTTTTGTGAGGAACAAGATTTTGATTTTCCACCATTGCTTGGTGCTCAGAAAGTTGGAATGCCTCCTAGCCTAACGGCTTTATGAAGGTTCAGGACAATTTCGCCTCTTTTCGTTGCAGACTTAAAATATTAGTGAAAGTGTAAAAAGGTTAGTAAGCGCAATTGATAGGTAAATAATTTGCCTTCCAAAATATTGAAATATTTCAAGATGTAATCGCCTCTTGTTTGAAATTCAGATCAGTTTCTTCGGTGTTGATGTTTGCAGACACTGTCTTCCATTTCAAAACGAGACTTCTTGACCTCGTGAAACTCAAACATTTAAATTTGCTGAAGATAAATAACTGACCTGTCGATCGATGTTGGTAATTTTTTCACTAATATTGTCAGTCAAAGCGAAATGAGACAGTGCCAATGCCGACACCAGTTGGTATCAGAAAACCCCAGAATTTTTTATGACCCTACACACAGCCGTAAGGCATATTTAGTGTGTTAGGGTCAGAGGAAATTCGGACAGGAATATCTCCGAGAGTTATGCAATCAATTAAAAACAAGTAAAGTGGTGAAATGGTAAGTGAGCGTGTACAAGTGTGTCTGTGCTTCAGAGATGGTTAATGTGATTATTACCTCTAGATATATTTATATTAGAATAATGCACTTTTCAAATGATAAGGTGAGTAAACATGCACGTCAGTGACTGTAATTGTAAAACTATGATAAGTGATGTAAGCAACAATGAGTATATGGAAGTTAGGAGTTAGGAAGTGCAGTGTCGACTCCCACACTTCAACAAATTTCTCCGTGTTTTCGTTGTCCCATATGATATATAATCAGATGAGATAAATACCCTTTTGTTTAAGAAAGATCTAAAATTGACCTATTTACGTTATCATATTCAAGTGTTTTTATCCGATGCTTCTTAAAACAAGTGTCCCTCCTTACGGGGTCCGAAAAGGTGTGCATTTAATAACTTATTATCAATGCAAAAATTATTGATATATTATAAAATTATTAAAAAAAAGAAAGAAAAGAAAAGTTTTTCAAAACAAGCAATTGAATTTATGTTTTAATATTAAAATTGCCTTGTTTCTGACATGTAAAAAGGAAACTTAAAAATAAACGTCTTCATGTTGATTTTTTTCACCCTGTTTGTATATTTGGTAATAACATATTCACTCCCTTTTGATCCTCTTAGGGTGAATAGAATAAATAACGTGACCCTTAGTTAGAAAATTCGTCAATATCATTCCTTCGAACCGGCTACCCTAAAAATTGTGCCGCAGTAATGTGATTTTAGAAAACACCCAGAAGATTCCTAAGCAGTTTTAAATTCAGAAAAAAATGACAATGAAAAACTTTATTTTTGTATTATTTTGTGTCCTTATTACAAATCATTTGCTTGCTGAAACTAAAGAACTAAGCGATGTGAAGAAAGAAGCAAGTCGAGAAAAAAGACAAACTGAAACTGAAGAAGTAAACGATGTGAAGAAAGAAGCAAGCCGAGAAAAAAGACAATCAGATTTCAGTCCAAACGTAAGTATCGGTAATTAAAAAAATATATACACATACACCATGCAATGTATAAACTACACTGAATTGAAAAATTATCTCTGTCAAAGTTTGGCAGATTTGAATCTATTCCAAAGAATTTTCCAACAAATAAACAAACAAATAAAAAAAAAAATAATAATAATAATAAAAATTAAAAAAACTCTGCACATAGTATACATATTATAGTTTCATTTCAAAACTTGACATTTTGTAGTGTTCGATTTTTCTTCTTTTTACACGTGTCATTATATATGGCGACTATCTTGCAAATTACCGAAAACCAGACTGTTAGCCTTAAATTCTTAAATTAGCCATTGATACATAATATAATTTTTATTAAATATGGTTACTAAGACAACTATCAATTTCCTGTATCTTTGTTGCAGAGTTACTTTGAACAGTTCGGATATCTAGAACCTCTTGGAGACACGCCTGGTAGTCATAGTGATGCAGCCGTTCAAACTGCTACAAGGTATGAAAAATGAACATGGTAAATAATCAGTCATGAAAGCTTATATTTAACACAGATTGATTAAAATAAAAAAAAAGTCCCGACTGTGAACTGGCATTTTGCGTAATGGTCAAATGCTACAGTATTGTTTAAAAAACTACAAGAGCGAAAAAACAACATAAATGAAATCTGTAAAAAAAAAAAAAAAAAAAAAAAGCAAGATGTTCAATCCACGAGAAAAGAGTTCTAGTATAAAATATTTGTATTAAATTAAATCAGTAATTTTTATTAATTTTAATTTATAATTTATCATTTACTTATTTTGTTTTTTTTTTTTTTTAAATATAATTATGCTCAAATTTGGATTACATGCTCAAAAAACTCATTGTTTTGGAAACAGGCTGTTCCAAAGAATGGCGGGTTTGCCGCAGACTGGGGAACTCGACCGCAGAACCATCAGAAAAATGCGATCGCCACGTTGTGGTGTTAAAGATTTTACTCCACCGAGAAATCAGCCTTCGAATCTCCAACTACCAGAGCCATACCGGACTATAGGTAGGTATAAATAAATAAATTAAAATTACGATTAATTTTTTGTTAGTCTTTTAAAGTATTTTTTTCATTATTTATATTATTTTTATAGGAAATACTACAAAGGAAATTTTTAGATAGATAGATAGATAGATAGATAGATAGATAGATAGATAGATAGATAGATTCGTGTTGAATATTTCATAAGTCATAAAGCATACCATTATCAGTTTGGTTGAAGATGTTTGAGAGTAATCGTTGTTAAATGACAAATGTCATTTACTTAAGTAACACATAATCGATAAAAGAACCATAATTAATTCAATCAGTGAAAAGAAATATTTAAAAAAAAATTATTAAATGCACGTTGCTGTACACTCATATATGTCATTTTATATCAGAACCCACAGACAGTCTCATCAGATGGTGCATCGCAAGCCTGTATCCGGCTGACCGAAATAACTAAAGGGTATCACGACAACACGCAATAATGTAAATTGGGTTGCACTTAAAACAAATTATTATTATTATTATTATTATTATTATTATTATTATTATTATTATTATTATTATTACATTGTTGAAAATCATTTGAAAAATAATGAAATCTAGAGATTTTGATTAAATTGAAACAAGTTGCATGAAAAGAGCAATAATTGGTGGATCAGGTACCGTGATATTTTCAATTGAATAAGTATTTTTTAAGTATTTTGATGTATATTATTATAGGCGCAAAATGGCCAGGAAGCACAGTAACTTGGAAAATAGCAGGATACACATATGATTTGCCACGAGAAAGTCAAAGGTAAAAATACATGTAGTTTTTGTAAGACCAAATTTTCTCTGACTTTAACACACTTTATTATCCCTAACTCACAGCCGTCAGGCATAAAGTGTGTTAGTGTCAGAAGAAATAAGGACCAGAAGTTTTTGATGGTTTTAATGACAATACGTAATTTTTGATACATTCAAAATCGCCATGATAGATAGATAGATAGATAGATAGATAGATAGATAGACAGATAGATGGATGGATAGATGGTAGGGTGGATGGATGATATTTTTAGCTTATATATCGATTTCAAATTGTAATCCAGGCCCCAGTTTCACAATCATTCACTCAATTAATTAAGTGTACACGCAACTCGCATCCAATTAGGGAATATTGTATAGGAAATATTTTAATAATTTCAATTTTCATAACATTACACAGTTAAAATTGAATATCTAATGCTATATTTAAATTGTTTAGTTTATGCATATAAACAAAATAAAAGTGTCTTCTAAAACTAAAAATGTTTAAAATATTTATGAGAGGAAAATGGGAATACTTGAGTTGAGTGTACACTTTTTTGAGTGAATTATTGTAAAACTGGGTATTTCATGTGCTACTTTTGAATTTTTATAAAATAATGAATTCAAAGTAGCACATGACAGGTATATTATTGTTGTAATTAAGCCACAATAGCACATTTTGTTTATCTTTAATGAAATAAAAAATACAAACGGAAATTCAAATATAATAAAACCAATACTATTTGATAAAATAATAATACCTGTAATTCTAAATTATTGATGCTTTTTCTGTTTTAGACGAGCTTACTACAATGCCTTTGCAAAATGGGCTAACGTTGCTAATCTAAATTTCCGGGAAGTCTCTGGAAACCAAGACGCTGATATTTTAATTAGTTATGGACGTTATCACCATGGAGACGGTGCTCCATTTGATGGAAGAGGTAAATGAACTGTTACATGTAAATTTTTTCTTCTTGTGTTAATTCATGTGTTTCCTCTCATAGATATGTCAAATAGAATGAAGTGAAGATTTTGTCACTTTAATCGAGGTGGTAAGTTCTGAAATGGAAACGAACACTGAAGTGTCCGGAAGAAACCAAAGACCTTTGGCAAGCGAGCTGACAAACTTTCAACTTGTGACACTAGGATCAACCAAATCGCTGAGAGGTATTGTGATCCACGCGTTAGACCTACTCCATCATCGCACCTCCAAACATCATGTAGAGAACTACCATCAAATATTTCGTTATATCTTTGATCATAATTGCAGGCGTGAGGACTAGTGGTTTTAAAGTGCTTTAGCATTGAGGCTACAGAATCGGCTATAGTTTTCTTAGGATATCACGTTATCTAAAAATGGTCCTGATTTCATATTTTCTTATTTGTCTTTTTTTTTCTCTGTAAGTTGTTAATAACATTTATATACAATTTTAATATTATCAGGCAGAACTCTAGCACATGCTTACTTTCCTGGAAATAGTCCAATTTCTGGAGATACCCATTTCGACGATGATGAAGATTTTACAGAAAATACACCAGAAGGAACAAACTTGGAAATAGTTGCAGCTCACGAATTTGGGCACGCGCTTGGTCTGAGTCACTCACAAGTCAGTGAAGCTTTAATGGCGCCATTTTACCAAGGATACGACCCGAATTACTCTCTTCATCAGGATGATATAAATGGAATTCGTAGTCTGTACGGTAAGAAGGTTTTCTAGTTCATAATTATAGCTAAAGTACGTATTTATGATTTAATATTATAATATTTAATATAAGCAAAATTATGGTTTTCGAAAATAATATTTCGTTTTATAATTTGAAAATTAATTTAAAATTTGCTCCATATCAAGCAGTTACTATTCATTTGTAAAACGTGTTTCTAAACGAACAGACATTGTAACCATCATTTTGTTTTTATGTTTCTATGTGCTAAAGTAATTGTTTTATTTTCATGCCAATGTAGGCGGAAGACAAGCAACAAGACGTCCTCCAACCACACGTAGACCATCAAGACCGCGAACCACCCGCAGACCAACAAGACCACGAACAACAAGAGGACCCCGGACCACAAGACAACCATCTAGACCAACTCGAAGACCATCAAGGCCCACTAATGTTTGTAACCTTAGATTTGATGCAACATTTACAGGTACATCAAAACATATGTAAAACATGGTAGTTGAGTTATACCACTTTGATTTTTATTGTGTGTGTGTGTGTGTGGGGGGGGGGTTATGTCGCAGTCATTGAAATGTCGACTGTTCGCCACGAAGAAACACAAAAATGCAAAAGACTAATAACATAAAAACATAAATTATAATGAAGTTATCACAGTCACTTATTATTTACAATGATATACAAGCATCTTGTTTTGACAAGAATAACAAGCCAAATTTCGGTATTTTATTATTATTATTATATCAATACGAGAGCAGAAAATTTAAATACGGCAAAAAATTATCCAATGAGTTATTTCATATAAAGACATTTAGCATGTAACACATTACAAGTGCAAATTAATAAAATAGAGAAACAAGTGATATCAGTCTTGAAATAGTCTTAACATTGTTTCGGGTGTTCCATACAGTGTCTGATACCATTTTTCTTCAACACCTAAGTCAAAGATTTGTAATCGGTGGTTCCTATATCTATATGTTCCTTCGTCCTTTCATGATAAGCTGTTAATATCATTTTCTTGTATTGTTTCTTCTATACAAAAATTTCTTTCTTCTAATTCATCAAAACTTTGGAATTAGTTGTTAATTACAAATAAACAACGACATTTTAAAAATATTTTCTGTTTTGCTTAGTAAGCAAAATTTTCAGCCATCTCAATATTAACACTTACCTAAAACTAAGGTTTGTTTCCTCATGCAAAGCATTCCTTAGCTGGATTTGGATTCATTTAATTTTGAAACTTTGAATTCATTGATTTTCAAGAATTTGGCTTATTCTTTTTATCTATCAACATTGTCGGCCTCTAGTTTCACTGATGAGGAATTAATTTCCGAAATGTGCACATATGGCACATCGAAATTAATATAGGTTTATTTTTGTTACACATTAATCTTGAATTTATCCATAGTCCAGTTTGCTACATTATCCTTGTTGTTAAAGGACTTCGTTCAGCTGTTAGAGCAAACAAGGAGTATTGCTTGTAGATAGGACTTACAATGCATACACGTTATTCTATTGCACCATTACAGGACATGACGGATATTTGTATGCCATGAGGGGGAGAAAGATTTATCGCTTCAACAGAAACGGTGTAGGTATCCAAAGAGGTTTTCCTAAGAATGTCAGACAAGTTTATAACAGGGCACCAAAAAACATAGGAGCTGCAGTATACCATGGAAGGAATCTGTATATGTTTAAAGGTAACAGAAATACTTGCTATTGGATACTTTGTAGGTTCTTTTCGCGGTACCTTATATTTTGAAGTTTTTCCTAATGGTCTTTTTTCGAAAGCTTAAGTAACTAATTGTACAGACCACTTTTGACCCCTTTACCCCGTTTGTCTGACTCTTTTTGTTCTCTTGCGCCTTAGTGTTTAATCACATGGCTTTGCCTATATCAAACTATCCCCTGCGTTCATAATAAAAGATTACATGTACTTGAAATTTGAGTTGGCATCAACAAACAAAAATGTCGCTTTCCAAAAAAAAAAAAAAAAAAAAAAAAAAAAAATTGACCTTATTATGCGTTCCTAATCAAGAATAAACTACATTTCAGTGATTGAGTCATTTTGTTGTATTTTAGCAACTGACGTTTTTTTTTTCATTTATTTGAATATTTTGGCTTGAGAATTGTTTTATAAATTTAAATGTCAAAAAAAAAAAAAAACATTATAACTCTCAATTTGTATATTAAGTCTAAAATAAGTCTGTAAGTCTGAATTCGAAAATTCCAATGTTTTCTTTAAGTCATTCAGAACGTAGAGATATACACAAACAATTACTTTTGTTTCATACAACATTAGTTAGTAAAGACTGACCGGTAAATTCTGAATTTTAACAACATATTTTTCAGGACATGTGCAGAATTTTGAATATTTCTTTTTGGTAAAAATTCAAAATTTTGCACATAAAACAATGATCAAAAATTTGTTTTAGAAACTCGGTTTATATATTCTTCATTATTTTCCTTATTCTCAGGTAATAAATACTGGAAATACACCGGATATAGACTGGAATCTGGATACCCAAAACGATTTCCGGGATCTAATAATTTCTTTTCTGGTATTCAAGCAGCTGGAGTTTATGCAAATAGAATATATCTTTTTAAGGTATTTTTGTTTTTATTATTTTTAATAACCGAATGTCTTACCATTATTCTCTATGACCTTGAGCGAATGATAATACTTTTAATTTTGCCCAATATGAAATTCTTAGTTTGAATACAATCAACATAACTCATTTGAATCGTTCTTTTTTAAGTGCTTTAGCAAGTATAAGAGTTAATGATACGGATGTACATAATTCAAAATAAAGTGAAAATTAATTTCGACTTTCTGCTTTTATCATTATAAACAATGAAGCTTATGATTACACAAATTATCTTTCCGTTCAGGGTTCACAGTTCAGCGTCTGGGATGAACGATATACTAGCGTCCCGAGGGGATATCCATTAGATTCAGCTAGATATTTCCCAAGAGTTCCGAGGAATCCCGAATCAGCTGTTGTGTGGAATGGTATTCTATATTTCTTCAAGGGTGCCAAGTAAGTAATTTATAAATCGGCTGATGGCAGAAACCACTGAAAACGTTTTTAACAATAAATAAAAAACAAGATTATGATAATTGTTAGACGATCCTAAACCGAGGATAATAATTCAAACCAAATGGCTTTCCATTCCCCATTTGATTGAATTTGTTCAACTGGTACGCCACCACGAAAATCTTCCATGACAAACACTTAGACGACCCGAGCCTTGCAAGTTGCTTCTAACCTTAAAAACCTTTCTGATGCATAAGGCAGGTGGGATGTACAATTCGATGAGGCGAATCAAGTACGGACTTTTTCAACAAAACATGAAATAGTTGAAAGGCATAATTGTATGTATAAAAGAAAATTGTTATTGAAAACATTTTCTAATCTTGTTTATTTTATATTTTAATGGTATAGTCCAGGATCACCAATTATAGACATTAAGAATAATGACGGATTAATTATGATTAATATCAACATGGAAATTGAAAATTCAAAAATATATAAAAAGACGGTGTTGTAATTTGTCACAACTTTTTTTTTGAAGACCGCTGATGAGATTTAAAGGATTACTCCATGCACTTTTATTTTTCTTTTACAGTTATGTCAAATTTGACGCTAGATCAAGACGCGTCCCTAGCGGTTACCCAAAACCTAAAGCAGGTCCATGGTTAGGTTGTGGAAGAGTGACGCCAAAGTAAAAGACTTACAACATCGGATTATCATGAATACAACCGTTCATTAAGCAGATTTCATAAGTTTGTGATATGTGCCACTATTGACAAAACATGCATTCGGATTAACGTTACTTACGTATAAACGTTTATTTGTACGTAAATACGGCTGAGTTCTCTAGCCTTTGCTGTTTAATAGAATCAAGTGTTTTTAATCCCGGACTTGTAAATTTATAGCGGATAAAATACTATTTCTGGCACAAAAGCAGTTAGAAAGAACATCATGTTCATTACTTATACCGAATTTCTCTTTTATCCTCCATTCTGAAAATTGCTCAATTTCTGAAGAGTATGTCGTTTAAAATTTAAATTTTTACCAAAAAGAAAAATCTTCAGTTAGCATATACATTACAAAATTTTGAATATTTCTTTTTGTAATAAATTCAAAATTCTGCAAATGAGATGTAACAGGTATTTGGAACTAAAGATACCGAGATTCTATTTATATAATCTGCGGGAAAAAATTACCAAAGATCTTATTTTTCTTCATGTGTATATATTTGCTTGATTGAAAAAGAAATAATGGATTTATTCAAACCTCATTCAAAAACCATCTAACCTCGTTATTTTTATTAGAATAAGTTGTATTATTCATTTATGTTTGAAAATCAAACGAATAATAAAATGATTTTGTACTTTTTGTACTTAAACCTGTTATTTGTTTTAGTTGGCTTGTTGGAATAACGGAAGATCTATTTCGATAACTGGTGATTGCATCAGCATCAAAGTCTAGCGCTTTGTGGGATAAATATATTAAATGATGCATATTTTGCAAGTCAGTTCTAACTTCTAGTTGTTAGCGTCCTTATGTAGCGACCGCAGATAAATTAGTTGCTTTAAAAACGACACCTTCTGACGTTTTTCATATAAATTTAAAACATAGGTCCGTTGTTAGACATAAACTGTACAGCTCTTGCGGTAAACTTGTGTAAAACTTATTTAGTTGATGGTAAGAAAACCAACATTTAACTAGACATTGCGTTTGAGCAGGGCACAATCGCTGGTTAAGTCACCCCAATGGTGGCAACTTTGTACATTAGAAAGTTTCTTTTCTAGAGTGCAAAATCAGTAGAGTGTGACATTGTTAATATACCCTTTTCTATTTCAACAAATCAGATGTGACCCTTAAAAGGCACAACTACATGTCATAGGGAACAAGTGGTAAAGTTTTATTACATTCCAGCTGCAAACCGTTTTTGAGCTATTGTGTTTACAAAAGTGTGGCGGAAAAAAGTTCATTCAATAACTCTAAAAATAAAAAGACAATCACTGGACCATGAAAATAAGGTAATAATGTCCGACTTTGTGGTACAACATGTAGAGCATCTAAAATTGTACCTATTAAACAAATTTCATCGAGGTCGGTCAAGTAGTTTCTTTTCTAGAGTGCAAAATCAGTAGAGTGTGATATCGTTATTATCTCCCTTTCTATTTCAACCAATCAGATGTGACCCCCAAAAAGGCACAATTACATGTTATAGAGAACAAGTGTACAAAGTTTCATTACATTCCACCAAACCGTTTTTGAGCTATGGTGTTTACAAATGTGTGGCGGAAAAGTACGGAATAATAATAATAATAATGATAATAATAATAAAGGGTAAATCAATTAAGTCACCTCAGCTATGTTGGGGTGACTTAATTATTAACCAGAGCTTACCACAACAAAATAATCTGAAACAAACGGTTCAAAAGTCCAAAGGTGATACATGTTATATATATTTTAACATCAGATTGTCGCCAAATATAATGAAAAAAATAGGTATGTGCCAAGGAAAGAATTTTTGTTAGAACAGTAAATGCTGCGTGTCCCTTAACCCAGACATTGACAGAACAAAGAGAACAATTTAAAGCCATCCATGGAACATTTTTATTGTTAATTTTCTAAGAAGTTTTAAATTTTTTCCACTTTTAATTTTGCCTAGAACAAATGTGCAGATGGTTAGAAAAAATACCTTATTCAGCATTTTTAATTCAAACCTATTCATTGTATTACATGCATATAGCTTTTAAAAGATGTGGACTTAATAATAGTGTTATCGCTCCAGTAAAGGTTCTCGTACCAAGGAGGTCAAATGTGGATGTGGTGGAAAAATCTGGAGCAAGTTAAAGAAACTTTAATGAATTTCATAATTCATTGCACTATGTATAAATAATATGTGAATAAAAAAGAACCTTCGACGACTAATTTTTGACAATAAGGAAAAGATTACCTTGCTTCTGTTGTAACAATCAAAACAATTCAAATTGAAATATTTATTCTGGTTATAGTTAAAGGTATGATTTAAGAATAAAAAATGTTGTCAATAACCAACAAAAGCCAGAAAGCACTATGAAAGAGAGAATTCTGTTGTTTTTTCTTTTTACAACTATTTTAGCCTTGTCAGTGTGTTGTTTCTTATGTCTAAACTGTCATTACAACTGACATTTAATAAGTGTTTTCTCTTTCCCAGCCTTACATCCGGATTACAGTGAATTGAGTAAGGGTTTTAAACGTCCCAGTCAAGAATATTTCACTTATATCGAGACGTCGCCAGCTATAGGCGAAAGTGCAGAAATTTTGTCTGTACGTTGTGCTGATGGCATTATACAGCAGGGTTCTTTATCGTGCCACGCCGTGACACGGGACCTCGTTTATTTTAAGTTCCCATCCAACGAACCGTAACTTTCATTTAATTTCATTTAATGCTGAGTGCTTGATGAAAGAACTGTCACTACCCACTTTCAAGTCTTGTGTCACACCCGGCCGGGGTTCGAACCCAAGACCTCCCACTTACGGAGCGAGCACTCTACCAACTGAGCTACCACAGTGTTCATTCAGATTATAGATATTACTTGTTTCCTTGATTTACTGTCTATACTTTGCCTTGTTAATGTTTAATCAAGAAGATGAACATCTCCAATAAAACAGATGATTAACTGTATTAATTACACATGCATATATGTTCTAGTCAATTATTAATCAATCTTTAAATAAAACTTGGATGGGAATCAAATGCATAAAAAAATTTTTTTTAAAAACTGAAACAAAAATTAGAATATATTAGAATCAAGTTTTATTTCACATTTAAATAACATTATGAAGGTGTGTATATAATGGTTTAATTAAAAAGTTATATGCTTATTTATAAATACAACATACATTATATATATAACATATATATATATATGATTTACAATAAACAATATATAAACAAACTGCAAAAAATAATCTAGTATACATTCAAGAAACAGTACACACATTCGTATAACATGAGCAGGAAATATTTTTTTAAAGAAAACCCCAAAAACTAAGAACTGTAAGAGTTATTATTCAAATATATACTCAAAATTTTAATGAATGCAAGTCAAGAGTGGACATTAGTATTGAAGTTTTATTGCCCAGTCCAGATTCTTTCATCTATATAAGGGGGTAAGCTCTAAGATGTTGGTGAAAGCTGGGAACCCTGAGAAAAAAGACCTACAAAACGTGAACTGACTACATGTACATGAAGGAGTGGAGTGGAGTGGAGTAATGGTGTTGAACGCCACAGTCAAGAATCTTTCACTTATTTCGAGGCAGTCAGTTCTGGGATGGTGGAGGAAACTAGAGTGCCCGGAGAAAACCATTGACCTTCGGCAAGCGAACTAACAAACTTCTGTCCCGAGTGGGGTGCGAACCCAGGCAGTGAGAGGCACTGTGATCCGTAAGCATGAGCTTTAGATCACTCGGCCACTGAGGCCCCGACTACATGAAGGACCTGCAGAGTAAAAATTAAACATTAACAAAAGACAAAGTAATCTGTAAGCCATTACTAACACAATCAGTCACACACATCATGACAAAGATCTCAGTGTTTTTCAGATCTCATCCTTCCTTTTATATGCTATAGTAGCAAATAGTTAAAGGGAGGTAATTCATATTTGTGAAAAATATTTTTTGAAAAATGTACAGAAAAAATAAATAGTTTAAAAACTAGTGAAATATTTATTTACCAATTGCTAATAAATACTGGTATTTATTATTTTAACATTAGGATTTTTTAATGAAAAAATATAAATAGTGACATCTTGTTTCAAATCTGTTTGCAAACTGCAATAGCATAAATTATGTTTCAATTTCTCTTCTTGTTAATTCCTGATTTCAAGTTTAAATTATGGTGACTTAATATGATTTGGGTGCTTAAAACCTTCCTATTCACATTCTGATTTAAGCCCAATCCTAAAAAACAACTAAAAATTATTCATCAAATTTTACAAAAATTAATTCATTGGCTTGTAAAAGAACATTTGAAACATTAAAAATGTATATATATAAACAGTCCCAAGTTTTATAATCATTCTAAAGCTATATTTAAGTATGACAAATAAAACATGTCAAAACTGAAAATCGTTACAGGTGCCCTTTAATAAGTTTTTTCTGAACTTAAAATTTTGAATTCAAATTATTAAGTATTTAGAAATTGATGTTACTGTACTGAAGATTTATACAATTTTACCACCCAAAAATTTGAAGTTTTTGAAAATTTCAAACTGCAGTTGTCAACAGACTGCAAGATGACAAAAAGGTCATGGAAAACTTCTTAAATTAACTTAAGAAAAAAATCTTTGTTGAGGAATAATTAATGTTGAAGTAAGACAATCTGCATGTGTTTATTGCACAAATAACTATCACACATTTACATAATGTATATACATTATAATCATTATTATTATTATTATTATTATTATTATTATTACAATTTAAAATACACATGTAAACAGAAGTATTAAAACTTCAGAATAAATTGCTAAAAATATACAGAAACACAAAAAATTATACTCAGAAAAGTACTGTGGAATTCTCTATATAAAAAAGTTACTTCCTTTAAGAAGACTCAAAACAATGCAATGTAAACATTTTGTAAAAATAAACAAATAAATAAAATCTTCAAAGAATCTTATAATCTGTCCTGGTTTGAACTTTGCTGCAAAAAAAAAAAAAAATTCCCCATTTTTGGCTGTGGAAAAAAAGTTTTCATAGATGTAAATGTTAAAGATGTTTTGTTACATTTTGAAAATGCATGTAGAAAAATACATGTATTTGGGAAGTTTACCATTTGCAAAAACTTCAGATAAAAACCAAATAATCATGAGATAAAAATAATAGTCAGTCCAAGTAAAACAAGGCTTAATGGTCATTTTTAGAATACAGAAACCCAGTATTACATGAAATACTTGTAATAACTTTCAATCACATTAAACAATAAAAACATCTTAAAGTAAGCGACCATCACAATGTGGTACATGTTTGGGGGTCAAATGTAAGTTTAATCTTAAGAACTGTGTATACAGTAAAACATATATGTATGGACTGTCTGAATGGAACAAAGAAATCTTCTAATAAGTACACATTTCCAATTAAAATCTGGTATAAACATAGACAGGTGGTCCTGAAAAAATGTTAATAGAAGATATTACTATTTTACAAATTTAGTTATTTAATGCTCTAGGACATAATTGATTTTACTGTTAGATGAGATTCTGTGACTCTAAATGCAGGTGAATTCTAGACCAGTCATTTTAGAAGCTGTTCATAGGGTGGTTATTTGATGAAATACTTGTTACATGCATAATTTTCACAGATTCCAAATTAATCTTTTTAAATTTCTATCAATGTCAATTTCAGAGACCAGGTTCTGATACAGTGTCCATTTCATCAACAGCTTCCACTTTCAAAGTCAAATTATTCTGGGTGCTTATTTCAGAAGTCAATTTACTGCCCTCCTCTATTTCAGAGGTCAGTTCAATATCAGGATCTGTTTCAGTGGCATAATCATTTGTGTTCATTGAAGAAGTGTCAGCATCCATTTCAGAGGTCAAACTATTATCAGTGTTTATTTCGGTGGTCATTTTCATAGCATGGTTTTGCATATGTCTTTTAAGACTACTTCCATGAACAAACTTTTTCTGACAAACCTCACACGAAAATAATTTTTCTCTCTCGTTGTTATGTGTACCAAGATGATGTTTCAGATGTCCAGACTGTGTAAACTGTCGTCCGCACACTTCACATTTATATGGTTTAACACCTGTATGAATCATCATGTGTTTGTTAAGGTAAGTTGCTAACAAAAACTCTTTCCCACAAATTTGACAAGAAAATGCTTTAACCCCAGAATGTGACACTATATGTTTCCTCAAACTGCCTTCTTGTGTGTATTCCTTGCCACAAATCTGACACTTATGACCTTTCACCCCTGCATGTATTAACAGATGTTTGTTACGGGAACTTGAGCATGTAAATCGTTTACCACATAACTCGCATCCATAAGGTTTCTCTCCTGTGTGTATAATGAGATGCTGCGTAAGACTGCTCAACTGCGTAAACTGACGATTGCATATCTCGCAAACATGTGGTTTAATCCCTGTATGAATCAGAACATGTTGCTTCAAAGTTCCTAACTGTGAAAACCGTTTTTCACAAATGTCACATTTAAATGGTCTAATTCCTGTGTGAATAATCATATGCTGGTCCAGTTGACTTTTCTTCTTGAACTCTTTGCTACATCCCTCACATTTAAATATCTGCTCCCTTTCATGCATTTTCTTATGCTGGTTTAAATGTCCATTCTTTTTAAATATCTTATCACATATATCACATTTATAAGTTTTGGAATCATTGTGGATGAACATGTGCTGATAAAGATGTGTTTTCTTCTTGAATTCTTCACCACAGTGTTTACATGTATGTGTAACTCTGTTATTAACCTGATTAATAATCATATTTGTCAAATAATAAGCACTTGTTTCCACAATTTTTTCATCCTCTTCTCGTAATTGTTCCATCTGTGCATACATATCCGTATTATTTTCATCCAAATTACTTGAATCGGTGCTTAATCCAGTTCCTTGTTGATTTATATATGATTCATCTTTTTCAATCACCTCTGCTCCTTCTTCCCTTGTACCAGATTCTGTGCTGTCTATTTTATCAGTATTTTCTCTAGTATCTTGTTGATTTAAGACAAATCCATTCTTTGTTATCTGTACAGAATCTGATGTCTCTCCTTGCTCTCTAAAATCAGTTCCATTGTGTTTCATTTCTGAAGTACTTGATTCTTGTTCCTTTGATTCAAATTGACCCTTTTCTTTTCTTTTAGTATTGTGTGTCCCTTCTAGCTGCCTAGTGCTGGTACCACGGTTACTGTTGCTACACTTTTTATCCTTATCATTGCTACACTTTTTATTGTTGCCATCTGTGTTTTTCTTCAAATTTTCTAATAAACATTTATTGACATCATCTTTGGTGTACTGTACAGTTTCATCACACGTGGGTTTTGTACTGGCATCTAGACAATCTCTTGAAACAAGATCAGAATTTGTCACAGACATTTGTACAGATTTTTATCTTCGAGTTTAGATTATTCACACCATCTATAGATTGTTCACACCATCTGTCTTTGTCTCACACAATGCTTTGCAAGATTCTGAAATTAGAAAAAATATCTTAATATCATAAAGACCAATTAAATTTCTCTCAACAATTATCTCTAAATTTTGTGCCACTTGAAATTTTTCCTAATGCAGCTGCTCATTTCTGCCTGTAAGAAAAAAGAAAGCAACAAAGTTTTAGGAATACATAGAAATAACTGTTTTGTTTTTATAATACATTGATAGCAATGGCCAAATTTAATTGATGTGAACATTAATCACCAATTTTAGCCCAGTCATGTAAAAACCCTTTTTAGTTGTAGCCAACAAGGGTTGAACACAAGATTTGAGTCTTAGGATTGTGGGGCTAACAGTATTTACCATTCTATGCCTGTTGTCTCTTATTAAATCTGCTGTAATGATATATCTTTTACTACGGAGCAAAGTCTCTATATCTAAAAATTTTATAATCTCACTTTTAATATCATTCCAAAATTTACCTGAAACTTAGTTTAATGGGCCGATAACACTATCGAGTTACGGCCCCTGATCCGCTAGAGGGATACTACTTCCGGGGAGTTCACGGTTGTAAACAGCTTGGTTGCTACTATCTTTTATCTATTAAATGCCTGGTGTATTAGTTGTAATGCATCGATTCTTTTATGTAAAAAGTTATACATAGACTGGACTGTTGTTTTAAATACATCTTTTACTTAAAATTAATTGTCTTTACTTGTCATTGAAATTTTACAGTGTTAAAAATCGATTTTATACGATTTGACGATGCGTATGCTGACCTTATCTGGACACGTGCTCAGTTAATGGGGAGGGTTAGCCCATAGAATTTATCCATAAAAAAATGGGGAAAAATCATCATATGTTGCAATTTTTATTGTAAATAGTGAATTAATACTTAGTTATCGGTCTCATACACGCGTAACCTGGATATAAGTAATACATGGTTGACTTGGATTTTGGTGTACATAAAAAATGTTACAGAATTAAACGTTGAAAATCTTTTTTGTATTTTTTTTTTTTTTAATTTTTTTATTTTCAAGTTATGAGAATTATTATTCACTTACTGATGCCAGAGAGATACAATATGTAATATTAAAATGAAAACAGTTAAAAATAATAAATTAAAAAAAAACATTTGTGTCCTATTTATTAACACGATCCACAGTAAGGAAAATATTACTTAATTTAATAAAATCAAAAAGTAACGACTACATACAATTAATTTTTGTATTATGATTTGATTTATTTATCTTTCGCTTTATTATTATTATTATTTTAAGTTTATGTTAACCCTTGTCAGCACAAGCAATATGTCTAAAACGACAAGCAATAATTATTATAATCACAGTTTTTGACAACATAACGATTGGTATTCAAAACAAAGTGAAAACGTTTCAAGTAAAACAAACAGAAGCCAATTTATATTATCGAAGAGAGAGAGAGAGAGAGAGATTTAAAATGAAAGCTTATTTTCTGAAAATATTCGAATAAAGTGAATATAAGTGATAATAGAAAAAAAAAGTTCGAAGTTATTATGAGTGATAGAGAGAAAATGCTCGTAGTGATTATGAGTGATAGAGAGAAAAGGGCATGTAGTGATTTTGAGTGATAGAGAGAAAAGACTCGTAGTGATTATGACTGATAGAGAGAAAAGGACCTGTAGTGATTATGAGTGATAGAGAAAACAGTAATTATTAGTGATAGAGAGAAAAGTCGTAGTAATTATGAGTGATAAGGGATTGTAGAGATTATGACTGACAGCAGAAAAAACGTAGTGATTATGAGTGATAGAGAGAAAAGGACTCGTATTGATCATGGCTGATAGAGAGAAAAGGTTTCGTAGTGATTATGACTGATACAAGGATAAATAATAATTGTTTTTTTTTAAAATTATTTTTGAATTTTTATATTAACAATAATTTAACATGGCTTGCATAATTATTAAATTTGTTCAAACGGGTTCTTAGTAACTGTGAAATGTGTTCAGATTATCTCAATTATTTATGGTTGTTTACTGTAGCAATTTCCTTCCATCAAATATACTAGTGTCAAAAATTTTCAAGGTATTTTGTTAAAATGAAAACCTTTGATGTATAGAAGGTCGGGATAAGTTTGTATATTAGACTATATTAGGTGTGGATATACACAGGTATCTTCAAATACCTGTGTATATTCACCCGTCCATGTACATGTTACTTAAAGATCAGTGGTTGTATCCTTGTACTTGAGACGATCTTGTATACATGAAAAGTTTTAAGCATGCAATATACTAGTATATGTTCAAT
This sequence comes from Tegillarca granosa, assembly GCA_029721355.1. Lineage (NCBI taxonomy): Eukaryota > Metazoa > Mollusca > Bivalvia > Arcoida > Arcidae > Tegillarca > Tegillarca granosa. The sequence continues at coordinate 10,345,652 of CM056607.1, forward strand.
TCCATAGGTCAAGACCTCTTCTATTACCTGATCAAGTGTCAAAATTAAGTCAACTTAGACATCAACTCTGACTGCAAAAAATCTTTTTTTTTTCACTGTTTGATTTAAATGTCAAAGAGAGAAAATAAAAATAAAATACTTTTAATAACAAAAAATCCTCAAAGTTCATATATATGACCATTTTACATAAAACAATCGATGTATTTTATTTGAAACACCGGACATTTAATAGATAAAGATAGTAGCAACCAAGTTGTTTACAACCGTGAACTCCCCGGAAGTAGTATCCCTCTAGCGGATCAGGGGCCATAACTCGATAGTGTTATCGGCCCATTAAGGTTTTTAGATGTTGTCCGACGCTAAGTTGCTAAATTAAAATTGACCATTAATCAGGTTTTGCTAGTTACAGTAATGGTGGTCATCCCTGGCTTTCAATTTCAATAAATTTCAACAAAGCTTTTCATAGAAAATGATAATTAAATGTTTCTTATTTTGTTTAAAGCTTAACTATAAAAAACACCATTTTCAATCCAAATTGTTAAATTTTAAATAATCTCTGTAATTTTTTATAAAAAAAGATTTTAGAAACCAAAATTTGACCATAAATTAAAAGGTAGATGTAGTCCCTCTGATATGTTGATATGACATAATCAAAAGTTTCATTCATCAGTCATACAGAACTAGGAGCTGATTCAATTAAAGTCAAGTGAAACAGCACAAATATCAGAGATCAGAAAATATGCATTTTATAATTTCCATGCTTAGAATGACATAATTTCCTTAATGTTTTAAATTTAAGAAAAAACTCCACACACATACACACATATCTAGCAAGGCCCAGATTTCTCTCTCAGAATATGAAATTATTGGTGAAAAGAATTTTACTATGTGATATATTTCATCTGAATCAGATAAAACTTGGTGTTATACAATTTTTATACTATAATCGTGAAAAATAAACAAATTATTTCAACACATATAAAAAATTGAAGTAATTAATCCAAGATCTCATTTTGGACACATATGTATTTCCCACAAATGAAGTGGGAGCTAGTCGTTTCGTACCATAACCATTTCGTACCATGACCGTTTCGTACCCAATTTTTCCATTTCGTACCCAAATCGGTCCAATTCGTACCATGTCATATGACCGTTTCGTACCATACGGTATTCGGTGTTACTACCATTTCGTACCATTGACTTCAATTAAAATGTTTTCCAATTTTTTTTTTTAAAAAAGTACATAATAAAAAATAACAATAAATTTATTATTAATTATTACATTTTAAATGGGATATTCTTTTTATGGTGTTAGTTTGACTAAAGAAATCAATGCTTATAAAACAAAGTTTTCTTCGAGTCACGGGCGCTGTTAACAAAATTTTTAAACGTTTTGTGGAGAATCTTGTTAATGTTTTTTTTTTCTTTCTGTCATATACTGAGCGGAACTCATATTCCTAGGGTTTAGTCTCATAAAAACAGATCCAATAATCACCCTTTTCACTCCCAAATCATGAAGAACTTCAGCTAATAACATAATATCATCGCACTACAACCAACACTTATATCGTTACCGCCCGCTTGTAAAAAAAAAAAAATCTTTGGTCTATTTTGTCTCACGTAACTGAGATCATATCTCCAAATTTTGTCAACAGTTTTACTACCATTTCATGTACATCGTTCAATATATTGTCATTTATAAACATTTTCTTATCATTATCTTTCATCCGTTTTCTTAATCGATGAATGAAATGTGGTATACTGAAACCTTTTATAATATTATTGTAGTACCATAATGTATTCAGCGATACTTCCATTTCGTTCCAATGACTTCAAAACAAGATTTCAAAAAAAAAAAAAAAAAAAAAAAAAAAAAAAAAAAAAAAAAAAAAAAAAAAAAAAATCAATAAATAAATAAAAATAAAAAATTAAAGTAAATAATAACAATAATAATAATAAAATAATATAATTAATTCAAACAGTTTTTATTGGGGAATTTACTCTTCAGGGTGTTAGTTTGACTTAGAAATATTCAACTTTTACTGAAAATGTTATTTATATTAAACGGCATCTTCTTTTTCGTTTTTTTTTAATTACAAATGAAGACCTGAAACACAACAAGTCGGAATTTCAGATCACCGTCTGAAGCAGATAACAAGCAAAACAAATGTTTTCAAATAAGTTTGTTTTAAACAAATAACTATGGAATGTCAGCGATTTTCAACTAATTGTGTGTGTGTGTGTGTGTGTGTGTGTGTGTGTGTGTGTGTGTGTGTGAAATCGTGAACAATCGGAATATATCATGCACCAATTATTTAAAAATAAAAATTTACGCACTAAAATTATATACATTGCATATGGTAGAAAATAACATGGTACGAATTGGCATCATAGTGTTAAAACATAAGAAAAATCATACTAAACGTTAGCAGTACACTATGGTACGAAATGGTCAAACAAGATGGTACGAACTGGTTATGGTACGAAATGGTCATGGTACGAAATGGTTTTTAATATGGTACGAAATGGATGGTACGAAACGGTTATGGTACGAAATGACTATAAACCAATGAAGTGATCCACTTTTAAGATTGTTTTTATGTTCCTACGAGTTTCAATTACATATTTGGCCGAATCACCCTCTTTATATCTGTATGAATTGTATATGGAGTGAACTCTAAACTAAAGAAGACTTTAGGTATTTTTGTAAGTAGCTGTGTGTAGGTTACATAAACGCATCTGAACCAAAAACCATTCCTGCTACTACTGTGTTTAGGGAACCATTGTTCAGTTGTTGTACCCTTATGTTGACAAATAATTCCAACCCGACTGTCAAAGCCAGATTTTCTTATCATTAATTAATAACCAATGATCTTACCTAATTTTTATCTTTTTAAAAACTTAGACATTGTGTTGCAACAAACGTATAGATTATTTTAAAAATTACGAAAATGAACCTTGTCTGGGGATATGATAATGCAAGCGGAAGTCACTTGTTACCTCTAAACTATGAAACGGGAAAATAAAGAAACGGATTCATCCGGAACGGTATTTCTAATACCGTATGTCAACACCGTTGAAACTCAAATAGGATTTTCCCCTAATATTTCTAAATTTCCACAATGACTAGTAGACGTTGCTGGATAATTGCCAATAGATACATACACATCGCTCGATAACTATATGTCGCTGTATAGCACGCATATATCGCATCTACATTAGAGCAGAGTAAAGAGTTTGTCTTGTAGATCCTCAAGCTTTGAGTGACTTATTTTTAGCGCAACCGGCTTCATTAACCAGGTTACCGACTAACATGGTGAAGTGGTGTGCGTTAGTCCGTCAGACGGTGTGCCGCGTGCGTACGTCAGTGATCTTAAATAAGATGTTTTGAAGCTAACCCTTCGAAAACCATCTTAAACCGCTCGAGCGAATTGAACCAAATATCAAGGAAGGTCCTTAAACAAGCCATATAGATCTCTATCATTCTTAAAAAGGTCATGTTCTAGACCATTTCATCAAACACCTTTAACGACCATCCTCAAGATCACTATAACATTATTTAAACACAAACATACCGATTCATGTTCAAATCACAATTCACAAAGCATGGTAAAATATGCAAACTGACAAATTAAGTTTAAAACGTAGACGTTAAATTGAGACCGGGTGCTCCGGAAAGGCAAGTTCCTCCTGTCTAGGTAATGCAGACGCCCCTTACTGAAAAAGTCATCTATGATACAGATTACCAAGACAACAAAATATTAAAGACGGTTTTAGAGCTGGACAAGCATAATCGTTTTTAAAGAAAAAATATTTCACGTGGAATTTATAAAACATTATCTTGACTAAAAACTTAAGACTAAACCAATGAAACTATGATTTGGTAATGGGACTGTCAACTTAAACTAAAAACTTAAAAGCATTCCCGCCAAAATAAGGAAAGGGAAGTACCCTATTTCTAATTAGTGTAAACAGTATTTATTTCATCAAAGTTTCACATGTATACAACAAATACACATAACAAATGACATTATCATAAGAGATGAAAAAGGATTCGGAAACAATGGTTGACAAACCATTATATAAATCCGTCTCCTAATTAATTAAAGTAAATACATTCATGACATCGTAAGAGCATAAGATATGTATGAATACTGTGATAATTTATGACTAAGATATGAAATTATGAAGGGGGGGGAAAACAACAACAACAACACAAAAATAAATAATAAATAATAATAGAATAAAATAAATAAATAAATAAATAAAAACGTGTGTTGGTATAATAAATTAAAAAAATCATATACATAGTTAGTGGAGTTTAAAATGCTCAAAATCTTTTACTGTCAAGTATATACTTTTGAACTCTGAGAAAAATTTCAGTGTTTTGTTCATCTGACAAATTAGAATTACCATAAAGTAGAGCATTCATACTGATATTATAATGACTTAAGGATAAAAGAAGTTCAGTTTCTTATATCAAAAAAATTTAGACATTCAAGTAAAAAATGTGTTGTTGTTTCTTTGCTACCACAAGAGCATAGTTCATTATCAATAATATTTTTCTGAAAAAGATGATGTTTTAGTGAACTACACATCATTCTTAATCGAGCATGTAAAATCTGACCTTTACGACTACCACAAAAATAATATTTCGGTACAGGAATTCTAGTGGTATCAATGTATTTTTTAAATCTATATAAAGAAGAGTTTCTTATGTGTAAGGGTATTTCATTCCTATTCTCTTATAACAGACGGCAAAAAAGAATCAAAATAATGTTTTGTATTACAGTAAATAGGTAATAAATTATTTTGTTGCCTAGTGCTATGGCTATATACTTCAGAATGATGAGGAGGAACAATGTTTGACAAAAAAGGAGGTGTTGTATTGTGATACATTTTATAAAATAGCACAAGTTTATGCTTTCTTCTTCTATCTTTTAAAGTTTTTCAGCCTATTTCCTTCATAAGTAAAGCAATACTGGTAAGCTGAGTAGCGCCCGTAACAATACGAGCAGCTTCAATATTAATTTGTTCTAATAAATTACTTTGAAAATTAGTTAGGTTATCCCATTTCTAATTTTATTTCATAAAATACATAAAAGTAACATAATTTTGTCATTATATTTGATAACCGTCAAAAATTTTAAGGATTCTGCGACTTTCATTTCTGAATGCCGAGTAATTAGCCAAAGAACAGTCACTACCTATTTTCAAGTCTTGGTCAGACCCGTCCGTGTTTCGGATCCCGACCTGCCACATATAAAACGAGCACTCTACTAACTGAGCTACCGGAGTGGTGTATTTACCGGTTGGCTGGACACCAATATAATGGACTAAGTTGTCTGTGGTGTTTACGTGACACATTCCGGGCGAGTGAATTAGCACTCTTTAGGGCGCAATAATTACGAACTAGTGCAAAGTAGATCATAAACACTGACACAAACTCACTGCTGATGTGACGTAAAACCACATTCAACCAACAAACTAACCATTATAATGTTATGACATAATGGTAACCAAAATTCAAATGGAAATAACTAATTTGATAGCAAGAATTCATTTGTTTTGATTATAACTTCCATATATAAATGATATTGACCAATTCCAAAAAGATATATTTTTGACCAAATACAATGTGTTGGATGAATTAATCCGATAGATAAAGGTTAATGACAAAAGGTTATGTTGATGTCGCTGTGCCAGGAAACAAAGGTGAATGACTGATGACATTTGTATCTTTTCGGTCGTGTTATTTCAGTTGTTTTTTTTTTTTTTTTTTTTTTTTTTTTTTTTTTTTTTTTTTTTTTTTTTTTTTTTTTTTTTGACCTTGTTTACCACCGGCTTCTTGAGTCCAAATTACTAATCATCCGCCTTGTTCGGAGATCATAAATACACGTGGTATACATGCTATGCTTGATTATTAAACGTCAGATTTTGAGTGGCTGAATGAAACATATTTCTAGGACCATTATGTAATGTTAGAAAGATGTCGATGACTTTGGACTTTTGTAAACTCTCTCAAAACCTCTAAAATTTTTAATTTTTTAGTTAATTGGAGTTGCATTTCGAAAAAAAAATTTTTTGAAACGACCTCATATATGGCCATATTTGTGTGCAAAAACGCAATATCAGCATTTGTAACCGCGACTATAGATGGTTACAAACAGTTACATGGTTACAAAATATTTCTTTTTGAAGCTTATTAGTTCATCATGTAGGACAAAAATAATAAATAAATAAATAACAAAAAAAAAAATAAAAATAAATAAATAAATAAATAAAAAATATAATAAATAAATAAAAATAAACAAAGTGTTTTAATTCTTTATTTACACGTATTTATTTTTATTTATCTTTAATTTTTTTTTTATTTGTATTTTGAAAACCGTTTGACTATTTGGTCTTTGATATTAAATCTCGTAATGATAAAAACGCAGAAGAAATATCTCTACCCCTAATCTCCTTTACTCGGACAGGTCCTAGTGTGAGAAAGTTTGTCAGTTCGCTTGCCGAAGGTCAGTGGTTTTCTCCGGACACTCTAGTTTTCTCCACTATCCAGAACTGACCGCCTTGAAGTAAGTGAAAGAATCTTGACTGGGGCGTTAAACACCATTACTCCACTCTACTCTACCCCTAATACTTAGTTAATTAGTTGCCTTTCCAAACTCTAAAATCGCTTTTCTTAAAAATTTCAGTGTCAACAATTTATTATTTAGTAAATTTGTTTTAATAATATATTTGATTTTTTTTTAATTTTAGGTTTTTTCTCATTTCAAGGGGATCGCCTGCATTGTTCCATATTTAGTTCAATAATCCTATTAAATTCACCGATGTTTATTTATTTTTTTCTCTTATTTAAATTTTAATTGTATGAAATTATTGGATTTTTAGCTAAAACAGTAGAAAACATTATGATTTTAAAGCTTAATTTAAATGAAATACATTTTAAGAAGAAATAACTAGAAGAAAACATAAAAACGTCTTAAATGTTGTGATAGGAATTATTGTTTATTTCAAGTTTAACTATTTAACTTCTTTTAATGTTGGACCCAGGGGGTACCGACCAAGGTCTATTTGGAGGATTTTCTACCTTTCTCCAAGACTAGTATGACATATGAAATGATTGAAGCAAAAGGATTTTCAGGAAAGTGAGATAAAAAAAGAAACAATATTACAATACAAACGATTTCAGATTTTGCTGTACTTTAATGCAATTAACATAGAACTAATTATAATGAATACAAATCTGGGTAAATATTAGTAACATACAACTTTAAGAATAATTAAAAACAATTTAATAAACACGGATTGAAAACTGCTTATAATAACTGAGTAAAAACTCCCCTAAAGCATGACATAGGCTATGATAGCCACATACAAAACAATTGAAAGCATGCCATAGCCACATACAAAACAATTGAAAGCATGACATAGCCACATACAAAACAATTCAAAACATGACATAGCCACATACAGAACAATTGAAAGCATGACATAGCCACATACAAAACAATTGAAAGCATGACATAGCCACATACAAAACAATTGAAAGCATGACATAGCCACATACAAAACAATTGAAAGCATGACATAGCCACATACAAAACAATTGAAAGCATGACATAGCCACATATAAAACAATTGAAAGCATGACAGCCGCATATAAAACAATTGAAAGAATGACATAGCCACATACAAAACTATTGAAAGCATGAAATAGTCACATACAAAACAATTGACTCCAAAACTGACAATAAATTTGAAATAAAGATACTGATTTTCTTCATTGGCGCTGCTTGAGTATGGCTTTAAACTGACATTCTGTGTCCGTGTTTGCTCCGAGAAACAAGTTTTTTTAAGTTCTGACATACTTTTACTGTATCTTAATATATCATTAAAATATTTAAATCCACGTTATTCGTATTAAGCCGACATGTTATGCAATTTAAAGTTTTTTACATTCGCGTTTAGTGGTAATCTACAATTGAAATTGTCAAAAATATGCAAACTTACGTGATACACAGGTGTCCTGTTCAAAAAGACAGAGTTGCAGTCTTCCTTTTTTTAGTTCGTCTATCAAATGCACTGCGACCAAATTGTTAAATTGAATCACTAGAAGTTGTGAAAAATATTGCAATGTTACAGGACCAAGCTTTCTTTGTAATACTAAATACTACTTGCGATCTTTGAATAAAATATATCCAACAAGTTTGGAGGAAATGTTCAAAAATGTATATAACATAAAGTCATTTGGATGTTTTTAGTCTATATGGAATTAGTAGATGTTACATGTGCATGTCATAAACTTTCAGGTTCAGGTACAAGGCTTTGCTCTGTCAGTCATATGCTTCAAGCATAACAAACCTGTAATGATGAACTATCCAAGTATAAGAAAAAAATGTCAGGTGTTGTTTTAAATCTTCATATACACGAAACTTTATTTAAGTTTTTTTTCTACTCATAACGGAACTAAACAGAACAACAATTAATTATTACGAAGGAAGTTGTATTATTCAATGTAGTCAATAGCTTGTATTGTAATAAAGGTCACTTTTACCTTCTCTTAAAACATCTGCAAAGTACAAGGAATTCAATCCGGTATCGGCTATTTGTCGACACATAAATGATAAAATTGACCGACGAGTTGATACTTTCTGTCAAAAAAGCCATAATTGAAAGAATGTTGTAAGCTAAATTATTAAGTTGATGCTGTTGGCTAGCCGGATCAAACATGACCATCAACCGGGATATTGTTCCTGGTAGGAGACAAACCGAAAACACAAGCGTTATAGTCAGTAAAGTGACGGTTAATTGGAGCTCATTGTTATTTTTTCCTCCGACCTTTGCTATACTTTGTCGTTTTCTATTACTAACACAAAGCGTTGTGCTGATGACGATGCTTGATATTAAAACGAACGATATCGGAATAAATCGAAGAACGCATTCCGTAAAAATGTAGTACGGATCAAATATGTCAGATCGTTTTCCGAATTCAGTCAACATCGGAACATATTGAGTTTTTCCGGATTTTGTTTTGATTTCTATGACATCGTACATGAAAGCTTTAGGCAAGGTTAGCAGAGTTGCGATCAAAGTCATAACGATGACAACGGTTACAGTGATTCTCTTCGTCCAATACCGACGGATATCGAATGGCTTTGTTACTGCAAACATGCGCTCAAATGCAATAACGGCAACCAGCAAGTTTGCAATCCTTCCTGGTAATGGTTGTATATACGTCATGAATTGGGGGATGGCTAAAATGTATACTTTTTGTCCAAATTCCGGATAATATAGTCTGGCATTCATTAAAAATAAAGCCCCAGCAAATGTCGATAAAGCAAAAAGATCTGCAAAAGCTAGCGCCATCAAAAGTATCACCGTCGTCGACTTCGGTTTTTGTCGACACATGACGACAACGGTCAAAATATTGCTTCCAATTCCAAATACAATGATTACTGGGATAATTCCAGTGTAAAATATCTTCCGTATGATTTGCAACATTGCAACATCTGGGTTTACTTCATTTGTAGACGATGTCAAATTGTTGGCGTCATTTTCTGTAGAAAGTTCTAAGGTTCCCAGTGTAGTGTTTTGTACATCTCCAATATTAGTAACGGCAAATTGTGAAGGTAACGAAAATCTAGTAATGTTGTCCATCTTTCTGGTCCGTAAATATCAAATATTTTAAGAAAGAAGCAAAGTATAAATAATTACCACTTATATACTCAGATCTGTTCCGCAAATTAATTTTATATACGGTACGGAGATTAATGATATCGGATTATATATGTAACGTGTCTGTTTGATGTCTATTTTTTCCATTTTGAAAGTTAACCACGATTTACATATATGGTAGAAATCAGAATTATTATCTTATTATCTCATTTCTTATTGGAAGCTCAATTTTAATGTGAAATTATGACAAATTAGATTTCTAGCCTACAAACAAACGCGTCTTTAATATATATATATATATATATATATATATATATATATATATATATATATATATATATATATTTACTCACTGAAAGAACAAACATCCTAAAGGACATATACCTGATGTTAAAATGTGTGAAGAAAGCGTTCGATAAGCAGCATCCAAGCAAGCGATGATTTGTAAATTGGCCCTTTACAACCAGTTTTATAAAATATTCTGCTTTTCGCAGCATTTTGTAGTGAAAAAAAGTAAAACGATTTGATAAGCGGCACCCGAAAGAGTGATTTTGATGCTATGTAACGCAAGGCAACACATAACATATTTGTAAATTTGCCGTTTACAACACGCAACGTGTTGGTTTTACTTATTTGCTTATAGTATATCATACGGAGTTATTCTTAGAGCTCTTTTTTTGGTTACCAAACTGCTAAATTTGCAAGGTTAGGGGGCGTCTACTTACTTGCCATAGAATGCAGCAAAATGCACTGAAAGGTACCATAGTGATTGGAGAAATATATATGTTTAAATTATCAGCCTTTTAGTTTAAATAAATACCTTGGTTCATCAAACAATACTTATCGCGACCTTTTATTATTTTTAATTAATAGATTTCTTCCATCAGTTCTTATCGTGGAACATTTTGAAATGTTCAAGGTTTCGCTCATGTGACATGTCACACAAACAATTTTCAGACATAAAAGTGTTCTATAATCTGATGTTATTTACAAACAAACAGCAAAAAAAAAAAATAATAATAAAAAAAATTAAAAAAAAAAAAAATAAATAAAAAAAATAAAGATTTTCTATCCTGTTATTGAAAAACACATATATGCAAGTGATTTAAAAAGCGAATTTGTTTCACTTGGGAAATGCTTCTAAAGATCTTGTTGACTAATTGGTTACTTCAAACGTAATAAATCAAGTACTTATTTTAAATCCCTTTACTAATTATTTTCGTGTGTCTTTCCAGTCAATATCACAAACACGGTTATTGTTTCACAAAATAAATTTTGAATTTTTTCTCAAAAACATCTTTTAATCCAGCCATTAGTACAGTGTCGGCACTGCTTTGAAGATAATTTATAAATGAATGTTCTGTAGTTTCCATCTAGTTCTCAAAAAAAAAAAAAAAAAAAAAAAAAAAAAAATCCAATATAGGATTAAAAATATATAATCAATTTTTATATTTTTTATGTACTTATGTGAGTACATTAATGCTAAAACTACGTGAAAAAGAGATAAGATTGATTTAAAAGCTTTCAAACAACATATACAAATACACACCTTGTGGAGGAATCTTGTAAAGATGTCAGCTCTGAATTTGAACTAAGCGTAAGTGTAAATGTATTTAAAGAGTAGAGTGGAGTAGTGGTGTTTTATGCCCCAGTCAAGATTCTTTCACTTATTTCGAGGCGGTCAGTTCTGGGATGAGTGAGGAAACCGGAGTGCCGATATCTTTTATGCAAATGAAAGGGAAATATGTACATCTGTACTATACCGTAACATGTATATCATAAATATAAGCATACTTAGTATGTACTAACAATCAATTTCGTAGTATTGAAAACATCATAGTAACAGAGGAAACATCATAGTGACAGAGGAAACATCCTCTAAAATAATCCTGTCATATTACCACTTCTTGAATTTTTATAAATAACACATTCAAACTAATGTCATATACCAATTTATTGAATGTATTTATAAAAATTCAGAAAGTGGTATATGACAATAATTCCTTGCTAAAGAATCGAAAACTTTTAAATTGAAATATTTTTGTCAAAAATGTTACGGATATATCAATTTATCTCTTTCTTTTGCGCGGGCTTGGCACTGACAAATAGTAATTTAATGTTAATTTTTGACGTGGACACGAGCAATTTAAGAGATGAAATAGTATTGAATATCTTATTCCTTTTAATGGAATAATGCAGTATATGGTTTTCTTGATATAACTGAAAATTCGTAATTATTTAATCGCATTCTGTCGCATCAGGAAAAATAATTCAAACTCTCCTAGATTTGACATACAGTATCAAAAACACACTGATCACTGTAGACGGCATTCCAGTTCCGGTTCAATCTAGCGAGTATTTTATTCAGTGCTCTCATTATTGCCTATGTCAAATACCTTGTATTTTGCATGGTTTAATGCCTTGTGCTATTTGTGGCTCTCAAAATATCTGTCAATGATTAAGTTTTTGCAAAAGTACACAATGTTCTATTAGAGGCTTTGTCATTCTTTTGTCAAGCACACTTGTTCAACTAGACAATTTTTAATTATTCTTAAGTTTTTTGAACTGGTGAAATAAAAAAAAAAAAAAAAGAAAAGTGCTTTGCAAGCAACAGAAATACAACTTTGAAATACAAGTAACTAACTTGTTGAAGTATTGTTTAAATTTATTCCAAACACTTTCATATTTATAATCAAGTTAAAAAAAGTAAAAAAAATAAAATAAAATAAATTAAATAATGTATAAATAATAATAATAGTGGTAATAGTAGTAGAAGAAGAATACAGTTTTACAAAAAAGCACATTCAACATTATATTATATTAATTTCAAAACATAAGAATATAAGCCTTATTCTTATCTAAAAAAAAACAATTCTCTTTTTAATAATAATAATAATAAATGACACTGATGCGATGACACTATTTTTCATATAAGAAAGAAATTATCTTGAAATCAAATAAATAAACAATTCAATATGATATTTAAAATAACAACTCTAATAACAATTTTAATTTTTAAAAAAAAATGACACTGATGCAAGATTGCACTATTTTTCATATAAGAAAGCAATCATCTTAAAAATAAACAACTATATAAAATGTAAATTTAAGATATGCAAAAAAAATTAGGTCAGCTTAAAATCGTCCATAAACCACACCAATACAGTTTTATTTATAAACTGTGACCTTGACGTATTTGCAAACCAATCTGTTAAAACTCTTTTTATGCTGTTTATAAGATTTTTTATCTATCTAAACAGAACTATCTTGTAAATTCTTATACTTCCATAAATTGTTTGTTGGCACATTGATAAAACAGAGCCCAAGTGTTTGTTCTTGAGAAAACTTGTTCTAGTCATTTGCTCTTTTTTTTTTTTTTTTTTTTTTTTTTTTTTTCCCTCTTTCTTTAAATAAGCAAATTTATCACAATCAAAATGATTTCTTTACAAGGTCTTAATTCCATGTACAAAAATTAGAAAAATAATTTATTACAGGATCAAACGACTACCAAAACCCACAAACAATAAAACATGTGCACAGTGTTTAAATATGTCTTTCTAAACTTGTAACATATACATAACAAATTTTCAGATAACTATTATAAATAAATCATTGTTGTGAATTACAAAAGCAATCAAAATGTCAGGTTCATCATTAGAAATCTTAGTAAATAATTATGAAAATTCTTCATAAGCGTTTGGAGTGATCAGAATCTTAGCTAAAATTTTAACAAAGTAACTTAGGGTTTGTCATCATGAATTCTTCATTAACACATCGAGGTGTGTTCCAAAACAAGTAACAAGTCTAATCAGAGTGAATTATAAATCACCATGTGTTAGCACGGCCTATCAGATGTGTGCTTTTATAAGCTACTAAATAACAGGTATGACAAGCTTCATAGTCATTACAATACCAATATCATGCAGATACAAATCTAGCTCCTAAAAATGATTCTTTAGTTAAATTTAAACACACTTACAAAAACATAAAAATCTTGCAAAATTTGTTTAAAAAAAAAAAACAAAACAACAAAGATATTCTTCTATGTGGATTCAACACATTTGTCTTTTCATTAAATGATAAAATAATCAAATTGAGTGGCAAAATTTCTTGAAAAAATCTTATACAATGAGAAATAAGTAATGCATAATACCAAAAACGTCAACCTCTAAGTCATGAAATTTGATAAAAAAAATTATTAAAAGGAAATCAAAATGTATTCAAAAGAAGCAAACATAATAACAAAAAGCATACAATTAGCCAAAGTGGCGCTACTAATAATGAATGCACCCATTTAAGGGGGCATAAGGGTATGATCAAAGTTAGTCATGTCCAATCAGGATCTCTTGGTTTAACTTGTAGGCAAAATATGCAGAATGCTACTGCATTATAAATTCTTAATCTGATCTTTATCTCTGACTTGATTCTATCATGAATGGACAATGCCAGAAAGCATCAAAGCTTGTATCTGCATGTTGGTCTTTACAAAAAGCAAATATATAGTACATATGTACTAAAAGTCTTTGATCGCAAATGGGTCTGGGTTGATGTAGATCTAGTAAAATGGTATTTCAAAAGTAAAATTTGAAAAAAAGCACAACAGAAAAAGACTAAATCTTGATCAAAATCCTGATAAAATCCTTTATAAATTGTTTTACAAATCCGAGTTTTGTCCCAGTAAAAATTTTTTGCCTTCAACAGCCAGGTTGCTAAGAATATCTAATCTATCATAGTATGCTGATGATGTGTTTAAATTGTCATCGACATCCTAATGTTGTGTAAAGCTTAATTACATGTAATTAATTATTTGTTTTGGGGTACATGTATCATCTATAACATGGCTTGAAAATAATTAGGTACATGTAACATCTGTAACATGTCATGAAATTCATTAAACTTAAAGTATATTTTTTTAACCTTTTGATGTTAAACTTGTAAAAATTTAATATTTTTTTTTATTTTTCATACCTTAGCTCAACATCTGTCAATGTAAATTTCAGTCCCAAGGATGGCAGCACAGCTGCCAAAACATGTAGACAAATTCAAGTCCTACCACACTGTTCATTCTAGTGTTGAGAACCATTTTTTTATATTAATTTTTTTAATTTTTAAAACACATCTACTGAGTATGTAAGTGGGATACATTTATATGATAATGATTACCATTGCTTAAAATGAAATGCAAAAATATATCATTTGCAATTGCTGTAGTTGTCTTCTAAAAAGGCGATGAATAACTGTGTACAACTTGCCATTGATTTCGTTTCACTTTGGCCTGAAACAGACATAAATGCTATGAGAGAATACAATTCCTTTCTCCTTTTTTGTGAACATATCATGATATGTGATAATACTAGATAAAATGCACAAACAACACTCTGGTAAATTTTTTTATCTTGTTTACAAACTATTATGACCATGTATTTTTAAAAATAAAATGATGCACATAAAGACATACAAAACCACAATAAATCTCAATAAATCTGGTTTTTTTTTTATTTCATTAACAGCATCAATAAGATTTCTGAGGGCCACATGGAAAGAACTTTAGGTCCTGTATCAATCAGGATCATCCTTACCAATATGGTTCTATTTAAGGTGAGCAGGGGTGTTCGATAAGGTTTTTAAAGAATCGGCTTCAAATTATGAAAATTTGGTCAGTCAAAATCTACAATTTTGTCTCATGTCAGTCAATAAATACATAAATCAGTGGTATTAACTTTTTTCAGTTTATAAATACATCAGTCCTCATAAGTTTCAGAAAAACATACAGAATACAATTGTTAACACCATCAGATGAGAATTGCCCAGTGCAAATAAGGTGAATTTGGTATAATAGTTTTATAGAAATGATTACAGTTTAGGCACATATGAACAGTCAATTACCTTTGAAATAAGCTCAGCTGGTTATAACCCTTCTTATAACAGATAGACACAAAATGTTATTTTTTAAATATTCAAGCTATGATACTGTTTCAAAGCAGTACTTACAATTTCAATCCATTTACAGACTTATTGCATAAACAACAAACTACAAATTACAATATTTGCATTAAAATGCAATAAATGTTTCACCTATTAATTACAACTAGAATGTATAATTGTGAGCAAGTATTTGGCTCTGTATCAGCAATTATGGGGCGATGCTTTTAAGCATATTGTTTTATGTGTTTATTCAAAGTAGTAACATTTTTAGGTAACTAAGTGTAAGAATCTAGAATGAAGTGGACAAATAGTCCATAATAGTTTAATTTAAGATGCCCTTGGAGCAAATCTGTCACAATAAAAGTCCAGGGTTGTTGTTTTAAACAGATTTCTCCAGTCTTTCCGAAGTCTGAAAAAAAGAAGTGCACTTTCCCATGGTCATTCCCCTACCAGTTCACAAAATTTTAACCAGATCAGATAAGAAATAAAGGAGGAGATGCCTCTAAAACAGTATGTCTTGAGTAACAACAAGATGTCTGCTGATACACAGACATAATTAAATAGAATTGTAACTCACTGATTATTTCTTTTGTAGCCATCTCTAAACTGATGAGTCTGCATCTGTTGCATCGGATATCGCGTGTTCTGTAAAATAAAATAAATTATTTTATAAAAATACATATTGCCATTCCATTTGGGCATAACTAATGACAAGATGCATATCTAATACAAAATTTAGGATAATGGCTTTAAGGATACTGAATCTCCAAGCTATTATAGAATATTTTAGGTCATATTAGGCCAATTCAACTTTAATGGTTGATTCTCATCCCTGCCCGCCCCACCGAAAAAGTGCTGCCCCAAGCCCAAGTCATTTTATTTTTGTTTCCCATCCCAGGTGTATTCAAAGTCTGTTACAGAGTTATGTCGAGTCTGTGGCATTTCAGAAAAGGGTTTTAAGCACTCCCGTAAAAACCAGAAGTGCGATGTTGAAATCGAAAGTAGTTTCATACATGTTACAGATAGAGCATGGTTTTCTTAATTTTGCATCTCGCCAGTGGTCTGAAGGAATTATAGGCATGGTACGGGGCAAATATAGCAGACACTCAACAGTTAATGTACAATAATTTAATAAGTGGCGATATAGACAAAAAGGACCCTATTGTAGATGTAGATATCAACTATGTGAGAGTACTAGCCTAATTTTCGTATAAAATAAAAAATAAAACCCTCCCATCCGCCCCAAAATTTTCATCCAATCTGGGTGAGAATCTACTATTTAAATTGAATTGGCCTCATGTTGTTTAATAATATATTTATGACTGATAAAACACTAAAAGTTAACATGCCGACAGCACACTTAGCTGTAGGTGGGCATTTAAACTTAAGAATCAACATTTCTGACCTTGTCAGTTCGTAAAAAGTGAAATGCCTAGGCTGAATTGTGTTTCGGTTTTGATTTTTGAAACCTTCTGCAAACTAAAAAATGTAATTTCTTTTGGTAGAGTGTCCAAACCTGAAAAAATCAACGAAAGTATTGCCATAATATAATGGGCTTTTAAGGTAGAAATATGATATGAACACGTGTTATAAAATAAAACTTTAATTGCAACCAAAAATACAGAACATGTAAATGATTCATTTTTCAGAAATTCAGCATGAAAAAAATGTACGGCTGACCCGCCATCTGGATTTTGTGACAAACTCCATAAATGCAACACTACCTAAAACACTTTCAACGAAAAAATGCATAAAAGGTATGCAACACATCATTACGTCTTTATAATTAAAATAGCATCTGATTATCAAATTTACACACTACATAGGATAAGGAAGCTGTCAATGCATTATTTGTGGGTCAAATAAGCCAGAACGACTAACCCAAGATTATATATCAGACACTATCATAGATATTTTCGAAATTAAAACTTGCAATTTTTTTGTAACAGATAATTTATTAGACAAATTATATTAAATAAATCCAAAAAAGGCTTTTTCCATTCATATCAAAAATATCTCTAGTGCATGGGCAATTAAATGAATGGAATCAAACTTTAGTATTTTAGGCAAGGCCCCTGCATTTAATCATGATTTGTATTGTAAAATTGCTACCAACTTTGATTAAATTCATTTTTATTAAATTATAATCGATAAATATTGACCAAGAGTCATAGTTTTCAGCACAAACAATTAATTGTCAGTGTTTGACATTTTTAACAAAATATTTCACCTTATCTGCAAGTGCAAATATGTTTAATTAATCAATGCACAGGCCAGGTTGGCATTTCTCCTGTAATCGGCACATCTACAATGGATTTTGATCAATCTTGGCCGGAACTAACCAGTATAGACCTGCAATGTGTGTGTGTGTGTGTGTGTGTGTGTGTGTGTGTGTGTGTGTAATAAAATAATTTCCTTAAATATATATAAATTTATCTATGGTTTATAAACTTTAAGCACTTAACTCACCCTTTGACTGAAAGTTTGCTGAGTTCTCTGATAGAGAGCCTGTGTTTGATGTGGTGATTGGTAACTTGTCGTCTGAAAACGATGTTTATTGTGACCTAAACCAGGTAAATAGGACATTCTTGGTTGAAGAGGAAGCCGATTTTGATATGGACTGTGAGGTTGCCCAACATTTCTGACTATGTTCATATTCTGACTATCTTGCATTGTTGGATATGGAGAATTACGGATTTCATAACCTTTCACTCTTTCTTGTTCAGCTGAATCCTTTTCATAGACACTTGAAGGCAACTCTTCAGTAAGGTCTATAGCCTTTAAACCTTTTAAACCGAATCCTAAAATAAAATAGACATTTCTGTTCCAAGCTGTGTGTCGTTTAATAGGACATAAAACAGGAATCTGTATTGTTGACCCCACTTTGTCACCAGGCTTACAAAGTTTTACTTCTACCACTTCCCCGTTGTTTTTAAGCAAACCCTCTAATCGCGCCAGTTGATTTAAGGCAAAGTTTGTCCTGTAGATGTTAGGTTTACTGCTTCTTGGTGATGGATTTTTTTTCAAACATTCATCATAAATAAATAAATTGTTGTCATTGCCATTGCCAAGATAGAATAATATCTTATCCCGTCTTCTTTTGTCAGCCGGCAAACTGGAAGACACGTCACTCCACAAAGTTATGGCTTTCTTAAGAACAGACAGTGGACACAGGTTTGGCATGTAGTTTTTAGATGATGGCCAGTTAAGAAGCGTAAGATAAAAGCAGGATTCTAATTTCTGTCCTGAATTCTTCAATTTGTCAATGTTGTCAAAATGGTTCCTACTAAGTTCAACAGCTTTAGCTACCATACCTTCCTCTTTGAATTCATCTGGTAAAGCTAAAATAGTAGCAATAAATATCCAATAATCCTCAGGATTTGTACTACCTTCTTGTACATTTTTGTTTATTGTTGAATAGATCTCCTTCAGACGTTCAATATTATCCCTTAGCTTTAATAAACTAAAGAGCGATGTAGCCCCCTTTCCTCTTGCTGACATACGATTATACACAAATTTTTCATTTTTACTGAGGTCTCCTGATGGTAATGGAATGGCAAACCAAGATAAAAGTTTTGCTTTATATCGCTCCAGCTGGCCTCTATTAAGTATGGCCAAACGTTTACTTTGGTCTAAAAACTGTTTTTCCTCCACAAAATGTATGCTTCGTTCTAAAGTTTCTAGGGTTTCGTAGACAGAAGTCTGAAGACATCTTAAAAATTCTGTGTCAGTTGTATCTAAATAAGACAACTGATCACCTTGTCCTTCCAACAGGAATTTCCTCAGTTCTTCATGTCCACTGAAATGTGAGTTACCAAGAATGTTAAGCAAATCCAATGTGACCTGTATTTCACTGTCATATCCGGCAAGGTTTTGTGTTGAAGAATCTTCATTACAACTAAGTTCCTGGACTTTTCTAAAAATAAAATTGCTTTACGAGAAAAACTAATGACTTTCTCTATATCAGAAAGTGTTAACTGTTTTTGCTGTTTGTGCTGTTCTTTCATAGCTAATAATCTTGAATGGAAAATTTGGCCCTTTGTATGCCAAAGGTAAGAGTTTTTTTTGTCCTGTCTGATTTTTCAATTGCCTCAGTTATGTAGTTGTCTGCCTCTTTCCCATATTTCTAAGTATTCGTAAAACCTAGCTAATCTGCTGTGCAACAATGGGATTATCTGTTATTTCATATGCAGTTTTAAGTACATCTAGTGCAGAATTTGTGTCTCCTTCAGAAATAAGTTCAACAACTAATGGTGAAAACTGGCTACGTTTTGTATCATTCCATGCCCGTTTATTAACAATGTTTAGCAAAATTCTTAACAATATATCCAATGTGGTGTGAATGACGATAGTTGTCTTTGAACAATGGAGAATGAGACAAATTCAGAGGAGACTTCACCAATAGTTTTCTTTTTGCCTGATATATAATTCTCTATATCCAGCACAGCGTTAAGTACATATCTAGAGAGAAGAGAACTGGACACTCGGAAAGATTGCAATTTTACCCCCAACTCCTCTGTTGAAGTTTCTGCTCAAGAGAACTCTTGCTGCCTGGCTCAATCTGTATTCCCACCCATTTCTAGATTGCTTAGACATAATTGGGTCAAAGCAAGCAGCTGGTATTGCTTGGAAGTTTAAATCAAATGTGTTAGCAAATGCAATGAATTTGATTAGCATGCCTTCATTTTCACGAGCATAAATATCACGTACAAACTCACCTAACTGAATTCTCTATACACTCTTTGTTGTAGTTCTCCTTCATGATGTTAAATGATAAAAGTTGTTTTGGGTTACAACCCCTTGTTCTTTGAATTTATCTTGAAGATACTGATATTTGCTTTTAAACCATTCTACCTCAGGTTCTGACAATTTTTGGGTGAGAAATATATTCCTTTCAATTTTGTTAGCAGGTATTTCTGTTTTACGATAACACACAAGGAGAACGCAAAATATTTCCGTTTCTGACCGTTTTCGTTTTTGCAAATCTTCGTATAATGGGAAAATATGATCATCATCTCCATTATCAATGAGGATTAGTAATGGTTTTGGTCTATTTTCATCTTGGTACTCAAACAACCTGAATAACTGATCGCCTGTCTGCGATGTTATTTTTTGTATGATGCAGCATCTATAATCATTTCTGAATTCCCAGAGCATGTATCTACCAAGGGTTGTTCCCCCAGCTCCCGGTTGATGGTATATAGCTACACTTCTGACACACTCTTCTGGATCTTTAATTTCTGAAATCAATGAGGTGGAAATCATTCTCCTTAGTTCGCCACTCTTTTCACGTGGTAGAACTTGATTTGGATAATAAAAATTCAACCAAGCAGCCTGCTCTCCACTATAGAATTTCTCACTAAACTCCTGTTGCAAGTCTTCCCTTTCTTTTTCTGTTAATGACTCATCTTGCAGTTTACAAACATTGGAGCCTAAAATATCCAAATCAGAAAGCTCTTTTTTCATTCTTTCGGGCAAATTGCATGGCACTCCATTTGACCTTGGAATTTCAACATCTTCTTTATAACTTGAGTCAGACATCTTTTGAATGGCTTTATTTACTTGTGACCAGGGTAGGCCAATTAAGCTAACAATCTTCTAGTTTTCTTTTGTCAATACAGTGTCCTTTTAATAAAGAATCTTTCCACTGGCTTGCACAGAGCTCATTTTCAGCAACAAAAATACATTGATCTTGAAACTCGATCAATACCTCAATTGCAGCTTCTTGCATAATTTCATAATCCTTTGATAACAGAAGAAACAATACCCTGGCTCTATCCTTCGGTATGGATTCATAGTAGAACTTCAAAATTTCTCTAAAACTTTTACTGTATTCAACTTCCATGACATGACATCATGGTTTTCATCAAGCCATATCAGAACTGCAAAACACCCATGATGGCACGCTGGATTCTTTCAGTCCATCAAATGTTTCTTTCATTTGTTTTTTATCCACTCGATCTATATCAAACTTCTTCTACAAATTTTGTTAAAAATACTTGCTTTAGATCCTCGTTTAGGTATTTATACATGATGCTCTTTTCCCTATTTTGAGCAAAATCGAAAATGGCTCTAAATGGAATGTCCTTCAAAAATGCAAAAGGTTCAAGTTCAGTCTGCATCCCCATATTTGTGTCAGGTGAGTTAATAAAAAGTAGAGGATAAATATCACTTTCTATTCTGTCACATCCACAACACAGAAAGTCACTTAATTTTTTAAAGAGATTTATTGATTGTCCCACTTTAAGCAGACTGGTCTTCTGCATCTTTTCTGTTCTCTGATAATGTATGACATTCTTTCATATATTCAGCTATGTTTTTATGGTTTTGTAATGCTGGTCCATTTTCAGAATATCTGTAAAACCTGCAAGAATCTTTCTCATTACCATCCAAAAGCTTAAGAAAAAATGACTCTCCGTTGATTATTCTGAAGGAAGGTACAACATCCACTTCAATTACATGTAAGATGTCTGACTTTCCAACGCTTGTTGTGACTTCAATAAATTTTGCTGGTCGTATGCATGATAATGCCTTGGATTGTTGGTCCGGAAAGAAATATTGCTGTATAGCTTCAGTTAAACGTTTTGGAAAGATATCTTGTTAACATGTATTCCGACAATTTTTCCAGCATTGTAATTGTCTTCATTCTCAGTACTTCCAACAATTCCGAAGTGAATTGTCCCATTTGTTCTTTCATTCATGCAGGCTGCACCAAACTTAACCGTCTCTGTAAGGAAACAGTTTAGTATTTCTTCTTCTTCTGCATTTTTCGGTAAAATAAACCTGTGGACAGGATCTATGAGATTTTTGACACGTGACTGATTCGATGTTAATGACTGAACCTTTTCTATATTTATCTGTTACTCCGACTTCATTATCAAATTTACGTAAAATCTCTGACAATTTAATATCTGTAGGTGTTTTCTTGATATCATACAAGTATGTCGACCTTGGTATCACAGATGATGCTATTTTATCTCTTTCCATGATGAGTTTCTTTCTTGTTCCAAGTGCAGGAATAAGTTCTTTAAGCTCATCAATTGTTAAGGAGACAAAAGCTTCTCCATCTATCTCATTTGTCAAAAAGCTGTCAACATCAAAATTTAATTTGGTACATTCTTTAACATCTGTAAGCCATTTGCAGATCTCTGCTACATTCATTTCACACAAAGGTTTGATTCTGTTTTCTTCACAATAAGTTGGACTCCCGATGCTTGTGTTTTTGGAGTCGCCAGTAGCACCAGTATCTTGGTCTGTAAAAGACAAAAAAAAACTATACTTTTTTCAAGAATGTAGGAACATGTAACATCTTGCTTCAATTTTCTTTTATTATATCTGTAACATCAAATACACCTGTATATTACATTATCATTAAAGACATCCTAATGTATCTTTTAAAGAAAATCACTTAAAAAATCTGTTACCTCTATAGCCTTTCCATTATAATGGTCTAACTCCCAAATAATTACCATTTTTTAAACATTGCTCAATAATACCCTAACTAGCTTTAAAATGCCCACAATTTTTTTTTTTGGTGTGATTTATATTTAAGATAACACATTATTTAAATCATAAAGTTAAAACAACCTTGATTTAAGACCAAGGTTAACTAATCTTCCTATTTGCGTTTGTAATATGTATTCCGTTTTACTTTTGCAGTAATATAAATTATAGAAAAATAACAGTTTTGGTTACTTTTACATAAAGAATTTACAAACCAAGTGATGACACCAACATCGATGACTGCATGCTGATGGGCGGATAGGTCTTGTTTCTGTCTTGGTCATTTTGGTGTGAAAAAACTCTTTGATGCAAACGCAAGATAAATAATTATCAAGATACAATAAGTGTAGAATTATTTTAAGGCCTAACTTAAAAATTCCTTGTTTGCTGTTTTCTAACCCATGCTATCCACGTGTGTAGTTAAAAAAAATTTTTATTTTATTTTTTGAAACTATAATCTATAACACTTTTGAAAAAGTTTAAATTAGTTTCATATGTTTCTTTTAAAACACATTTTACAATTTTTTTCTAACTAAAGTCTTCTTTGTTCCTCCTTGTGTTTTCTCCCATGGAGAAACATAGTCAGAGAATTTCCTTACTACCATATAAACCTCCTCACAGGTCACCTCGTAGGCCAGGGTTATTGCCCTTTAATACTGTTTTTTTATGTTATATGAGAAGTAAAAAAAATGGAATTGATGGCAATAAAATTTTTTGGGTAGGGGCATTTCAAGTGGGTCGGGCTGTCAATGGCAAATGAGGTTTATTTTATTTTAGGCCCAAGTATTGATCTAGCTGTCATTTATTTCATGAAGTATGTGTGCAAGTGATATAAATTAAATATAAAATCAGTTAGACAAGGTTATTGTACAAATCTAAAATGCTTTTGTGACAATGAGAACAAATATAGCTGGTTATAGAGTTTTTGTTGGAGTAAAAGCTGAAACTGTTGTCATAGTGATATGAAATGTTTAACAAAAAACGGCATTTAAATTGTAAAATAAACTGATTCGGAGAAGACACTGTTAATCTTTTTTATTTCAAAGAATTTGAAAAAGTGTCTGTTTAATGCAAAGATATTGCATTATTGCTAATGATTCACAACAAACATTTAATATTTAACAAAATAAGAAATTGGAGGCAAAGGTTAAAAAATAATACCCAACATCATGGAATACATTCAGTATTTTGCTTTTTTTTTTTTCAATGACTAATAATAATTATTATTCAGAAAAATGTTTTAGACTGTCCAAAGCAAATATTTTAGTCTTTAATAAAATACTGACACTATGTCATCCAGTATGCATATAGAACAAAAGACATTTTTGTACATGTTATTTTGTTGATTGAGGTGTATATAGAAGGTTGGATAAAAACTTCAAACAGTTGTCGCCCTTAAAGATGTGTGTATACAATGAATAAGGGTATGTTCTGACACTTTTTTAAATAAAATTATCTGAAATACCATTAGATGACATCTCCCCCATTGCATCATCACTATATGCATTCTCGTCATGTTTAGTCCATATTCCTACAAAATGTATGTTTGATCTGAAATGGAAATGGACATAAATAATTCATAAATTTGTCATATTATTTTGTTTTGTTATACACATAAATTTACAAACTTCTCAACTTGAAAGACTCGAAATGTTTTGTTATACACATAAATTTACAAACTTTTCAACTTTAAAAACTCGGGATGTTTTGCTATACACATAAATTTTATAAACTTTTCAACTCGAAAGACTCTGAATGTTTTGCTATACACATAAATTTTTCAAACTTTTTGAACTGCAGTTAAGGTCATCAGCTTACCCCCTGTGAATATGAATAGAAAATTTGAACTTTTTTTTTTTTACTAGTATTATTGTAAAAAAAAAAAAGACTTGTAGTTTCTTGTGCATCTTTGTTCTAAGACATTAACATAGGAACATTTATTGAACAAATTTCAAACTTTACGTTATACAATAAAAAACTCGACAAATTGAACTAATATGGTTATCTCATATTTAATGTTTAAAGCACAAAAAATATGACACAACTGATTCAACTGACTAAGATTGAAAAAAAAAAGGGGATAAGGAAAGTTTTATTCAAAGGTATTTCCTGATAAAAAACAGTGCTGCAAGTTGTGAATTTCAAACTTCACTGAAATATGATAAAACAGAGCACAAAACAGTAGGATAAGCACAATGGTCAAAAAATAAATCTTGACCTCTGACTTTGACCCCTATGCAAAGAACTTTCTTAAAGAATGTTTATAAAAAATAATACTTTTTGAACTTAATATCAAAATCATCAAAGTATGTTTTGAAATAAAACTTATACTAATAAACAATGACTATACACAAGTTTTTTAGTTTTTTCAGGTTCTTAACCATATTATTATTTTTTAATTGTGCGACCTTGACCATTGATCCTTGACCTTGTTTAATATATCAAAATTATTATTATATCAAAACTACAAATCAAATATACAAGACTTTACAAAAAAATTTAAAGTCTGTTTATCATTAAAGTACAAGATGTATCCTTATGGTTTCTGTGACCTTGATTGCCACATCAGTTAATCTAGAGCATTGTTTTGTTTATGCCAATACAAAATGTATATTGTAAAAATTATTTTTCCATGAATAATAAATACAAATACATATTTATGACAGTTTTTATCTGGAAGTATCAATATAAATACAAGAAATTAGTGTTGCATTAGATAAGTAACATACAGAATGTTATATAGCTTTTAAAGCTGCATTACGTTTTTCAATTTTCTGAATTTTTTTTTTTTTTTTTTTGATTTTCTAAAAATGTATTTTTTAAAAATAGATATCCTCTAACCACGATCCCTGTGATTCATTTTCTAAAATATCCTTTCTTTTAGCTGTAAATAAACGGAACCCTCTAACCGGTTGGTCAATGTTTAACAATGATTATCATTAGCTTGGAGCATGTGCACAGATGTACAGAAAACCCTATGAATCGAAGGTGAAACTTGACAGATTGCATTAATTGTCCGTCATTAATATCCAGATGTATTTGAAATGGTGTATGTATCCCTTACTAAGTCACAAATTACAAATTCAACGAAGTTCTGTGTTTAATTTATCGTATTTCATCGTTTTGAAAGTTGAGTTAAATGACCCGGTTTTATATGACGTAATCATATTCTAATATTAGATCCCACATGCTACATCTCGCTGGGAAATAACTGTTATTTCTGTATTTATTCAAGGTTTTATCGTTGAATCAAATGTAACATTGTTCATTAGGAACATCATTTATTAGATTAGCACCGTTTTTATTTTTTCCTTGGAAAACTTAATGCAGCTTTAAACACTGTAAAAATCATGAAAACAAAAAAACTTAATTTCCATATATTTCCTTTGTATATGCAGTTGAGTCTGAAAAATTCATTTTAAATGGATAGTGAATATTCTGAAACAACTAATTACTAAAAATAGTTTGTTTGTAAAATAAAAACATGTATGCAATTGATTAATACATACCGAGAGGAAACTGCAAAATAATTTGTCACTATAAACAGAGCACTTCAATTCAATTAGGGCAAAACCTTTCAGTGGAAGCGAGATTACTTACTTTGGGGTATTTGCATACTGCCATTTATAAGACCAGCAACATAAAAAATTAAACAAGAGGCCCATGGGCCTTAACGCTCACCTGAAGATATGTCCAATATTCTTTGCAAAGTCAAATAGACAATATATTAAGTACTGAAACTTTAAAAGTTTTCTCAAGTTAAGAACTCCCACAAAACTTAATCAGAACAAGAGGCCCATGGGCCTTAATGCTCACCTGAGGATATGGCCAAAATACATACAATATTCTAACATACATGCCTATAGAAAAAGGTTAAAGAGTTTCTAAGATAATTAACAATTTCAGTCTTTTTATGCATCTATGACCTTGACCTTTGCATGTATGACCTTGAGTCATATATCAAAATGATCGTCATGTCAATACCTACATTATTCTGATATATATGTCTATACAAAAAGTTAATAGTTTCCAAGATAATTAACAATTTCAGGCTTTTTATGACCTATGACCTTGACCCTTGAACATATGACCTTGAGTCATATGTCAAAATGATTGTCATGTCAATACCTACAATATTTTAATATATATGCCTATGAAAAAGTTAACAGTTTTCAATATAATTAACAATTTGAGTCTTTTTATGCATCTATGACCTTGGCCTTTGAACGTATGACCTTGAGTCATATATCAAAATGATCGTCATGTCAATACCTACAATATTCTGATATATATGTCTCTACAAAAAGTTAACAGTTTTCAATATAATTAACAATTTGAGTCTTTTTATGCACCTATGACCTTGACCTTTGAATGTATGACCTTGAGTCATATATCAAAATGATCGTCATGTCAATACCTACAATATTTTAATATATATGCCTATGCAAAAAGTTAACAGTTTTCAAGATAATTAACAGTTTGAGTCTTATATGCATCTATGACCTTGACCTTTGAACATATGACCTTGAGTCATATATCAAAATGATCGTCATGTCCATCTTGACAAAAGTTAACAGTTTTCAAGATAATTAACAATTTCAGGTTTTTTATGCACCTATGACCTTGTCCTTTGAATGTATGACCTTGAGTCATATATCAAAATGATTGTCATGTCAATACCTACAATATTCTTATATATATGCCTATGTAAAAAGTTAAAAGTTTTCATTAGCGTAGAGTTGTGTATTGCAGCAAATTTTCATATTGCGATATATTGCAATATTTTTGAAAATATTGCGATATTATTGCAATATATTGAGTTGTGTGTTTTTTTTACAAAAACTGATTAAATTTAATAAAGTAACACCAAAGTTTTAGTATAACTTGTTTTATTTGCATTTAACTCCAAAATACAAAACATGAGTCTTTGACTAGAATATTACTGTCTATTCTGTATCACAGTAGCAGTCCATTCTCTTGAATTAGAAATGATTGTAACAATAAAATTTAAAACATATCAAACACAAACCCTGATAATAACAAAGTGAATACTTGCAAAAACTACTCAAAACATGAGTCTTTGACTAGAATATTACAGTCTATTCTGTATCACAGTAGCAGTCCATTCTCTTGAATTAGAAATGATTGTAACAATAAAATTTAAAACATATCAAACACAAACCCTGATAATAACAAAGTGAATACTTGCAAAAACATCCCAAAACATTTAATCCATAACAACTTCACACAAATAATATAAAAGCAGTAAATAGGAGACTAACTTGCTCCAAGTCAGAGATTCAATTAAACAACTATTATGTTTTCATATTTTCTTTTTCAAAAATATGAGCATATCTACATGCCTAGGCTTTAAATTTGCTCTCTGGGCTGACACAATGTCACCAGTTGAGCTAAATACCCGTTCTGATGGAACACTTGTTCCTGGTATGCAAAGAATATGTTTAGCAAGTCGTGATAAAAGGGGAAAACTATGTTCATTTTCTGCCTACCAAAGTAATGGATTTGAAGTACCTAAGAGGAATGCCAGGGCATTCTTTGTATAAAGAGACTTCCAACTCTGCTCTCTGAAGCTTTGATTTTGGGGGTTCAACCTTTGTAACGTACACATCACCTAACAGCTCATTCAATGTCAAAGATTCATCAGTTTTGGGTTTTTTAGAATGGGGTGCTGTTGCTACAGCTTCCTCTGAATCTGTGACTTTAATGATTTCATTATGATAATCCGTATCATTTGGAGGAGCTGGTAAGGGAAGACTAGGCAGCTCTGGAAGTTGTGAAGTAGTCTCATCAACAGGTTCTGTTTTAACAGACACAGGCTTTTCATTCATAACAGAGACATCTTGCACAATTTTATTGAAAACTTCAAACCTATCATTCTCCGAGAGAAATGGAAGGGTTTTAAACCGTGGGTCAAGTGCTGTAGCTTTAAGAAGCATATTATACTGCTGTTCATCAGTATACCGTGTTTTCAGATCATTAGCTATTAAAGCTTTCATACTAACAATAGAAGGAAGGTCTCCTTCAGCAGGGGTCAAGTAACTATCTAATAACTTTCTATGAAGTGGTAAAATGATAGACAAAGTTGGTGTCTTCTCTGAGCAGAGAGTAGTGGTTACAGCTTTAAGTGGTTTTAAAGTTTCAACTACACACTCAGCAAGATGAGTTTCATCATCTGACAGGACTTTCAATTCTTTATCTTTATGTTTCAGATCTTTGTTCATCAAAGCAGCTACAACAGAAACTTGCATAAGCAGGTAGCGTTGTAACATGTCGTATGCACTATTCCACCTTGTGCAAACATCAATAATCAATCTAGTATAATTTAGCTCAAACAATTTTGCCTGAGATTCCAAAATAGAAGCACTTACATTGCTTCTGTGAAAAAAATTCACAATACACCTAACACGTGCAAGAATGTTTGACACAGCTTTAACACCTAAAGCCTTCTGAGCAGCCAGATTCAGAGTATGTGCATAGCAACCCAGGTGCAAGTCACATTCCAGCAATTGACCAGCTTTCTTCATGTTTGCAGCATTGTCCGACACTAAATATAATGGCGAATCTGGAATGTTCCATGTAGACAATCAGCAATGTTTTCACCTGAAAATAAAATATGAATAAATGTCAGTACTAATTTGCTATTTAAAGTTTACTGCTACAATCTATATACATGTATATATATATATACACACAACTTTTGACACACTAGAACTTCACACATGCATCTTGATAAAACTGTCATAAACTTGTTTATTAAACTTGGAAATAATATAATGTGAAAATTGCATATTTTATTTACTTTAATAAATAGTAATTTTTATATATGTTTAGTTGTTTGTATTGTATTCACATTTATTCTGTATGTATAAACTAAATTTATTCAAATTTGTACGAGTATGACTCTCTGGCATGGAAGGAGTCTGTAGAACATAGTTGACAAGTTCCCAGTTCTGACTGATGCGAGTTGATGTAATTGTGACATAGGACTGGGTGGCCCTGGATGTCCAGCCATCTGATGTTAATGCAACCTACAATGATAAATCCATTACAAAATATATAAAATGCTAAAATATTCAGAAAATATTTACACCTGAAACGAAATTAACCATGAAATTCTGTTAATGTGAGATCTATGTTAGACACTAAACAAGAAATTATTATCAACCAAGTTTCATGACAAAGGTCATTCTGACTCATTCATTATGCAGTTGAGTGACTTTACCACTTGTATTTTATGAGAAGATTTTTATTTCCGTCTCTCAAAAATATTACAAAAAATCATTTAAAGCATACAATTGTTCTCATCTTGCAAATCATTAATTTCAACTTACAACCTTGAATTTCAGCTTAAGCCCTTTACTAACCTGTTCTGCCTTTGAAAGTGAAGCAATCACTTCTTGCTTTACCTCTCTGTATTTGTCTGGAATAATTTTATATGAAAAAGTTTTTCTACCTGGAACTGTATATCTCGAATCGAGTGTTTTCAACATATCTTTGAACTCTTTGGATTCCACAATTCTGTAGGGTCGCAAATCTTTGATAATAAAGTTTGCAATACTGTTAGTTATTGTCTTGGCACGGAGTGAGTTAGCTCCATATTTTGCCATCAACGCATCTGGTAAAGTTTGTTGTGCCTTACTAGAAATTACGAACGACGAAATTGGCGTACTTTTCTCCGGGGGCTGCGTTACAGTTGCAGGTTCCACTTTGGAATGATAAATTCGCATATGACTGGTAAGATTTGACGTGCCCCCAGAATGTTTGATTTTTGTCTTGCAATCATAACAAACTGCAGTATTGTCGACAACGACGCCGTCTTTCACCAGTAGCCCAAAATACTTCCACACATCACTTTTCCCTTTTTTGTTTTTTACAACCTCCTCTGACATCGTGACACACATGCACAAAAAAAAAAATCGTACTTTTGTATTTCCGGTTTCACTAATGTACAAATTGGATGACGGTTATGAACGGGACAATACAATTTACTACATTCCACACTCCACAGTACTTCATCGTTTATTCTTTTCGTCAACCTGCAATTTTTTTTATTCTTATGGTATTTCAAACAGAAAACATGAGGAATGATATAAGACAAGCAAAGACCGTTGACAATTAAAGCTGAACCGTCATTCTATCCGAACCGTTTTTCAAGTACATTAATACAATTGAGTAATGTAAAAACATTCGTTTTGACACACGTCGAAGTTGGTAAAGATCAGAGGACGGACGTTTTCATCAAAATTGTATAATATCGGAAAATACCGGTATTCAAAAATCATATCGCGATATATTATCGGCAGCATAAATACCGCAATAAACCGGTATTTCGATAATATTGCCCACCTCTAAAGCTAATGCACAATTTTAGTTTTTATAAGCAAAAAATAACATTTCAGGGGCAACCACTCCTAAATGCATTGTCATATAGTTACGAAACTTTGTATCTTTTTGAATTTTGTCATTCTGAACATTTTCACAATGTTTTGATATTATATATCTTTAAAATTTTTGAAGAAAATAGCCTAAAACTGCAAAATTACAAACTAGGTCATGACCTTGATTTGTGACCTTGACCTTAATTTAAAGGTCATTTCAAGAAAAAGTCAAAACTGAAAACCCCATGTTATTATCTGTTCAAGTAGTCAAGTTATAACAATTTTAAGCCATTTTACAAAATTTTTAAAATCAAATGCAAAAACGCGTAACCCATTTTTCGACCAAATTTCACGAAATGAACAAACTATAGGCTTAAGACACTAGAGAAGCCAAATAACACATCAGATATTTTCTCCCATCATCGGTTTCGGAGAAGAAGATTTTTTAAGATTTTTAGACCCCTAGGTCACCTTGACCTAGTTTTGGTAGCCATGGCAATGCCATGAACAAATCGGAATTGCACCGGCCCATATATGCTTCTGACCAAGTATCATTGAAATCTGTCTAGCAGTTTCGGAGGAGAAGTCGAAAATAGTTGTTAAAGACGCAGGCACGCACGCACGCACATACGCAAGCTGCGCCATGCCATAAGCTCACATGACCTTTCAGTCAGGTGAGCTAAAAGGGAAATAAATTTGCAAAATTTCACTTCCTATTGTTTATTCATGTAAAGTTTCATGAAAATCCATTGGAGAGTATAAAAGAACTTGTACAGGCAAAAAGTGTGAATGACTGTTGGAAGGATGAAAAGCATTATCATTTCCCCTCAAATTTGCAGAGGGGGATATTAAGTAGCATGCAGCAGTTTGCTTTTTTGCATTTTAAAATGAATATCCATGACAATAATCAAATCTAATATCCCTTCACAAAATTTACATGCAATGTTCATGTATTTGCTTTAACAAAACCCATTTCCATGAGTGACTTTTCCCTTTGTCATTCCATCAGCTTTGATGGCTTCAGTAAGCAAAGCTTTAGAAAATATATTGATTCAAATACTACAACCTTATTCAGAAATTATCCTTGCTTACTTACCTTATGATGTGTCATAAACAAAAGCCTTAATAATAATATATCAGGTTCTAGTTAAAATAGTATTTTTCAGGGCTTCAGGGAAATCCTAATCTTAGCTCTAATAAATTTAACCAATATCAGTTATACTAAAACCAGGCAAATTGCAAGATTTTTCGATTTTTTATTGAAAAAATCTACCTCAAACAGGTAAACAGGGCTGACACTATCCTTGTTTTAACACAATGTAGAAAAGCATGTTAGTAACTGATGTACATAGTACATTTTTTAAATATGCAACTACCTTACCTTGGCACGTACTTCAATAACAAGGTTATGACGTTAGCTTTTTAGTTGACCCTATGCTTCAGAACATTTTAAGTCCACATCAACTACTATTTTTGCATTCATATAGCTTTTAAGATTATTTCAAATAAAAAACCCTATGTTTTATGAAATTGTACAAAAAAGCCTTGAATTACAATGTACAAAAAAGCCTTGAATTACAGAGGTGCAAAATATTGTGTCAATTTTTTTTTCTTAAACAAGCTTAACAATATGCTTCAAAAAGATGATTTTTAACATTTTTACGCCCCAAGTTTATTGTGAACTAGATTTGTAGCCATACCAATTACCAATGGCAAGTATTAACCTGCATATCTCTGGTCCCTACATGCTTTTTATTTATTTTCATAAAAATCTCAATTTGTCTTGAAGACGTTTAAATAGTTTATTAATTTTAAACCAGCAAATACACTGGCATTTAAACATGTTACCCCATATATATGTGATCTTAAAAGGTAAATCATGAAAAAAAATCAACATTTTGTTTTAAAATGTCTTAAAAAATATGTTAATTAAAGGCAAAAGGGAAATGGGAAAATGTTTGGCTAAGACCTTTGGCCTTTTAGGTGACATCCAAAAAAACAAAGAATTGAAAACCCCATGCCATTATTTATTCACATACCTGAGACATAAAATTTTAGATTATTTCACACAGTTATTGAAATGTAAAGCAGACCTTATACTTTGATGTTTTCCAGAAAATTCTACAACTATTGGCTTAGGACCCTAGGGTATTCAAATAACTTGAAATATCAAATAAAAATTGTAACTTCAGTTTTGTAGGAGAAGAAATTTTACTATTTGTTGAGTCTGCATGACCTTGACCTTAAGACACATTGACAAAACAGTAATCCAAAGCAAGATCTTGTCACAATAAGTCCATGGATATGGACTTGTTTCTGAAAAATGTCTGCAACTATTTAAGTTACTGTCCAGAAACTATTTTGATTTTCGCAAGCCTGCTCTCAAGCTTTTATTCAACTAAGAACCATGTTTCTTAAGTAAGTCTGATTAATAAACAGGAAAGTACTTGACGTCTGCTCAATTTTTACCTCCAGTTTTAAATGTATTAAGTTTTCTTAGGAAAAAAAATTAAAACAGTACTGATTTAATTAATGGTGTGCCTAATGAACAATGTTACATTTGGTTCAACAATAAAAGCTCGAATAAATACAGAAATAACAATAATTTCCCAGCGAGATGTAGCCTGTGGGATCTAATTGAATCAGCTGTCTTAATTTTTTTTTTTTTAGGTCTATTCCCTCATGCAAAGCATTCCTTAGCTGGATTTGGATTCATATAATTTTGGAACTTTAGATACATTAAATTTTAACTGTTTGGCTTATGTTTTTTATCTATCAAACTTTTGGGGCCCTAGTGTCACTGATGAGGAATGATTTTCCAAAATGTGCACATATGGCACATCAAAATTTAGCAGGTATTTGTTATATATTTAGAACATGCTTACATCATAAAAAACAGGTCATTTAAACCAACTTACAAAATGGTGAAGTACGATAAATTAAACACAGAATTTCATTAAATTTATCATTTGTGACTATGTAAGGGATATGTAACACCATTGCGAATAAATTTGGATAATAATGACAGACAATTAGTACAATTTTCACCTTCTATTCATTCACACTGGAGTTCTCGTACATCCGTGTGCATGCTTCAAGCAAATAATTATCATCTGTAAACACTGACCAACCCATTAGAGGATTCCGTTTATTTACAGCTAATAGGAATAAAATTTTAGAAAATGAATCTTATGGATCACAATTAGAAGTTACTGGTATCTATTTTTTAAAAAATATATTTTTAGAAAATCAAAATAAAAAAAAATAATAATAATTGAAAAAAAAACAAGACGCCCAAGATGGCCCTAATTTGCTCACCTGAGTTTAAATGTAACTGGTATGTCTTGATAATACCTGGTTAAGCCATAAAATGTTGCCTCAATAGAAGTGGTTTCAGATAACATTATTTTTGTTTTGGTTTTTAGCTATATAGGTCACTGTGACCTACTTTTGGTAGCCAAAGGGACCAGAAACACAAATGAGAATGGCAATGGTTTAAAGGTGCTATTGAATTATATGAATGAAATATGACCAGTAGTGTCTGAGAAGAAGTCTTTTGATGGATGTATAGATGGATGGCAGAGTTCCTATCCATAACAAAAGCTCACATGAGAAATTTTCAGATCCGGATTTAAGACTTTACAGATTTGACACATTAATTAAAATATTTTTTAAAAAATTGTAAAATTCAACTGCAAATTATTTTAAAAAAGTTGTTCAATAAATCTAAATAATGTCACATAACAATGATTTTGTAAAAAAAAAAAAAAAAAAAAACAAAAAAACAAAAAAAAAAAAAAAAAATTCAAGGTTTTAGCTAAATCTTCATATCAGTATCACATGTATTTCAAAAATAATAATTCACTAAAAAGTAAAAATTCATAACATCTCTTCCATGCACCATTGTAAGTCATAAAATTCAGAAAAAAAAAAAAAAAAAAAAAAAAAAAAAAAAATGGTGGCCTCACTGAGATTTGAACCCTCAACCATTGGGTTGCTAGAATTGAAAAAGAGAA
Source organism: Tegillarca granosa (assembly GCA_029721355.1). Classification (NCBI taxonomy): domain Eukaryota; kingdom Metazoa; phylum Mollusca; class Bivalvia; order Arcoida; family Arcidae; genus Tegillarca; species Tegillarca granosa. The sequence goes on from CM056607.1 coordinate 10,381,176, forward strand.
AGGTCGAAAAAAGATACTTGCATTTTATAGAATTTCATGGAAATTGTTAAACATATGTTTCTTCACATAAGAAAATGATGTTTGGAAAAAGAAGGTAGCTATGGCAACCTAAAAAGTAAAAAATCATAAAATTTCTTCCATGCACCATTGTAAGTAATAAAAAAAAAAAAAAGTGGTTCCACTGGGATTTGAACCCTCGACCCTTGGGTTGCAGTATCACATGTATTTCAAAAAAAAAAATAATTACACTAAAAAGTAAAAATTCATAAAATCTGTTCCATGCACCAGGCCTTAGATAGAACTTTTAATGCCACTCGTCACAGTGCCAAGTTAAAAAAGAAAACCACTCGTCACTTGGAAATTTGACTTGGCACAGTCACTACATGAAAAACAAGACTTTCTTCTCTTAACAACCACCAGAGCTTGTACCAATATATATGTTTTCTGACTAACGTTTTAAGCTTTTCACGAACTTTGGATTTTCCGATTTCAGTAACCAGTAACTTTCGTTTTGAAATGGCAGGTTTGAAATGTTCTACCTGCAACTGGTTTGTCGTCAGGATCAGCGGTAGTCTAATCAGTGTTTTTGAAAATTTCTTTATCAGCTGTTTCATCTTTGTTTGTCTTTAGAAAGTCATACAAAACAGTTTGTTTACTTTTATTTGACATACTTAACAGACCGACAAGTATATAAACACTCGGAACATCGGTTGGATTTTACATTACACTAAGTCAATTCCGAATGAGGAACAATAGGTTTGCGCATGTGATGCAAACATTTAAATGATTTTGTTGATTGATGCCAATCTAGAAAGCTGCTCATTACAATTGACCTCCTTATACAAGATTTTATCGACAAACACTATAGTATCTATTGTTTATTAATTGCAACAAGCCACTTGATGTATGTCTGATAAATTTAACTCGTCACGAGTGGTAGTAACAATATCACTCATCCAAGTACACATTTCACTCGTCAGGACGAGTGGAAGAGTGAATAATCGAAGCCCTGATGCACCATTGTAAGTCAAAAAATTCAGAAAATAAAAATAAAATAAAAAATTTAAAAAAAAAAAAAAAAAGTGGCCCCACTGGGATTTGAACCCTCAACCCTTGGGTTGCTAGAATTGAAAATGAAAAAGGCCGAAAAAAGCGACTTGTATTTTACAGAATTTCATGAAAATTGTCAAACATATGTTTCTTCACATAAGAAAATGATGTCTGGAAAAAGAGTTCACCTAAATTTATTCATTATTGTAATTTTTGTAAAAAAGTACTATTTACAATATACAAAAAATAAACGCAAAAAACATGTAACCTAATTTTTCACAAAAATTATTGAAATTCACAAACTTGGTATATAAGATGCCATAGATGCCAAATATCACATCAGATTTTATCTCAGTGAGGTGGTTTTGGAGAAGAAGATTTTTTTTAGGTTTTTAACGATGTAGGTCATTGTGACCCACATTTGGTAGCTATGGCAACCAAAAACACAAATCTAAAAGACAATGTTCTATAGATGCTTTTGACCAAGTTTAAACAAAATGTGACCAGAAGTTTCTGATAAAAAGTCGTTTGAAGCAATTGTTGACGGACGGACGCACGGACGACGGAGGGTCTGCCTCTATTGATACCAATAGCTCACATGAGCACTTTCAGGTGAGCTAAAAAACAGAAAATTGTAAACTTAATGCAGCTTAAAACATTTCTTTTTCTCTTGATCCTTAATTTTAGTGCAGTAAATGTAATCAAATGACAAATGTGTAAATAACAATGTGCAAGCAAAATGAATGTAAATAGTAGTTTACATTTGTTTAGGGAAAGATTTTAATAATAATGCTTTTTGCGTTTTTAGTTTTTCTTTCCATTTGCACTCTGATGCATACCTTTTATTTTTTCCTCTAGGTGATGGGTGTTCGACCTTACAAGATGTGAAAACAGTTTTGGTTATATCAACTATGTTGCCATCATCCACATCATCAAATTCAAATAAACGTCCATGGCTTCTTGCTGTGTCCCTTAATGCATCCCATATCTCTTGCAGTGAAACCTTGCTTTTTGTATCTGTTGCCTCAAACTTTTCTATCAATACATTACTAATAAACACTTTCAAGTCATCATCTATTTCTGAAAATGAAAATAAATTAGAAACGTTTAATATTGTATGATAGCTGTTCATATAATAGTGGATTCAGTAAGGTATGATATTTTTATTAGAGGAAGGATGATTCTCAAAAACTAGAATTTTGAGAACAGCACTATATACAAGAAACATCAATAACAATGAAAGAAAAAAGATACTGTAAATATCATTATGGTTAGGTGGTTCATTTCGCTAAGAACTATGAGTATCAATACGTATATTAAAATGACACAGTCCATTACTTACACAAAAAAGCGCAAACATAATATACATGTATATAATAATGACAATAAATATTAAATCTATATATCCATTAAAAGAGATTTGCATTTGAATAATAACTTGTTCAAAACTGTTATAAAAAAACAAACATTTAATGAACTCACGGTTAGGCTGATAGGATACTGTTTTTTCAAGCTCTTCAACAATATAACATTGCTTTGTTTCTCGCAGGGCCTGTATAAAACCTGGAATAGCTGTAGAATCCTTGAAAAGAAGTTTATCAACAAGTTTGCGAACTTTTCCTTTAGTTGTAATTTCAGCATTAACTAGTTCACGATCACATATAGTAAAAATCTCATTTGCAAACAAGCAATCTAATATTCCTTCAATGTCATTGACATTTTCCATCAGAAAAGGTAAATGATTCTTTATTTTCTTTTTTTCTTGCTGTTGCATCATCTTGCCAAGGCTAGTGAAGTGTCATATGTTGAATACATTAGGATAATTCTGAAATAAAACAGAAACCTAACAAATATGCATTGACTATGAATGTTTATTGTATGATGGGTATAAGAAATGGTGCGGTTTGTACGTACAATCTTTACCATCAAACTAGTATTAACAAGAGTCTTAGAGCTGCATTACTTTTCCAAGGAAAAATATTTAAACTGTGATGATCTAATTAATGAAGTTCCTAATGAACAATGTAACATTTGGTTCAATGATAAAAGCTAGAATAAATACAGAAATAACAGTAATTTCCCAGCGAGATGTAGCATGTTGGATCCAAATTTAGAATATGGTTACGTCTTAAAAAACAGGGTCATTAAAACACAACTTACAAAACAGTGAAATACAATAAATTAAACACAAAACTTCATTAAATTTGTCATTTGTGGCTTAGTAAGGGATTTATAATACCATTGCTGAATACATCCGACGGACAATTAATACAATTTGTCAGGTTTCACCTTCGATTCATTGGAATCTCATGCACATGCTCCGAGCTTATAATAATCATCATTAAACACCGACCAACTTGTAAGAAGGATTCCATTTATTTACAACTAAAAGGAATGAAATTTTAGAAAATGAATCTCACAGATTGTGATTAGAAGTTATCTTTTTTTTTAAAAAATATATTTTAGAAAATTTAAAACAAATTCAGAAAACTGAAAAACTTAATGCAGCTTTAAATGCTGCCTTTTTAAACATATCATGTCAATATTATTTGAAAGTAAAAAAAAAGATTTAACAAAATTCAATTTGTCAGTCAAAAAGGTTTTTCAGACTTCCTTCTCCATGTCGCCATTCTTCCTCTCCTCTTCTTTTATCTCTCTGTCTCCTGTTTTCTATCTTCAAGAAAAAGATCTTGGAATTTGGAAAAGTAGGTTGAGGAAGCATTTTCTGCAGCTCCGCCAGTCCATACAAACATTTTTTTTTTAAAATTATACCTAGAGGATAATACATCTACATGTATTTTACAAATAATACCTGTTTGACATCAGTTGTTTACAGGCCTATTAGAGATATAAAATGGGGGTGTAACTTTAAAACAAATTCATTTAAAAACTTGTGCAAGTCTGTTTAAAAGACATGAAGAATAGATTTAAGTTTAAGCCACTGACGTCCAAAATGGAGAAGCTAATACCCATAATACAGTTCCACTTTTTGTCAAAAAGACAACTCGCCTTTTTACTTTACTAAATGTAAACAGAATTTTCTAGATTATAGTTTGGGATTTTCAGTTTTGTTCCACTTTTAAAAAATCTATTTGTAAGGCCAATTAAATTGAAATAGTAGATTCTCATCCAGGTTGGACAAAAATTTTGGGGCAGATGGAAGGTTTTATTTTTTATTTATACCAAAATCTAGCACTCTCACATGGTTGACATCTACATCAGCAATAGGGCCTTTTTGCCTATATCGCCGCTTATTAAATTATTGTACACCTCCACTAACTGTTGAGTGTCTGCTTTATTTGCCCCGTACCATGCCCATAATTCATTCGGACCACTGATGAAATGCAAAATTAAGAAAACCATGCTCTATCCGTAACATGTATGCAGCTACTTTCGATTTCAACCTGCCACTTCCAGTTTTTATGGGAGTGCTTAAAACCCTTTTCTGAAATGCCATTGACTCGACATAACTCCGGAACAGACTTTGAATATGCCTGGGATAGGTAATTGAAAATAAAATGACTTGGGGCAGCACATTTTCAGTGGGGCAGGCTGGGATGAGAATCTACCAATTAAGTTAAATTGGCCTAATATTGGTTGTTTATTAAAAGTTGAATCCAGTGAAAATGATAATGGTTATTGGTCTGTGGCGAACTTTGACCTGCTCAAAAGAAATCTACTCACTTCATGTGAAGGACAGACTGTAAAATACAAAAAGAGTGAACTTTGAGCAAGTTTTCAGTTTTAATATACATATATAATTTAGATTTTTTTTAAAAATTTCTTAAGAGTATTATGCAACCACTTTTAAAGATCGTAACTGAAATGATTTTGAACAGGAGCTGTTTATGCAGAAATTTGGTATGAAAAGTCCATTATCGATGAGTTCAAACCAAAATTTCAGTGTGATCTATTTAACTCACTGGAGTCACTGCTTGACTGAATGCAAACAGAATATTTAGAATATAGATGGGGATTTCAAGTTTTGTTCAGTTTTTTTTTATTTATCAAGATCTATTTATATACATGATATTAGGTGTCCCTTCTTTAAGTTGGAGGTTAAGGTTTGAGACTCAAACCCAGGGAATGTAAAAAAAATAAATAAATAAGGGCGAGACAGAAAGGTCCCCTTGTCACAAGGTATAAAGAGTGAATAGGAGTAAAAGGGAGTTAACGGAAATAGAATGGATTATATAAGTTTTTTACCTAGGTAGGTTCAGTAGACGCAGTTAGAAAAAATAATTATAACAAAACAAAAATTCATAGCTCTAGGATGATGTTTAATGATTTTACAGTGGAAATAGGTATCCACATCTAATAAGCGTTTGTTTACAAATACACAATAGGCTGGTGAAAATCACTTGCCTTAGGTGAATAAGTAGATCTTTTAAACTTCCGTGTGAAAATATATATTGTTTACTAATTAACGAATGGTATTAGCATAATTTTATATACATAAAGATTATTTTGATCGGATGATATGAACAAGAGTGCCATGAAGGCCCTGGACGCTCACCTGAAAATGATGTACACTCAGCTTGATTTCGGCAAACTGGAGCTTCTATTCTTAAAAGAGATTTTTTCCTATATTTCGAGCGAGTGACCTACTTATTGACACAAAATGACCCATATATAAACTTGAGCTAGCTTTTGTCAAGAGCATCATTCTGAGACAGTTTGATAAGATTGGTCCAAAATAGATCCCCTCATATGTGTTAACAAGGTTTTTATATAATTCGACCTAGTGACCTACTTATTGACCGAACATAGCCCATATACAAACTCGAGCTAGCTTTTGTCAAGAGCATCATTCTGACTAAGTTTGATGAAGATTGGACTAAAATTGGGGCCCCAGGAGTGTTAGCAAGGTTTTCTTACAATTTGACTTAGTGACCTACTTATTGACCCCACATGACCCATATACGAACTTGAGCTAGCTTTTGTCAAGAGCATCATTCTGACTAAGTTTGATGAAGATTGGACTAAAATTGAGGCCTCAGGAGTGTTAACAAGGTTTTTCTACAATTTGACCTAGTGACCTACTTATTGACCCAACATGGCCCATATACGATCTTGAGCTCGCTTTTGTCAAGAAATCATTCTTACTAAGTTTGATGAAGATTGGACTAAAATTGGGGCCTCAGGAGTGTTAACAAGGTTTCTCTACAATTTGACCTAGTGACCTACTTATTGACCCAACATGGCCCATATACGAACTTGAGCTAGCTTTTGTCAAGAAGATCATTCTGACTAAGTTTGATGAAGATTGAACTAAAATTGGGTCCTCAGGAGTGTTAACAAGGTTTTTCTACAATTTGACCTAGTGACCTACTTATTGACCCAACATGGCCAATATACGAACTTGAGCTAGCTTTTGTCAAGAGCATCATTCTTACTAAGTTTGATGAAGATTGGACTAAAATTGGGTCCTCAGGAGTGTTAACAAGGTTTTTCTACAATTTGACCTAGTGACCTACTTATTGACCCAACATGGCCAATATACGAACTTGAGCTAGCTTTTGTCAAGAGCATCATTCTGACTAAGTTTGATGACGATTTCACTCAAATTGGGTTCTCAGGAGTGTTAACAAAGTTTTACTACAATTTGACCTAGTGACCTACTTATTGACCAAACATGGCCAATATACTAACTTGAGCTAGCTTTTGTCAAGAGCATTATTCTGACTAAGTTTGATGACGATTTCACTCAAATTGGGGCCTCAGGAGTGTTAACAAGGTTTTTCTACAATTTGACCAAGTGACCTAGATATTGACCCAACATGGCCCATATAAGAACTTGAGCTAGCTTTTGTCAAGAAGATCATTCTGAGAAAGTTTGATTAAGATTGCACTGAAATTGTGGCCTCAGGAGTGTTAACAATCAAAAGTTGACGCACGACGCACACCGGACAATGACCCACCACAATAGCTCACTTGAGCACTTTGTGCTCAGGTGAGCTAAAAAAGGTTTACGATTCCGCCAACTGATTATCCACAGCATTAGTATGCAAGAACAAGTTTACCTCTCTTTGACATTACATAGTTCCTAGATGAATGCACTATTTTTTGCTGTAAAAAAAAAACAATAATTTATCTACAATTATATATATATATATATATATATATATATATATATATATATATATATATATATATATATATATATATATATATATATATATATCAGGGCTCAGGAAAACTTTGACTGGGGTGTCGGACATTCTTCCAAAGCAACCGTATCATCGATGCTGTGTTAAGCAAAAAAAAACAAAAAAAAAACGTACCACCGATATTGTTATTGACGATGTTTTTTAAAAAAGATTTTGTATTTTTAATATCAAATAGATTTTAAAAAGGATTTAACTACTACATAGAGGTTATTTAGGTACATGAAGTCAGGCTCATGTGTCCATACGGTGTAGATTTTTGTACTGTCGGCGTTGACGACACAAGGTTTGATGGCCATCTTTGTTTATATACAATCGTGCATTTTCGTTTTTCCGAAGTTACATGAACTTTACTGAACCTCATTTCGAGACTTCTTTGATTGTATTTAGACTTTTTAAAATGATTTATTTATAACTAAACAGTTTGCAAAGACCATACAATGCGCGTTAAAATCTTATTTGACATCCCGCGTGGAACCTCTTTGATAATAGTCCGACGACCATGACCTTCAAGGATCAACCCTCGTAATCAGCTGTTTATGGCTTCTGTCAGTCAAGCGATGTGATTACTTAATAAACAATTAATGAGGGTTCGGACGATGAAACAAAAGGAACAGATTGAGACCATGGATTCTAACTGATTAATAAACAAAAGCATAATTATTATATCTGTAGTATTTATTGAAAACGGTTGACAGGTGATAGCAAACAACACTCGAGTAAAATAATGACCGACAAACATATTTATTTATATGTCCGATTAACTGATTTCTATTATTAACTGAAAATGTCCGACAAGTGATTTTTCACATTGGACAAAAATATTTTTTGTCGGACATGTCCTGCAAATATGACCGTTTCCGGACCCCTGATATATAAATATACTGTAAATCAGGAAATTAATGCGAGCAAGAAATTAATGCGAAAAATGCGAGGCCCGTCTCATCACATTAATTTCTTGTCTTTCCGATGTTTGTATTCTGTATATTTATTGTAAATTGAGTTACCTCCCTTAACTGGAAGTTGTTATCGTAACTGATTAATTAGAGCACATTCTCATTTAGCGTTTATTTTTTGCTGTTTCTTTCCTACTTGGAATTTTGCTACGTGTGGAATCGTGACTGATACATCATTTTGAACCTTGACTGGAACATCAAATTGAAAGAACTGTGATTATAAGTAATCTAACATTCTAAACTCGTGAGTTAAAGACGAACATCAGATGTACACATGCCAATATGGACATCCTAATTTTGAATGCTTTATTTTAATAAAAACTCCAAGCATTATATTTGAGTATGTTTGTTTATTAAAAAAAAAAAACACTCGTTTCTTTGATCTGATAATCCTTTACCACCCTGGTTAATTTAAAACTATGGGCCATCTGCACTTAAGAATTTACCCTCGGCACACCTTACTGTTTATTTTAATAATGTCTACCGAAAGTTTGTTTATAACATGTTTTTAAATTAAGGAAGACATAATATAATGATTTCTGAGTCCATAATTTAATGTTTATAATTCTAAGATACAAATCGGCAAAAATTTTAAAAATTGAAATTAAAAAAATCGCATTAATTTCTATACGCATTTTACTTCAAAATCGGCAGTTCGCATTAATTTCATGATGCATTAATTTCCTGATTTACAGTATATATATATATATATATATATATATATATATATATATATATATATATATATATATATATATATAATTTATTTAATTTATTCAGCTCTCTACTGTATCTACTGAACCTACTGTAGACTAAATAAGTTATGTAACTTCTCTATATATTCTATTTTAATACTACCCACTCCTGTTTACTCTTTATATCTACCCCCCCCCCCTCCCCTTTGCAATATTATTAAGCAAAAATTTCTGCCAATGTTAACTTTATCTGTTGTTGTTAAAAGTAGAATATTAACCCAATTTTTGGGCACATAAAAATGGCTGTTGTAACAATACAATAATTAGATTAATTAAAACTAAAATAGATTTAAATCTAAATTCTTATTTGTCATTAATAAACTTTTAATTTAAAATTTAATTACCATTCAACTTTCTGTTTGTCAAAAAAATAATCATCTTATTGTCATGCTGAATAGACTACAGTACTTAATGTGTGTTCTAGATTAAAACGGAGGTCCCGTTTTTCTGAAAATCCTACTTATAAATGTGTATTAAATATGCACACCGTAATTATATGGAAGGGCACATTTAAATACTCGTTTTGTTCTTTGGAGGTTAAGGTTCGATACTCGGGCCCAGAAAACAAAGAACATGAGATGGGTGTATCGGAAAAAAAGGCATCGGGTTGTAATATTCCCCAGTCTAAAATTTTGAATATTCTTTCGTAAAAAATAAAACACCATTGACACATAAAATTGCGATTCATTTAGATGAACTTAAAATACACATCAATCTAGATTTTTGTTTGAGTCGATTATAAATTTGAACTTAGTAATTACTTACAATTCAATCCTCTCACGAATCTTTAAAATACATCATTATCTAATTGTTCGTCATGCTAAATCGACTGCAGTTGCTAATGTACATAGAATGTTCTAGATTAAAGTTGGGATTTCCAGTTTTTGCCGCGTTTTCTGAAAATCTCAACGGTTACGTACACAACACATGCGTGCGCATTCCTTTTAAATTATAGTATTATTTATTTGTTTTATTTAAGTTTACAAATTTATTTATTTATTTATTTATTTATTTATTTATGAATAATACCACATAAATCATATAAGATGATATATAGGAACAGGCTCTACTTAACCGTATTACAGTCACGCCCAATGTTGAAAATTGAAGTCATTTCACGGTAAGAAGTAGGACTTGGATGTTCATTTGAAGGTTTCTAGATTTCAAAAATATATATATATATATATTATGCTATTATACATGACCTCTTACATCATGATAACGGATGTTAAAGTAACAGTTATAAATTGTAAATAAACAATGCATGGCATGTAAGTTGCTTTGTTTAGTTTTTAAAATAGAGTATTGCTGTAGCAATCCTATTGCGTAACACTTACGTGTACTGTGTATCAACACAACAGAAGCCGTCTTGGTCATTTCATTCTGATAAACTGATTCTTTAGTTTTTTAAGATTTCAAAATACATAAGAAAGCAACTTTTTGATCATGAAAATTATGTTTAATTCATACGTCCAATCAATACATAAATAAAACAAGTCCCTGATAACATGAATTAAACATTCAAAGACTTTTTAGTCCAATTATGACTAACTGGTACTTCATTACGGATGTTAAACATGATTTGAACTAAAACATTTAACAAAGTTTTTGGCATAAAAATGTAAAATACAATGTAAATAAATAAATAAAATAGATAAAAATATTTTTTTAAAACAAAGCATTTGCAAGCAACTCAAATATTGCGACAAACATCGACTCTGCCAGTTTCAGCTTTTATAAGTAGCGGAAGTTAATGAAATTACTGAATCTCTATTATTCTCTAAAACAAATGTTTACGTAAGTGCATTTGATGAGTTCTTTATAATTGAACGGATACATCTCTTTAATTATAAAGAACTCATCAAATGTACTTACCTAAGCAAACCAAATTTAACACATTATTGCTAATAAGGCAGTAATATGAATGTAAATCATTTTAAAAAGACAAAAATACCAACAGATCTGGAAAATGTGCGTTATGCCCTTAACGGAAAAACGTACAATTTGATCCACAGTGTGTTTAATGTACCATTAGGACCAAGTACAACTACAGTACTACCTTAGCTCAATGTGTAGAGTGCTCGTTCCTTATTTGGGAGGTCAGGTTTAAGCTAGTGACATTCTGATGTAAGTGAAATATTCTTAATTGGTCCAATTTAAATAACAGACGGCTAAGTAACATGAAATTTATGACAATAATAAGTATGTACTTTTTTTAAAGCTAAGCTTTTGACGTTTATAAAGGTAAATGGATGTTTAATCAGGTAACAATGAACTGACCAACAGTTTAATTTTGCCTAAAGAAATGACCTTGCTTGTTATTCAATGTTTAAAGCTTTCCAAATGAAAAAGCAGTTTCAATTACGACTGTTTGCGACTCTGAAAGAATGTTTATTTTTGCAGTACTGGTTCTTCAATCTTTGATATTAAAATTTTGTTAACGAGAATCGTCTGAGATTATTTGAAAGTAACAACCCTTTATAAGACAAGGAAGCATAGAACAATCTTTATATATCTAGTAAAATGAAAATATTTTCTTTTAGCATAACCGTAATTTCTACAGAAATTATTAAGATCTTTAGGCATCAGTATGCATCACCAAAGGTAAGAAACAATATTTACTCTCATGAAAAACAAGAAAATCGTCAAAATATACTATTTGTATTTTTATTATAATCCTTTATTAAAATATCTGTCAAATATTGTTAGTTAGGCAAAGGATAATGACTTTTGTCAAAAAGACACGAATTTATTAACACCCGTTATTAATCATTTGCATGCAGTATTGCAGAAGAAACCATTATTAAGCGTTGAAGTTTACCACTACACCGCTTACTAAGTATTTACCATGATTAAATCTATTCTGGGGCTTGTTATAATGTAAAATAGAATATTTCTTGTATAGCGAGGAATAATTTAATAAACTCAACATACCTTATTGTACTTAATGCTATAAAACCATGAACTTCTTCAATGCATTTAAAACGAATATTCCCGCCGTTTAAACTTTTATACGAAGTAATACGGTGTAGAACAAAGTTTATCACCCATAAAAATCTTTTGATGAATATTCTTTATGAATTTTGATTGTTACAGATGTTAATATGGCGGATGTTAAAATTTGAGATCTTTCTTGAAAGAATTTGAATATATCATGACAAATGGTATTTGTAATTGGTATTGATTAGGAGTGGACATCATAGCCTAATTCGCAATAAAATAAAAATCTGTCAATACTGTTGTTGTTGTTGGCTATACTACCGATCACGCTTGTTAAAACCTTAACGGAGACAACAGTTATTTTGAGAAATGATAAGCCTGACTCAAGCTATTGGCGACAACCGGACATTTTTATCACCATTTAATAAAAGTGTAATAAATGACAGATTTCAGCATTACTTAGTTTTCATCTTGAAATTGTGTTTTTCGTTTTAGTATAATCTACATGAGTTACATAACGCTTGTTAATGTTTTTGTTGCGACAATTGGTTTTCACCCTCCGTGCTCGGTCAAATGCTATTTAAACTTCGAAACCACCGGGATATCAAAACAAGAAATACCACTTCAGTCGTTATTTGTTCTAAAATAATAATGTTCTGTGTTTCTTAACTGTATCTATCAATGCGACATGCGAAATTCAGGAAATTTGATATATTTATGGTGCAGTCTCTGCTCATACAGAACATTGATGCATCTAAATATTGTCTAAATATTACACACAAACATATGTGACTATGATTACACAATTACAAATATCGGTTAAATTTTAATATTTCTGTAATTTTATGAAGCCATCAAGCGACATGCATTTTCCTAAATTGTGCCATAAATTTACATTGGCTGATTAACTGTGAAACATATACAACATACCCAGGAAAAGCAGGGATATAAGTATTAACGAGAAACGGAAAGTTGAAAGAAAAGTCATCACGTTCGTTGTATAGCTTCAGATGTAACCTTTCGTGTGTGCCACAATTTAAAAGTTAGCCCCATCCTCTCCAAATTCTCCTTTGGGAGTGACCCCTTGGACATTTCTTCAGTACCACTCTTTTCTCTCCGAAGCAGATTATGCAGTTTAGATGGGGCTTTCAAACGTTTAAAAGTGCATTGTCCTGTTCATTTCCATTCCTCAGTCAGTGTTATCTTTTTAAAAAAATTGTGTCATTAATTTATGCGTCTCAAGATGAATGTACATAGGTATATTTAAAATGTGGAGTTTTTGTGGCAAATTTTGAGGCTTAAATAAAGCCTTTCTAACGATTAATTAACTTCCATGTAGATTGTTTTATTTAGATCTTTGTTAGCTACGACGGTTATTAGTGAACTGTGTAAATAATTTGTTACATGTATATTTACAATTCTCTTAAAATATTTCAATTTCTGAGCACTATGATGTTACTGTCATGTGCTATTTTGCCGAATTTTTATGATATAATGCATTAAAAAGTTCACTACCAACTTTACCCTCATATGCTGTTTTTGAATGCATTATTTTTTTAATGCATTATTTCATAAAAATTCAAAAGTAGCACAGGACGGTAAAGTTATTAGTGTGCTCGTTTATCATAGTGGGAAGTTGTGGTTCGAAACCTTGATTCCCATGCCCATTATCCAGAGCAAACCGTTACGATTAAAATTTTTGCCACTTAATCCGCAACTGTGGTGTCCCGATATAAGTGAATTTTGTGGCCGGGACGTAATACTCCGATCCAAGTTCACCCGGTGTCAGGATAATGTGACTTCTAGGGGTGCCGCTGTTGTTTAACGTTGTATTAGCCATTGTCAGCTATTCGGGACCAGGAAAAGGTAATTAATCTCTATGGATTAATCTCAGAACAATTTTTGTGTATGCATGAGATGTGCAAGTATTTATTTTAGTCTGTCGTATGATAGCGCGCACTTAGGACGAATTTTTGAGTGCTAGCTCATCAACTCAGTAAGCCGCAGACAAGCAAACCATCCCCCAGAGACCATTACCTTGAAACCGAGTAAAGAAGTAAATACGCTGTCTCCCTACAGTCTAATGTCGATCGTCTGGCGAGGAAGCAGAATCTCAAAATAAAAGTGGAGATGAGTTTATATAAGACCTATGTCTTGTTCTTGAATCCATTTCACACACTATATATGTACAGCATGCTATTGTTAAACTAAATTTAATTCTTATACATGTATATAAACGATTATACTCTGTGAGTTCACGCTAGCACAAGATAAACCATAATACACACTTGCACATCTCATGCATACAAAAAAATTGTTCTAAAGATGAATAAACTTGCTTTCGTCGCGGATAGCTGAAAAATAGCAGATGTGACGTTTTGTAAGATATACTATGGTTATTCTAAATGCGCAAAGAAATTTCAAGTTTATTCAGTGTACCTATTCAACATAATATTTTTTAAAACGCTATCTGCTCATGCATCCGTGCTGTGAACAGTAACAGGACATGGGCGGTTTATCTACTCTCGATGTGGATAGGAATTAACCAAAAATAGCATATGCATCGGCTGCTCGATGACCTTGGTACATCCAGCTCTACCTTGATGTTTTCACACACAAATTGTATTGGTTTTTACTGCACAAATAGTGCAATAGGATGTTATATTCTTCACTGATGATCTGGACCAAAATTGTGGTTTTAAATGAAACAGTTTGGTCCCAGTTTCACAATCATTCCGTAACTAAAATTCTCTTACTTAAATTTAGCAGATTTTGGCAATCTGTTTTAAACCCTCTGATAAACTTTTTGACAAAACATAATACAGATGTTATAAGCTGGAAGTGATCTTCAAAGTGACACCTTAAATTCTTGAATATTTAAAAAAAAAACCAAACAAACAAACAACAAATTATTAAGATCTTAAATTTGCTTGATTAAAATTCAGAAAATTTTAGTTTAGGAATGATTGTGAAAATGGACCAGATCCTATTTGGCCTCCTTTTCATTGTACATTATACTTTCTTTACAGGGAATGTTAACATCAATTTTGGTTAGTGTACAACATTAAAATAAGTCGTCCCTAAGAGGAGCCTGAAGCATTTTCCCTATTTTTTGGGTCTTTTCTTGCAATAATAGTTTTCTTTCAAATGCGCCAGAGTCATCAAATAACGTATCAAAAGGACATCAAAATTGGACATATTTTTTTTAATTTGCTATAACTTTCATTTTTAAAAAGTGTATAAGACTAACAGTTTTGTCAAGTACATGTGGAAGTTTTTAGTTTTAAAAAAAAGCATTCAAAAATTTGCATATTAAGTTGTCATATTAATTTTTCGAATACTACATTTAATATATTTAATGCAAAATACAAAACTTTGCTTTTAAACCCGTTTTTTCTCCGGTGTTCACTATTTATCGAATACAATACGTAGCAACCTGAGGTAATCCCGCACCAAATTACACGCATTGTGTTCAAAATTTCTGCATGTCAAAAACGTCGATATTGGGGGGGGGGGGGGATTATTGGAGGATAGGTTGAAAAATAAGTTTATAGTCGTTATAAATTACAATATTCAACTGTCATGTGCTACTTTTGAATTTTTATAAAATAATACAATTCAAAAGTAGCACATGACAATTCTGTCATGTGCTACTTTTGAATTGTATTATTTTATAAAAATTCAAAAGTAGCACATGACACAACGGTTAATATCGCGTTATATGAAAGAAATCCGCAAAAATTAATAAAAATTGCCTTTAAAAGTACTGGGGTCAAACATAAAAAGCTAAAAGAAATTGTAATTATCTTAAAAATCATAAAAATTAATACAGAAGATATAGCCAACAAAATCTGGAAATCTCATACTTTATTGGTTGTTCAAAGAATACAATTCTCTGAAAACGTCTTGTACAAAAATCAAGGTGAAAGTCATATTTTATTATGAAGTTATAAAAAATAATAAGCTTTTAGTCAGTGAAGTCAAAAGAAAAATACCTCCACGTCAACTTTTGGTGTCCAATCAATCAAGAATCGAAATTTCGCGCTGTTTATTGTTTTATCTCCTCCGTAAATATCGGTCGGTTCAAGTCAAATTTTTCTCTATGCTGAAGCACGTGAACTAACCAGTTACAACTAAGAATTAGTCCGAGTCAGTGTCTTAATGTTCCACTTTTTACCACCCCTTCCCAAATAAAAAAGCTTACTTCTACAAGCAATATTACAAACTTATCGATGAAAATCATGTGGGCAATGCCATTTACCATATTCGAATCAACAATAACTGTAGAAAAGTTGGTATTAACTATTATTGGTATTTACAGAAAGATACATTAACTAAGTGTGAAAGAACTATGCCTAAATTATCTTTGATAGCAATAAAAAAAAGAGTTTGCGGTTATGTTATAACCAAACTTTACAATGCACATGGTCCAGTTGGATATATAAGTTTATCATTTTAAGAACTACGGGGTTTTATTTTTGTTGTCATTCTGGGTTTTCTGATCATATACAATGGCTTTTTCTTCTTCATTTCATCTTGTTTTGCTTTTTCTTCAGGTGTGGTCACTCCATAATATAAATGAAAATTACTGGCAATTATAGGGACTGGCATTCCGATTAATATGATACCCGTAAACGCACAAAAACAAGCCAAAATACAGCCAGGCCACGTGTCTGGAACAACATCTCCATATCCTACTGTCGTCATGGTGACAAGGGCCCACCATAATCCAACAAATATATTATCATAATCGTTTTCATTATATATTTCGGCACAATATATGATACTGGCAAAAATAGTGATAGCAAACATTACAAAAACAAATAAAAGCATTAATTCATTTAGACTTGTTTGTATGGCATAAAACAACATTCGCAGGCCTCTGTAATATCGCATCAACCGGAACATGCGAAATACTCTCACAGCAAAAACTGCTTTCAATGCCAATAGACCAGATACCCTGTCGGGGTCATACCAGAATGAATTGTCTATCGCATCAATGATTAAACGCAACCAAACCGGTAGCAAATAGAACAGATCCAGAATAGTCCAAACATTTAGTAAAAGACTAAGCTTGCTGAATGGACACACAATAAACCTGACCATTATTTCTACTGTGAAGAATACCAAACATATAAACTCAATGCCCGATAAAACAGGATGTGGTTCGGTCGTCAGGAGAAATTTTATCTTTTTGTTCGATAGAGAAACTATTTTTTCGTATTGTTCTGTTGAGAAAGGAAATGGAACAGAAGTGTTTGATAGAGTCCCGTTCAGGTCCGCATTTCCTTGAACACTGACAAACAGTCCACCATACACGGGAACTCTGCATTTCGGCAGGGTGGATAAAAACAACCCCAGAATGGAAACCAGAACCATCAGTAAGAAAACAAACGCCCATACCTAGAAATATATAATAAAAATGATATATTAATGATCAAAAAATGGAAACAGCATAGACTTGATTATATAAAGCAGTAACAATTATATGTTATGAGTATTAAGATAGATAGATATTTTTAAAATTAAAAAACAAAATGCGGAAATCGCACAAACATCGTAAACAAACGCAAACAGATGTACTCTATGTGTAGATATTTTGTGACAAAAGTGGATGCGCATTGACATTTCTTCTTAAGACTGAGCTCGGTTTCATCTGCAGACATTTTGCATAATTCACTGTTACAAACACAATGATTCTTACAATAGCAAATAACTGTCAACTTCTGTCAACCCTTTCGATGCTTCATTGGTAGAGTGTCAACCTCATGAGCGGGAGGTCGAGGGGTTCGAACCCCTGCTGGGTTAAATACAAGTCAAAATTTTAGATACTGTTGCCTCACCTGGTGCTCGACTTTAGGGGGAAAGAGTCGCGACTGCTTCACCCGGTGCCAGGAAAATGTGACTAGTGGAATGGTATATCTGTCTACAGCATACTAATTTGGTATAGCACTAAACAAAATAACGTCTCGAGTGTGCACTAGTACAAAGCAGATATTTATACACAATCGTACATTTCACGCATACACTAACTTGTTATTAAATTTATCCTTGGAGATTAACAATTTTGCTTTCACTAGCAATAAACAAACAAGAGGCCCAAAAGGGCCTGTGGAGCTCAGCTGACAAAAATAGTTCTTGTGCCTCCATTTATATAAACTTGGTACAGGAACTTGAGCTGATGTTAAAATGCTAAATATAAAAGCTGTAGGCCTTACAATTTCAGAGAAGAAAATTTTTAAATTTGACTTCCCATATAAGTATATGTAGATATATAGGCCCCTGGGTGGAACCAAAAATGGCCCAGGGGCCTTTATTTGTACAAACCTGGTAAAGGAACTTGAGCTGATGTTAAATGCCAAATATGAAAGCTTTGGGCCTTACAGTTTCAGAGACGAAGATTTTTAAATTTGATTTCCAATATATGCATATGTAGATATATGGACCCCTGGGGTGGGGCAAAAAATGGACCGGGGGTCACCATTTGTAAAAACCTGCTAAAGTAACTTGAGCTGATGTTAACTGCCAAATATGAAAGCTTTAGGCCCTGCAGTTTTAGAGAAGAAGATTTTTAAACTTGATTTCAAATATATGCATATGTAGATATATGGACTCCTGGGTGGGATCAAAAATGGACCGGGGACCACCATTTGTATAAACTTGGTAAAGGGGCTCAAGCTGATATTAACTGCAAAATATGAAAGCTTAAGGCTTCATGGTTTCAGGGAAGATTTTCAAAGTTGATATCCCATTATAAGCCATATATGCATATGCAGATAATATGGACCCCTTGGGTGGGGCCAAAAATGGACCGGGGCCACCATTTGTACAAACTTGGTAAAGGGGCTCAAGCTGATATAAACTGCCAAATATGAAAGCTTAATTAAGGCTTTATGGTTTCAGAGAAGAAGATTTTCAAAATTGATATCTCATTATAAGCAATATATGCATATGCAGATATATGGACCCCTTGGTTGGGGCCAAATATGGACTGGAGGTCACCATTTGTACAAACTTGGTAAAGGGGCTCAAGCTGATATTAACTGCCAAATATGAAAGCTTAAGGCCTTATGGTTTCAGAGAAAAGATTTTCCAAGTTGATATCCCATTATAAGCCATATATGCATATGCAGATATATGGACCCCTGGGATGGGGCCAAAAATGGACCGGGGGCCACCATTTGTACAAACTTGGGAAAGCGCAAGCTGATATTAACTGCCAGAATGAAAGCTTAATTAAGGCTTTATGTTTTCAGAGAAGAAGATTTATAAAATTGATATCTCATTATAAGCCATATATGCATATGCAGATATATGGACCCCTTGGTTGGGGCCAAAAATGGACTGGGGGCCACCATTTGTACAATCTTGGTAAAGGGGCTCAAGCTGATATTAACTGCCAAATATGAAAGCTTAAGGCTTCATGGTTTCAGAGAAGATTTTCAAAGTTCATATCCCGCTATAAGCCATATATGCATTTGCAGATATATGGACCCCTGGGGTGGGGCCAAAAATGGACCGGGGGGCACCATTTGTACAAATTTGGTAAAGGGCAAGCTGATATTAACTGCTAGATATTAAAGCTCAAGGCTTCATGGTTTCAGAGAAGAAGATTTTCAAAGTTGATATCTCATTATAAGCCTTATTTGCACTTTTTACGAAGTATGACAGAAAAACGCTAAAAACGCGTAACCTAGTTTTTGACAGAATTTCACGAAATGTACAACCTACATGTTTAAGGGTGTCTAGGAGCCAAATATCACATCAGATTTTTCATATAACCTATGGTTTCAAAGAAGAGGCTTATTTTAGTTTTTTTTGCATTCTAGGTCGTTGTGACCTACTTTTGGTTGCCATGGAAACCAATCGTACAAATTTTCATCTACTCCTAGGGATCATTCCTGTCAAGTTTTGTTAAAATTGGCCTAGTAGTTTAAGAGTTTTTGCTGTTAACAGACGGACGGACGCCTCGTTCGCATACTCGCGCGCATCATGTCATAAGCTCATCTGGCTTTAGCCAGTTGAGCTAAAAAGCCGCCTTGTCATGTGCTAATTTTGAATTTCTATTAAAATAATACATTCAAAATCAACACTGGTTGGTTAATTATAGCAAAATAAATAAAAAATACGAACTTCGCATCGGATTCGAGTTGAAATAATGTTTGAAAAAAAAAACTTAAATCGCCATTCAAATGCTGCCTTTAAAATCACTCTCAAACTTTTGTCTTTTGTCAAATAAAACATCTCGAGTGAAAATAACGCCGCATGATATATGGATAAGTGGAAAACTGAAAATATTCAACTTTTATTATTTTACACGCTAAATTTCTAAAGTATAATTCGCATTTTTATTCTTCTTTGCGTCGCATCATTTTGGCTTTTATGTTCTTATAATTTTGCCTTTTCGCCTTGTAAATATACAAATAAATAATCAGCCACGATACAAGAGGGATTCAAACTGATGAGAGGCCTCCGAACTGCAAAAGGGCCGCGATGGCCGAAAGCTTAAAGAGGTCTTCTTTAAACTATAGGCGTCCCACTCCTTGGGTTCGATCCCCAGTTGATAGCGAGTGAGAACGTTGGTTTTTTCTGTCATAAGTCCTTATACCGGTTGTCTCGGTACCAGTATAATTGACTGAGGGGTCCGCAGATCAGCAACACTTTTACACTCACGCAACAACTTGTCTCAAGATTGATAAAAATTCTCTCGTAACCAATAACTGAAAAATTGCGGATGTGACGTAAAACAACATATAAAAAAATAATATATAATATATAAAATTAATATTGTTACCTTTGCCGCCCGAGATGAGTCCGATTCATCCAAGAATACCCAAACCTTTCCACTCCAGCTTAATTTATCTTTATTTTCACGGGAGTAATGTCGCACACCATACATGTTTTTCGGACATTCTTTAAAAGTTTGCTCTAATTCTTCATTGATTAATATTTCGTCCAAAGTGTCATTTAGATGTTTCTTGCAGCATCTTGGAAGATAATGGATAGGTAAATCCCAAAATGCTAATTCCGCTCGTACAAAACGAGGACAAAAGTATTTTGGAATATGGACGTTTCCCCGCCGTCTGCAAAAATCAAGCACCCAATTGAACATCGCGGGATTTCTATCGAAAAAATACTCATTCCTGATAGGATCAAATCTTTTCCCTGCCCACACTGCAATATTTGCAAGTCTTGAATACGGAAAATGTCTTATCGTCCTCTGCCTGGTTTTGAATGTTTTCCCACCGATATTGAAATTTATAATAGAATCTTTCTTTTTCTTCTTCTTTGTACTCGGGTTCTTTGTACTTGTGTGGCTCGCCCTCTTGATTGCGGTTTTCCAAGGTCTAGGTGCTACTACAAGAAATTTTTCATTTATGTCTTTGCTCGTCTGTGCACTATTTTCCTGTGATGCATCTTGTTCTTCTGCTTCTTCGGATGCCGAAGACGAATCAGAATTTGAATATCTTGCCCTAGGGGTTGGATCATGACGACTTCTAGTTGGGACAATCGAAGCTTTGCGACATCTTATTGACAACCCTATGGTATTAGCCATACATGTTTCATTGAAGCTTTTTCACAGCCAGAAAAACCTGAAAACCCGGAACCCAAGTATTGAAAGATGCTTACGTCATTATAAATCAAATGACGTTGCAAAAAGTGTCCTTTACGTCATCAAGCATAACACTGAAGAAAGTCGGTCGATTTATGATCTTGCTGTTTAATCGATTTGTCTTAAAGCTTTGAAAATATAATTTTAATGAATTACAAAAAAAATATTACTTACATGCAGATAAATCACATAATTACAACTTTATTTAGTAATGCATTAAAAAAATAAAATTACGTGATGGCACTTACTTGGACACTTGGTTTCAGTTAGGATATCGAAGGATTTACACTTAATTTAGATTTTCTTTCTTTTAAGGCTGTCTTTTTTTTTTTTTTTTTTCTTTTTCTTTTTTATTAAAAAATATACAAAACAGAATTAATGTCTCTTTTATTAGAAGTTTTTGCCCATCTTGAATTTTATTACATTTAAAAATAAAAAATATAGATTAGACAAAGAAATGGCATAATAAACAATGTAAAAAAGTGGCTGGGTCATTTATATAGAATAAGGAATAATAATAATAATAAAAAAGAATATTGACATAAACTATCAAAATAATTTGTCAATAAATAGATAAATAAATAAAAACTCAAATAATTCACAGTTTATAAAGAATGTAATTCGTTGACTTGCCAAAATACGTAATTTTTGTTCAGTTTAATTTTCGACCGGACTGACGCAATTGCCACTCAAAGCTGTCATAATCATTAAATACTTTTATTATTATTATTATTATTAGTTTTCTTAAATATGTATCTCGCCTTGATTTTATGTTATATTCTATGTTATATCGACGAAGATGTTGAACAATCCTAAATTTATTATTCCTTTACACCCGACCGTCGGGTCACCGTGATAAAAGAATCAAGTACGTATTAATAACAAAACAAATAAACGAATTTTCAAAAGAAGTGTGATGTCATTCCAGCACAGACTACAGTTTCGCATAAAGGTCAGAATCCCAATGCGGATCCTTATAAAAGGTGTACCCAAGAGATCAGTTGATTTGTCGAAATTTCATCGAGTAAGATTAGTGTATAGTCGTTGTCTGTGATATTATTGTTTTTTTTTAACCAGATTACCTTTTTGTAATATTATACTTAAATAGATTTGACATTTGTTTAGATTTTTATTGATACTATTGTATCTTTTCCGCGAATAGCTACAAAATTGTTGCCATGATGTGGCTTAAAACATCAATTCACTCCATCACTGTATTCAAAGAAGGATAACTCTTACAGTTAAACACCAGTGCTTAGTAAACAGGTATTTAAGTAGGTCGAAGAATCATTACAAGGTTCTATGTATAACTCATTGTCCAGTTTCCAATTACTCCCAAACAAAACTGCTATGCCGATCCTAGCCTCAAGGGAACCATGTTTTAGACTTGAAAATATTGTACTGTCAAAACATGCGGATTGGCACAGTTAAATATCACGAACTGACGGTGCTCACGGCCGATCTCTGTTTGTGATTTTGAAAAAAAATTAAGTTCAATATAGTTAAGATAAAAATCAGGTTTACGGTTGAAATATAATAATCAAAATTTGATTTAAAGTTAATCTGATTGCAGTCTAACAAACTATATGCATATAGTTCATTAATATTATATAGTTTTAATTTTCCCGCCAGATGTGGGAAACGGAAGTGTATTGTTGTTCATAAATTGTGTCATGTGACTGCCTATATAATTTTATCAGATACATCTATGGTATATCGGCTCGTTGGTCTAGGGGTATGATTCTCGCTTTGGGTGCGAGAGGTCCCGGGTTCAAATCCCGGACGAGCCCGATTATATTTTTCGATTTTTAAAGGAAGATATATGCTACCAATCATATTGGGTTATAAATAAATAACGAAATGATCAAACAAATAAAACAGTTACTTCAATTTCTAATTTTTTTAAATCTGAAATTTCACATGACAAATCTTTAAATGAACTTAATTAAATTTTTAACTATTGCCAGTATCTTTTTATCCATTAGAGAGTACCAATTTCTTTAAATTTTAAATTCCTCTGAACTTAGATCTAGCAAATTTGAAATCTTAATATATCCTACAATTGATCTTGGTTTATAAATAAATAACGAAATGATCAAATAAATAAAATAGTTACTTTAATTTCTATTTTGAAAAAATCTGAAATTTCACATGACAAACCTTTAAAATGAATTAAATTAAAATTTTTAACCCAGTATCTTTTTGTTCGATAAGAAATTACAAATTTCTTTAAATTTTAAATTCCTCTGGACTTAAATCTAGCAAATTTGAAATCTTAATGTTTTGTTAGTTTATAAATCAGAAATTTGGGGATTTGATATTCGCCAGCTGTGTTGATTAGCTAATGGAAAATCTTAGGTAAAACTGAATTCAATTGAAATAAATATCAACTCTAAATCATGTTTATTGCTGATAAATATTCATCGTAGAAACTTGCATAATTATTAAGATTTTCAAGATTTAAAAGAGGTAAAATTTTTAGTTATGGAATAATTCTAAATCCGGTCAGCTGGAATCTGTCCATGATCTTGAGACCAACAATTTATATTATATGCAGTAATCAGTTTAACAACATCATATATTTACGTCACATATACATGGAGATATATGTGTATACATGTATTAGTAATGATATCACTTTACAATATACATGTACTCTATAACAATGATACATTGAGTAATGCAACAATATGATTAATTGATCTATATGCAATTTTTTCAGCAAACCATCTCTTCAAGACGAAAATAAACTGCTAAATTATATAATAGTCATGATGATATTTCGGATTCTTATCAGTTTGCCAATAAATTATAGTAGTTTAATATAAAGAACATATATTACTTTTCTCTCAAATCTAGGTAAGTTTGACATTCGGTTATAATGAAATTTACTCTCAACCTTGTCTAACTATTATAACTTTCAATTAGGAATGGTTTTCATTGTGTTTTCTGCGCGCTTCTCCAGCAGTCACGTAAAATGACACCGTTGTATGCCTTGGAAACTGAACAGGAAAATCCTTTTTTTTTTTTTTTTTTTTTTTTTTTTTTTTTTTTTTTTTTTTTTTTTTAATATGAAATAGAATATAAAAACTGACACATGACAAACGAATTATGAGCTACCTCACACATGTACAAACGCGCATTGGAATATATACACCTTGCACGTCTTCAGTGTTATGTGAATGTTGTCGAATTACCCTAAGGCTGTAGGTCACTGTTAATTGTTACCTCACATCAATCAATGTCACCAGGGACATCACGATCCAATTTATCTCCTATAGAATTGTGCCAAATTAATGGCTCAATCTCATTGAACAAATTAACTCTCTCTCTCTCTCTCTCTCTCTCTCTCTCTCTCTCTCTCTCTCTCTCTCTCTCTCTCTCTCTCTCTCCGCGCACAACGCATCTGGCATTATCTGGATTTTTTGAAAAAAGTGATTATTTCATATTACTTCACAAACTCATATATAATCACTCCCACGTGATAATGAAGATTTTTGAATCGATTGTAATAATGAAAATCAAGCATATGAATTGGGTCGAGCATAATTGGTATCCCACACAGAAGATGATAGACCGAAAATTAAAGGCTTTAAGCTCAGAAGAGTCTGTATTAATACGTAATAGTTTAGTAAATCGGGTTAATAGATGTAGAACAAGAGGTCACAGTCATTCTTGGTAAAGATGCTCCAGAACCAATACGTGTAAAGATGCTCCAGAACCAATACTTGGTAAAGATGCTCCAGAACCATTACTTGGTAAAGATGCTCCAGAACCAATACTTGGTAAAGATGCTCCAGAACCAATACTTGGTAAAGATGCTCCAGAACCAATACTTGGTAAAGATGCTCCAGAACCAATACTTGGTAAAGATGCTCCAGAACCAATACTTGGTAAAAGATGCTCCAGAACCAATACTTGGTAAGATGCTCCAGAACCAATACTTGGTAAAGATGCTCCAGAACCAATACTTGGTAAAGATGCTCCAGAACCAATACTTGGTAAAGATGCTTCAGAACCACATAGAAGTGGTGTCACTGAAACCAAATCATTGTTTTACTATATTCAGTATCCGTCTAAAGTCCGGGATGTAGAAACTGTCATAATAACGTGCACGTGTGTTGGAGTTTCGGATCTTTGTGCAAGCACAATACAAGTTTCAAATAAAGAATAACAAAAACATGAAACATGCCTAACATGATATCCAGTGCCCGAAGTACAGAGGCTTGGTGTCAGGCTTTTTGTGTTTTTGTTTTAAAGATTATCTGTGTATTTATTACAAGCGAGGTTAATACAAGTTCAAACTTTCACGCGCCATGAAATCCATTTTAACACACTTAAAAAAATTCTGAAAAATTACACTAAAAAATCCTGACACCAACCCCCTCTCCCTCTGTGTGTGTGTGTGTGTGTGTGTGTGTGTGTGTGGCGAGTATCTCGATATTTGGAGTATTAAAAATTCCACTCATTTTCGTTTTTTTCGTTTGTTAATGATTGTTTGAGTTGTTAAATTACAAATTTATAAATATTTAATAAATTCAAAATGTTGTAAATGACATTTTGTTCACTGCGTAGCCCATGTGATATTTTTATTTTCAAATATTAAAATGTCAAATTAAAACGCAATAAAAATTATCTGTGTCAATGCAAAATAGAATTGACTGAAATCATGTTTTGTGTATATTTTTAAACACATCCTGTCATCTATAGTGTCAGAGTACATTTAGTTTATAATGGCTGAAATTGCGTCGTTTTTAAAAAGTTACCTACCTAACTTATTTAAACAAAAATTTATAAATTCAGGTTAATATACCATAAAATGTATTCCACTAATGTTTTCATAAGTGATCTTTTTGCACGTATGTTATATAAAAATTTACTAGGTATATCACATACGTAAAAAGAAATTAATCAATGTTTATATCTAAATATAGGTATTGTGGTTAGTTTGTCCTAGTTTTGAAACTAAAAATATCCGATATGAAAACAACAACAGATTAATATCTGGGTCACTTGTCGCTGTTTGTGTGACTGTGTATATATAATGAAACCAAAGCTGGAACTTCATGCAATTGTTCTAATTCTTAGAACTTTTACCAGTCAAGTCAACATTAATTATTAAATTGTCATCATTTGTTTTAAATGCCACTTTCAAGTGCTTTTTTATGACTCATTATTCATGTAAATCAATTTTTGTTACTTTTCTACCTGAACCAAATTTGTTGTAATCAATTTGGGTAGCAAAAGACGTTGATTTTGTCTTTGTAAGTCGCCTTTGGATGGTTCCACATTGCAAGGCTGGGATAGATCCATTGTAGGAAATTTTGTCAGTTTGCTTGCTGGTTTTCTCCGGGCACTCCGGTTTCTTCCACTTTTCCAGAACTGACCGCCTAGTTGTAATTAAAAAATTCTTGACTGGGCGTGAAACATCATTAATCCAATCCAATCCACGCCATATTGCAAGAGCATGAATTATCGTGAATAGATAGCATCACAACTTTGTGTGGACTGGCTTGACTCTGAAGTTGAGATTACAGGAAACACAATATCTTTATACATGTGAGAGATTAAGTGATTTATTTTGGCAAATTTGTTCGTAATATCAAACTAAACAAAGAAAAGCAAAACATTTTTTCTATCAACAAATGTGTAAACTGCTTTAAAAGTTTAATAAACCAACTAGTTATCTCGACGCACACAAAACCGCATTTAACACTTTATAAACCAAGTTTTCAATTTCATAGGCATAGGTAGTGATGTATCGATATAAGTGTACTCTTTGTTTCGACACTTTACTCGTTATGCTAACCATATCATATTAAGCTACCATAAATAGGAATTACTGTTAGAATAGTCTTCCAATACGTTATTTATTTAATATTTGTATATATTGTCTCTATACATTATTGTAAATATGTTTATGAGATGAATTTGAATTTTGAATATGATGCATTTAAAGGCCAATAGTAATTGATTATGTACTACGGTTCTTTGGGGGGGGGGGGCGATGTCAACTTCATACTTAAATTGTTACATGCTATGTATGTAGTTTATATATTATTATGGTGATTATTATTATAATTAGCATGGCAACAATCCTCCAAGTCCGGTATCATGTCACTGACAAAGAATTTATGTTTTGAATGGATCTACATACATATTTCATGAAACATTGTTTTTAATTTAATCATTAACAAATGGTTTGTGATAAACATATTTCACGAAGCATATTTTTAATTTTATTATTAACTACATTTAAAAAAAAAGGGTTTATGACATATATATTAATACAAGTAGCTGGCACGGCTTTTTATCGTCAGGAAGTTGTTTCCGTCTCGACAATAAAGAACGGTTATTGATTAGTCAGCTAAAATTGTAAAATACTTAAGAAAAATTAAACCGAACTAAGTGTTCACTTAAACAAGTACATGTCGGCCGAGGTCAGGTTTCCGACGAGAAATAACAAATCAAATGCAAGGATATATTACTTGTCAACCAGGAAGTTTTAAATTTATATTGAACCATGATAATAAACCGTGAGAGAGAGAGAGAGAGAGAGAGAGAGAGAGAGAGAGAGAGAGAGAGAGAGAGAGAGAGAGAATAATGTATGTAATAAGCCAACCCCGATTAGCTTTTGTATATGAAGCTATACACGTGTATTGCTCAGAACAAAACCAAAACCAAGGGTGCAGTCAAATAATAATGAATTAGATTTCAATATTTCAGTAGTGTCGATATGCTGAAACAAAAGTACAACCAAATCCTTCCTAAAACATGTTATATTACATACTAGTATATTATACATATGTGTGTTTACTTGATATGCTGCAATTTTTTAGCATTGTTATTTAATAATAATAATAATAATAATATTATTATTATTATTATTATTACATGTATTAACAGTATTGACCAGGCCTAAATTATTATTCGTAGGGAGTAATATTACTTTATTAGAACCATCTACCCATATGAGATTTTTCTCTCAATATTGGGTAAAAAAGTTTATTTCCCCTTACGGTTTATTCTCGGTTAATTGTTTTGGCTATTGCAAAGTATAAGGTTTTTCACATGTATTTATATATGCGAAATGTAACAATTCAATTTGTGTGGCTTTGCACGTTTGTTTGCCGTTGCTAAGGTTACTTTTAAGTACACATGTTTTATTCCATTTTATATTTAAACGCGGTATGTCTCAACCGTAGAAAATCACGACCATCTTAAAGGGAATGTAAAAAGACCCTCTGGAGACTTTACGAAAAACATCCTCAATCATGGCTTTAGAGACATGTAACACTAAGAGATTCGTTTAAGAAAACGCTTCAAATCTGATGACACTTTGGATGATATTACCTAATTGGAAAGCGAATTCAAGACAAACTTCCTTAACCTACAATCCTATAGTCTTTTACAGCAATGAAGATTCCAGCACCTCCCCAGATAAAGCCCCTTGTTCACTTTCCCGGATATGATAACGATACAATTAGGCCGAATTTCCTCTGACCCTAACACACTTTATACATATGCCTAACGGCTTTGTGTAGGGTCAGAATCAATCTCTATATCAATAACACAGGATTTTCCTTAGTGTTACATGTCCTTACACACAGCCGTTAGGCATCAAGTTTTTAAGTGTGTTAGGGTCAGAAAAAATTCGGACTACGATACAAGTTACATATAATGGAGTTCTAGAGTTACTTGGCTGTTTAAATATCCAAAAAGCAATCAAAAGTTACAAAGCTGTTTGATGATACAACGGGATATAACGAGATTCCATCACGCCTCTTAAAAGTATGACACATCCAATTGCTCAAATCTTGGTCATCAGTTTCATTGTATCTGTAACCAAAACAGCTATTCAAAAATTACAAAGCTGTTTGAACAACCATAATACAACGGGACATGACGAGATTCCATCACGTCCCTTAAAAATATGACACCTCCAATGGCTCAAACTTTAGCCATCATTTTAATTGTATCTGTAACCAAAACAGTTATAAGACGTCTGACTGGAAAGAGGCCTTTGTAACAAATATTTTAAGGAAAGATAAGTCAAAACATTTATATAGACCTATGTCACTAGAAGTTGTCTCTTAAACTATTGCAATGATGGCCTTGTAGATATTCCATCCAACGTCATCTGTAGCCAGAATCATACCATCAGGTTTGGTATCCTAAATGTCAGAGCAAAGCATTACAGACGTTACACAGACAGTGTAATCTGGAACAGTTTACAATCATTATTGGAAAGCACTACGTGCGTTGGAAGCCTTCAAGCTAGAGGTACTCGATTGGTGACGCTCCGCCAGATGCTTTTAGATCTGCCTAATTATCATCGTGAACCAGAATTCGACAATACTCCACAGGAGGAATACACTGTAATGAAAATTTCTGAACCTGATGGATAAAAATGGCAATCGTACATTGATCAGGAATTTCCCAGAGCCGCAAGGGATCCGTTTTAGGGACCCAAATGACAATGATGAAAGCATGCCATTGGCTCGGTTTTGGAGCGTCCGAACTAATATCGGCAACTTAATGGATTGGAACCTATACATTGTGGTCATATTATGATTTAATTTTAATGTCAGGTACCGTCGTTTTACAAGACTGACATCTTATGTCAGGAAAGTAGACAGTAGAAAATAGATTTTATTGAAAATATGGATGTCTTTGATATATATATATACATATATATATATATATATATATATATATATATATATATATATATATATATATATATATATATATATATATATATATATATATATATCTTCGTCTATTACTATGATAAACTCGATTCCGAGACAAGCTGATCATATTATGCATCACAAACTTGGTCATGCAACAAAACAAGTTATTGTCACACATAACGATACGTGTATTTACCTTTATCGGTATTGTTTATGACAAGTATCAGTATTTCAGTCTCTTTATTAGTTGTCGAACGTGAATTAAATTGTCCTGTTAGATCATAAACACGGTTTATTACCTAGATTTATATCATTTATACTTATTTTGATACTCTATTCTATATATTGTTTATACTTGTGGTCAAATAATACAAGATAACTGACCTAAAAAGACTGATCGCAGTGTACCATCATACCACAGACTGACCGCAATGTACTATCTTACCACAGACTGATCGCAGTGTACTATCATGAATACGCCTGATGAATCGCGTACGACAGTGTGTGTAATAGTTTGCTTTGTATTAGTTAGCGCAAAATCGGGACAGAGCGACTTTTTTGCTAAAGTGCTAATTCACAGAGTATAAGTATGCCACAGGAAGCATACTACTTCCCCCCGACACCAGCCGAGACAGTCAATATCTCTAACTTTTAAGTCTTTTGTATGGCCCGGCTAGGGTAATAGACCCAACGTTCCGTTCTCGAGTTTGACGCTCTACCACTCGGAGCAACGAGAGAGAGAGAGAGAGAGAGAGAGAGAGAGAGAGAGAGAGAGAGAGAGAGAGAGAGAGTACTGAGTTCATTGTCTTAGTAACATCTGTACGATGGCAGATAGCGGCCAGGCTAAAATAAAGCATGTTTTTGTACCACGGTACACTTTTTTATGGTACACAAACACGACTATTTTGGTATGTTTGTGTACCATAGTACACTTTTTTTATGGTACACAAACATGACTCTTTTGGGTATGTTTATGTACCATGGTACACTTTTTCATGATAGAATCTACACAAATACAACCCTTTGGTATGTCTGCGTACCATAATACCACAGGCGCTTGTTTCGATATTAAAAAAAAATCCCTTGACCCTAACATAGTCTTATGTTAGGGTCAAGGGATTTTTTTTTTAAATATCGAAACAAGCGCCTGTGCATAATACCACGGTACACTTTTTATGGCACACAAACATGACTTTTTATGTGTTTGTGTACCATAAAAATGTGTACGATGGTACACAAACATAGATAAACGCTTCATTTTTGTCTGGCCGTTATCGGCCATCGTACATCTGTGAACGTAATACAAAAATAACTTTAAATCTTATCTAATAACTTAGTTGCATTCAAACCGTTTGGTTAACAATTTTTTTTAACAAGATGTAGATTTGAGAGAGAGAGAGAGAGAGAGAGAGAGAGAGAGAGAGAGAGAGAGAGAGAGAGAGCAGAAAGTTGATGTCGGAGATTACAGTTCATTGTCTTGGTAACATCTGTGAACTTAATACATTTACAAAAATATCTTTAAATCTTATCTTAGTACATTGTTGCATTTAAATCGTTCTTTGTTTTAATAAAATTTTTAACAAGATGTAGATTTAAATAAATTCATACTGCACTTGAGTAAGTCTAGACACCATGGGTACAAATGTAAACAAACAAACTGTAAAGTCCTTGTTGACATTATACAGCTGATCGAACAGTCACATGGCTTTGTTTACGTTGCTGCGAACAGTCACGTGGTACGATACGTCACATCATTTCCGCATACAGAACTAGAGATAAACAGAGCATTCGGACGACCTAGAGAAAAAAGGTAAACAATCTATTTTACAAAAGCGATTTTCACGACAGTAGCGAGATAACATCGAGTTTTGTAGAGATCTAAGAATACTTCGGTATTATTGGAATTGATAAACACCGATTTTGGTAAGTAAAAATGATTATTATGGAACAAAACAGTCTTCAAGGCGAGCAAGGGTCTTTGTTTTGGTTTGAAGGCCATGCAGACATTTTTGTGTATTCGATCATTATGGCGCTAAAACATGTCACGTATTTCACATATAGTGATTAATTTCTTATTTCATTATCTGAAAAATATTTAATAATTAATGAAAATTGTGTGGAAATATTGTAAAATCAAGATAGCTAGAACCAAAACTTCGATGGAGATGATGTAAACAAAGAGGTGATGTGTATTGCATGTGTAATCAGCTGAGCCAAACAAAGAGAAATGTAGGTCTTTGTCTATAAATCCAACATGTGGTTAAATATTTATTTCTTTGTTAAAAAGATGAAAGAAAAAATAAATCTTATTTCGTTCATTTGAAAAAAGAGAAAATAAAAAAAGAAAAAAAAATTAAAAATCACATTTTTCATTGTTTTGGAAAAAAATAGTTCTTTATAATTTGATTTTTTAAACTTTTATCATTATTATTATTATTATAATTATTATTATTATTATTATTATTATTGATTTTATATTGTTTATAAATGCAAACATAATTGAAGTACTTTTAAGGATACTGATCTAGAATTATATGCCTTTATGTGAAACATCTACACTTTTACTTGAAACTACAATGTTATTCATCAGAAATTTTAATAAAATATTGCATAATATTTATTGAAATAATTTTCTTTCATATTAATATATCAGATGTTGTATATAAAAAGGTACCTTATCTGTTATTATGCAAATTTTATTGATTATTTTAAACACATGGATACACACGTTATCCTATCCAAGTTAACAAAGAACAAAGAAAACAATGAGTCTGAATTTAAAATGGAGGCTACTGTAAAAATGTGTTTGGTCTTGCACATGTTATATAAATAGATCCTCGTGAGTGCATGAAAGACTAAAACAAACTATGTTTTAACAGGTATCTGACTAATACAAATATTTCCTGATGTAAGTGGACATCTTTACAAAAAAATCTGAGAGGAAATATTTGTGTCATTTTCAGGCAGGTTTTAACTCATTATTGTTGAGAGAGAGAGAGAGAGAGAGTGTGTGTGTGTGTGTGTGTGTGTGTGTGTGTGTGTGTGTGTTTCATAGTAAGTTTATTCAATTATGGATAGACATTTTCATTTGCTTATTGTTGAAAGAAAGAGAATTCATAGTAATTTTTTTCAAATGTTTTTTTCTCTATTTCTCTCTCTCTCTCTGAACATCTTAGTCTGCAATTGTTACTGAGAATAAAAACTGACTCCCTTTTATGGTAAGGATAATCACTTTGCCATGACCTCATAATAAAACTGTTTTTCGTTTATGAATAATTAGTAATGCTGCATTAAGATTCATCATACATCTCAATAAAACAGACACATGGTATACTGTTTTGCTATTACCTTTTTGTTTACATATCACATTTGAAGTAATATAAAATCCTTATTTTAACTTCTCTAGTTTAACTGTATGATCAAAAACCCTTTTTTTTTTTAAAGTCTGATTGCAATTGGATGACACCTTATCAAGTGTCAGTAAACTTCTGCAGTCAAATTTCTTCTTTAAAAAAATTTCAACCTTACATTTTATAAGAATCATTATATAACAACTTCAATCAGCAAGATCATTCATATAATTTTTCAAGATATATAGAATTCAGCTTTAGGTGAATAGCTTTTTTTGCTCAAATGATATTGTGGTTACAGAACTGATATGCATTACTATGTTAGTGACGTAAGTGTAATTATAAGTTAAGGCAGTAGAATCATGGTTCAACGACAATGTTTATATCTGAATAAAATACTGGTAGTTCATTTAAAATGTTTATATATAGATATGAGAATTTTCAAAAAGATGGAATTTTGCATCTGTTATGGTATTAAATGCAAAGCTCATGGTCATTATAAATTTAAGAATTACGGTAGTTTTATAACCTGTACCAAATGAGAAACATAGGATTATAGGGATATTATATGTAGGTATATGATATTTTCACTGAGTTTTGCCTCGAGGAAGAAAAAGCAAAAATTATCAGATAAAATCTGCAAAAGTAGATTTACTTCTACCTGAAGCTGAAAGCCTAGAAACCTAACACTTGATAAAAATAAAACCATATTTATCGCAATATTAAGATAAAACGTGAGTGTTTATACACAAGTGGAGCATTAGACACCTCGATCTGATTATTATTATTAATGTTGGTAAACATGACCCTGATTTATCTGCAGTTTCTACTACTGAACACTCTTGTTGATAACCTCTCAGCCTTGAAGATGTGTCGCAAATTAGTATGAAAGAAAAGCGTGACATGGTTTGGTTCATTTTGCTAACTTGGTGCATAAATTCATGTACATATATAATTACATTGTATTAAGATTTTTTAGATTTGAAAAACAGTTTTTTTTGCAGTTGAAGTTGTCAATACATGCATATGAAATTAAAGTTGCTATGACTAGAGAGTTTATTTTCAGTTGCTATGGTTGCAAAGAGTTTTAATAAGCCATTCTTATAGCAAGGTACTTATGAGTACAAAGAATTTGTCACTGTACTTGTACATGTTTTTGTTATAACTCACCACAAAAGATTACTATGGCAACAGGAAGTAGGTTACAGTCACCCTGTTTTCAGGCAATACTGGTATTTTTTTTCCCTCCTGTCTCGGGTTTGGGAAAGGTGTATATAGTAATGGTGTTTCTGCATTTGATTCTAAAATTTTTTAAATACTGTTTTAAGACAAAACATTTAAAAACTTGGGAGATCTCGATATTTTGATTGATTCCAGTTACATTTTTAAAACTTCTGGCTTATAGTTCTGCTTGTCAATGTGATATCGATCGGGTTTTAAACATTTATTGCTTATTGTGCATAAAATATGCATTCAATTCTGCATTTAAGTGTTCTCTTTGAGATATACCTGAGTCGTGAATAAGGTATGTCTTTCATTTGCTTGTTCATTGATTTGAATAGGGAACCCTTTAAATAAGTCGGGAGACCTTTTCTATTCCATGTTTTATCTAGATATGTATATCTTATAATCCCGAGTCCAAAATCAATACCTATTAAAGTGTTTATTGTTTGACACACACTATTATTAACCTGTAAGGGATATTTTACCAGAACAGTTTAACTATCAGGTTGGTTGGCCTAGTTGTTGCTAGTCTGCACTTTAATACCATTTATCAGCTGTTTATTTTGGGAAATATCTTTGGCCTTAGGAAGAAGCATGTCAGATAAATAACTGTAAAGAGTGAGAAGAAATACATAACTCTTGTTTCTGTCAAAACTATCCCCATTATACTTTACTGTTGATAGCTGATTTCTGGTTAAGTGTATTTATAGATGTTTTTGCCAGAATAACTATTAATTTGTTTGTATTTTAAGTTGAAACAAGAAACAAGTTCTTACTAAATGCATGCATGTGTAAAACCAAACTTTATCTATTAGCCTTATCTTTGTACAGAACTGAAAGTTTGTCCAGTTTGAAGTAAAGAATCCCTCAGTCCTTGAATAACCATTTTGACTCATTGATAGAATGTCTGGCTCAAGAGCTTGGAGGTTGTGGGTTCAAACCTTAGCAGGATCATACATAATACTAAAAATTTGAAATTCTGCTTCTTCACCAAGCACTCGGCATGAAGATGAGAGTATAGATTGGTTACCCTGGTGCCAGGATAATGAAAAAGGAGATTGGTATACTTACTTGTATTGGTATACTTACTTGTATGGCAATTTACTGACTCTGTAAATTAGCACTTTAACATAAAATTGGCCTGTGTGCATGCTGGTAAAGGCAGACCATAATATACACTCACATATTTCATGCACACACAAATCCTAAGAGATTACCGGTAATAAACTTGCTCTGGTCACAATTAGCATAAAATTGCTGATGTAATGTTAAACACATTACAATCAACCATTACTAACTTCATCTCTTGAACCATATAAAATGATGATACATGTATTATGGTACCTTAAGAGAAGCTTAGACTTTTGTCTGACATCTTGTTTTTAGAATTTTATACCACGCTCCTTCAGTAAATTAATTTTAATTGACACCATAGTCACATGTTGGTTATTTAAGAGCAAACAAAGCACTTATGACTTAGGATTAGCTAAGCAATTCATGCCGCCATTCAGAAGTTGAAGTCATTTGCATCATTATTCAGATAATCTGGTTTTCCTAAAAATTGATGGATTGTGTCTAGAACAGACTTTAATCTGATTATGTTTATAAATACTAACTTAAATGTCTTCATTATCTGTTAGTAATAAGTGCTAACCCATTAAATATTCAATGTTAGAAAACAATAAATATGACACAAACTTTATCAAGACATTCACATTGTATTGACATTTAGGTTTCAGCAATTCGAAACCTGACTTCATTCATAGCAACAACAAAACATTAGGACTTCATGTTTAACTGTAGCTATCAGCAGGTGATAGTAACACCTGTAGTCGATATTTTATGTATGTTATTATTACAGGTCATATAGGGTTCTATTATCACATCTGTAAGAGATGGATATCACCCTTCCTCAGCATCTACAAAATGTTCCATTCATGTTACTATGAGAGCTTTTAAACAAGCATATAACATATATCAGATTATGTCATCAACCTTTTTTCATGCTAGTGGCATCATCTACAAAATGTTACTTAGAGAGCAGTTAAAACAAGTATATAACATATAGCAGACTATATCATCAACCTTATTTCATGCTAGTGGCATCATCTACAAAATGTTACTAAGAGAGCATTTAAACCAAGTATATAACATATAGCAGATTATATCATCAACCTTATTTCATGCTAGTGGCATCATCTACAAAATGTTACTAAGAGAGCATTTAAACCAAGTATATAACATATAGCAGATTATATCATCAACCTTATTTCATGCTAGTGGCATCATCTACAAAATGTTACTAAGAGCGCATTTAAACCAAGTATATAACATATAGCAGATTATATCATCAACCTTTTTTCATGCTAGTGGCATCCTCTACAAAATGTTACTAAGAGCGCATTTAAACCAAGTATATAACATATAGCAGATTATATCATCAACCTTATTTCATGCTAGTGGCATCATCTACAAAATGTTACTTAGAGAGCAGTTAAAACAAGTATATAACATATAGCAGATTATATCATCAACCTTATTTCATGCTAGTGGCATCATCTACAAAATGTTACTTAGAGAGCAGTTAAAACAAGTATATAACATATAGCAGATTATGTCATCAACCTTTTTTCATGCTAGTGGCATCTTCTACAAAATGTTACTAAGAGCGCATTTAAAACAAGTATATAACATATAGCAGATTATATCATCAACCTTAATTCATGCTAGTGGCATCATCTACAAAATGTTACTTAGAGCGCATTTAAAACAAGTATATAACATATAGCAGATTATATCATCAACCTTAATTCATGCTAGTGGCATCATCTACAAAATGTTACTTAGAGAGCAGTTAAAACAAGTATATAACATATAGCAGATTATGTCATCAACCTTATTTCATGCTAGTGGCATCATCTACAAAATGTTACTTAGAGAGCAGTTAAAACAAGTATATAACATATAGCAGATTATGTCATCAACCTTTTTTCATGCTAGTGGCATCTTCTACAAAATGTTACTAAGAGCGCATTTAAAACAAGTATATAACATATAGCAGATTATGTCATCAACCTTTTTTCATGCTAGTGGAATCATCTACAAAATGTTACTAAGAGCGCATTTAAAACAAGTATATAACATATAGCAGATTATGTCATCAACCTTATTTCATGCTAGTGGCATCATCTACAAAATGTTACTTAGAGAGCAGTTAAAACAAGTATATAACATATAGCAGATTTTATCATTAACCTTTTTTCATGCTAGTGGCATCTTCTACAAAATGTTACTAAGAGCGCATTTCAAACAAGTATATAACATATAGCAGATTATATCATCAACCTTATTTCATGCTAGTGGCATCATCTACAAAATGTTACTAAGAGGGCATTTAAACCAAGTATATAACATATAGCAGATTATATCATCAACCTTATTTCATGCTAGTGGCATCATCTACAAAATGTTACTAAGAGAGCATTTAAACCAAGTATATAACATATAGCAGATTATATCATCAACCTTAATTCATGCTAGTGGAATCATTTTGTTTTTTTTTATCAGCAACATTTTCAAATCATAATGAAGAATTAAAAAACATGTTTTCTAACCAAGGTTTGAATACTTTATAAAACCAGAGGTCGTAAAAATAGATATATTTTTCAAATTAAGCATTGCCTTCAATTTAATATGGTCTATTGAGAAATAACTTGAATAAAGGCTGTGCACATTGCATAAACCCCACGTAGTGGTTTATGCAAAAAAGTGCACAGTCTTCATTCAAGTTATTTATCAATAGACTGAACAAAAATTAAAGACAGTGCATATACATGTAATTAAATGTCATAATTAGAAAATGTGACCAAAAGAACATTTGATGTTTATCAAACAAATTAGTTTGCTGTGAACAACAATGAAATGTGTGCATGAATGAATTGCCATTGTTTACAAAAAATGTAGTTCTGGCAGTGGTCAAAACAGTCTATGAGGAAATAACTCCTAACTTTTAAACCAATCAGAATGCATGAAAATGGTAAAATTCAATTATAAATTGATGAAGCAAATTTTGATGATTTATTTCATGTAGACAAAGTACACCTGAATATTAGTGTTTAATTATAGATTGCACCAGACATGCTTTACGATACTCAACTGTAGCATACACTGTGCATGTTAATCTGAAAAATGATAAAATACCTGTAAAGAAATAATAGCTTCTAATTCAGGTATTGATTGCATTTTAAAACTGTTTTACCTTTTATATATACCTGTATTAACATATATTATCATCTTCTATTGTTTCAAATTGAAAGCTATTTGGTGATGTATAATATGATATGAACCAGCTAGACAAGTTATTTATGTCGCTGACATAATCACTTTCTTTAAGTGTAAGAAGATCTATATACTGGGAGATAAATACAGGTGTTTTATTTGATGTTTGATACATAATCTACCTCTGAAATAATGTTGTAATTTCTAACAAAACTTGTGTGTACTTGCAGTAATAAGAAAAAAGAATGTGTCATTCATTTTCTCTAGATATTTGCTTATTTAGATCGGTCCAGTTAAAAAATATTTTAGCATAAGTTGGCAATTTTTGTTTTTACATTGTAATCATACATTTGTCTGCAAGATTTCCCAATCTTTGGTTATATGTCAGACAAATTGTTTGTAATTATTGATATCTAAGATTACTCATGTAAGTATGATTTGATTAGGAAATGCATTCATTACCAGTCACTAGCTTTAGATTCTTGAATTACCAATAAAAGAATTCTTTCTGAAGAAGGGGGCCAATTGTGGTCAACTATTTCTTAAGCACACACATAAGGATTCCATTATCTCTCACTCGTTGGGTTTATCTCCAGGCCAACTGCTCCAGGCACTCTGGTTTCCTCCTCTACCTCATGAACAATATAAGTGAAAAAAATCTTGATTTGCAAAAATAAATAAATAAATAAATAAATAAATAAATAAATAATAATGATAATAATGTCATTACTACTGTAGACCAAACAAGTTCATTCTCTTCATTGTTAATACTCTATGAATTTCCTTTTGTCAACCAAAGATTTGATAAAGAAATCAAAAGGTCAAGATTAGGCATGCTGTAATAACATGAACCAATAAGTCAGGAACATATTGTACAGTTGGTGAAATTATCTATTAATTCATTTAGTATATCAGGGTTTGGTAAACTTCGTTCTTTATTAAGGGTTTACTGCATGAAAAGCCACTGCAAGGTTATAAAATCTAAAAATGTATGTACTGGATTATCGTTTGTTCTTTACTCTCTCTTGAAGTATAATATTTGAGGTACATTTCTCCTCGTTTGGACTGTGGATAACAGTGGTCCAGAGGACATTGCAGCTGCTTATATTCAGTGTATTGGCCATGTTAGACTTCTTGATTTCTGCTGATCTGCAATGGAAAGTAAAGCAACTGATTGGACCAATAAACTTATCACTATTTTATCTAGACAAAGCTAAAAACAGAAGTTTTGACCAAACCAATGCAAATTGAAGAGCACAACAACAAAAATCATTACTATTTCATATTGGAAGAAAAAATATAGGTGTATAACTGACAGTTCCTAATGATCATTTTAAGTCAAGTTCATCAATATACAGAAAAAATAATTATTGCTCAAGAAACAAAAACAGAGGATAAGACTAATTTTGTTGAGTCTGACATTGCCATAAGGCGAGATTTAGGTATTACTTTTATGGTGTTGTTGGCTGCAGTGGACAGCAGCATGTCAAAATGTGAAGGTTTATGTAAAAAGAATGTATTTTCTGCTCAATCAAAAACTAACCAGTCAAGACATTTAAATACGAGGAATTCTTGTTGATACCAATAAGTTCACCAGAAAACCAAGTAGTTTATATTGAGCATGATGTATAAATGATTTAGCAGACACAAGTAAATAGAGGATAGAATCAATACAAAGCCTTTATGGTCACTTATCATGGCTTACTTTCTGGAGAAATAAATGCAATGCCAGTAATTTGTACATGTCATTCAAACATACTGTGGTTATGATCCATATTGGTTCTGATCTCCTAACATGCCTTCATCAACTTAAAACAACCGGCTTATAGAGAAAGACACTCACTACATTCAATATTTATATGTTTATAATTATGGATTTGAACACCTTCCAACATTCTAAAGTTTAAAAGAGCATATAGATTCTGTAAGTCTCCATCTCATATGACCAGTATGATTTTATAGTGTTGGGTAGACATAAGATCAATTGGTAACATAAAGGTAGGTTCTAGAACTATTGAAATTTTAACATATTGCTACTTCTCTGATGTCCAATATTTCTGAAAACTATTTTCTTTTGGAATAAAATAAAACATTGGATTTAATACTATATTTAATGAACCCAGTTTGTTAAGGATTTACAATATAATGTTGAGTAGAGGAGTAATGGTGTTTTACCCCCCAGTCAAGATCCTTTCGCTTATTTCGAGGCAGTCAGTTCTGGGATGGTTGAGGAAACTGGAGTTGCTAGGCAAAAAACAGTAAGCAAACTCGCAATCTTTCTCACACTAGGATCTGTCCAGAGTGGGATTCAAACCCCTTACAGTATGAGTTTTAACTTCCTGCACCTGGCCATACTGTGAGTTTAAACGTAATTTTGTTAAGGAGTTAAAAGATTGTTAAATAAATAGGTGATGATAAATCAAGTTTGTAATCATGCTAGAAACAAGTGGTTTATTCTATACAGAACAAATTCAACCTGTGAAATATCCTAACATGATGAGGAAAAGTTGTATTCCTTTTTCCATATTCACTGTTAAATAG
This sequence comes from Tegillarca granosa, assembly GCA_029721355.1. Classification (NCBI taxonomy): domain Eukaryota; kingdom Metazoa; phylum Mollusca; class Bivalvia; order Arcoida; family Arcidae; genus Tegillarca; species Tegillarca granosa. Next base: position 10,422,746 of record CM056607.1, read on the forward strand.
GATTTTACAGATTCCAGCTATTACATTGATTTTGACTTGTTTAGTTTTAGGGCAGTTGTGCCAAATAACACTTCTGTAATCTAAAAACAACATGCATGAAGATTTTTTTTCTTTCAAACCCAGATAAAATAATTATGTAAGTACAGATTGTTATTTAAGAAGATGATAAAAAATAGGGTTTGCAAGAATGTCATATAATACCCAACAATACTTGTGCCAACTATTTTTCCACTTGAAAGAAAGCATTGCACAAGTTGATATTTTCTCATAAAAATGACCTTATTCCTTGGAGTTAGCATCATTAAACTATTCATATCCTTCCTGTACATGCACTGGATGTTAATCTTGTAGTATGATGATGAAGCCCATTTGGTTTTATACATACACATACTGCAACATTTAATTTTTTTATATTCTTCTGCACAAGCACTGAATGTCAGATCATGTAGTATGATGATGAAGCCCATTTGGTTTTACATACACATACTGCAACATTTAATTTTTTATATCTTTCTGCACCAAGCATTGAATGCCAGATCATGTAGTATGATGATTGAATGCCAATTTGGCTTTATACATACAACTACTGCAACATGTACTTTTTGTTTCCTTCTGCACAAGCATTTGATGAATGTCAAGATCATGTAGTATGTGATGATAGCCCATTTGGTTTTCTACCTACACATACTGCAACATTTAATTTTTATCTTCCTTCTGCAAAGCACTGAATGTCAAGATCATGTAGTATGATGATGAAGCCCATTTGGTTTTATACATACACTTGTACTGTTAATTTCCTGACATTTTGAGGGAGAGTATTCCAAACAACTATACATTAATTATATGATTTGAAACATTTCCTGTAACAAAACCACATGCATAATGCACAGCAGTAGTAAAATTTGTAGTATGTCTGATGTGGTTGAATTATCACTTTCATGTGGTTTTAATGATATAAATATTAAAACACTCATAAAAAAGCTGGTTTACAATGCAGCTTGTGCAGGTTTTCTTTGTGTAAAAGTCTGTTTAATGTTAATGAGAGATTGTGTGCAATACATGCTTGATGTATCATTTAGTTTTGATATTTACAAATACAATGTATACACATTGAAATCCTTTTTAGGTTTTGTGACTTTGTAAGACAATTCATATTACTTTCAAACCATTAATTGCTAACATTGTCAGTTCCAAATTTTGGCATAATCAGGTTGGTTTTTGGTTTGTTGAATGTTGTCTTACATCACATCAGCTATTGGTGACAAGAAAACTTATATTAACCTCTAAGATTAAGTTCATATGGTGCATGAGGGTGAAAGTGTTTGTGACTTGCATTGTACTAGTGTGCACTTCTGGTGACAAACAATGTTGCAGAGTTAAACATTGCTAACCACTCAGGGTTTTATAAAAGATCTAAAAAATGAGACCAACTTATATGTTTTGAAAAACTCTAGTGATATTTTTAGTTAAATAGTAATGTGTGGTTGGTTTGTGAGTTAGATTTGTGTTTACTGTTACATCAGTCAAGATTTTCATTCATATTTGGATAATTAGCTCTGAATTGTTATATTGAATCAGTACTCAGAGAAAACTTAAGCAATGTATGGCAAAATGTGTTGGGTCACAGTATGTGAAATATAATTTTTTCACCCCAGTCTGATTCAATTTTTTTTTATTGGTTTGGGGAACAAGATCAGTGCCTAGATAACACAACCAGTCTTTGGAAATGGAGGGAGAAAAAATAAGTTGGGTGGATGGGTGGAAGGATGTTTTTAGTGAAAATTATTTCACCTATACTGAATTTTAGGGGAAACTAAACTACTCAGAAAGTATTATTCCACTTTAGTCAATTAAGGAAAATCTTGAGTTAGTTGGGATGTGTACCTTGGTTTTACAGTATAGCCAGGTGCAGGAACTTAACATCTGAAATAAAACAAAATACATGGCAAGTGAAACAGTCTAACCATAAACTACTGTATTAAACAAAAGTCTCACCATAAACTATTAACAGGTAAATGACACTCTAAGAAAATAAAAAACAGATTGCTGTTGGCTTAAGCAGCATATCTATATATAATATATTATAAAGGATTTATAAGACTACCAGTGTGTATAAAAGAAGACAATGAACCATCATTACTAAACATCCACTATGTTGTCAGATCCTTTGTAAATAAAAACACTTATAAGCCATTATAATATGTTTACCTTCAGGGCAAGGTCCTATGAAAAGTTATTGCACTTTAAAATAAAGATAAAAGAGAAAAATTGAATAACCTTTTTATTCAGGATTGTTGACTGTGTATGTGTGTTAACAGGTTGTTGTTCCTGCTGTTCATGATTACCTGGCAAGAAGGGTCTTCTATGGTACAATGTATATACAATAATGCTGAAAAGTTTGTATTCTATAAGTCAGTATCTTAGCATGTACATGCATTTTGGTTAGTATTTCAATGTGAGAGAGAGAGAGAGAGAAAGAGAGAGAGAGAGAGAGAGAGAGAGAGAGAGAGAGAGAGAGATCATCTCCACTCAACTCCACTCCCTTGTCATCTTGAAGGGATAAAATTACCAGAATTACAGTTATTTCGTGTGTTGGTGTATAATAACTACTTGCTCTGCCACATTGCAGACTTTAATGGTTGTCCTCATTTAAATGTCAGAAATTTGAGAAAATCAATTTTGTTTTCACAAAACAAAGAAATGTGTTGATTTATAGTTGATAGCACCAGAAGTAGAAACAATTTAGGCTGCTTAAATGCTTGCCATAAAATACTAGTGCTAGTATGTAATTTAGTATGTTTGAACTCATGTACACTGTTAAATAAGTCAGATAGACTGGCTTAATTGTTTTATTTTTTTACACCCCAGTCAAAATTCTTCCACTTATACCTAAGCTGACAGTTATAGAATGGTGTAGGAAACCCAGAGTATCTGAGAAAAAAAAAAACAACCTTCAGCAGGCAGGCAACTGGACAAACTTTCACATAGGAATATGCTTGATTAGATACTAGGCAGAAAGAGATGTTATAATTTGTGAGTGCTAAATTGGACAACTTGGACACATGCAATAATTGGGAGTGGAGTGGAAGTAATGGTGTTTACGCCCCAGTCAAGAATCTTTCACTTATTTCGTGACGGTCAGTTCTGGGATGGTGGAGGAAACCAGAGTACCTGGAGAAAATCATCGACCTTCGGCAAGCGAACGCAATAATTGGGGATTTTCCCATGAAATTTGGTTACCTCTGGCACCTGGTCAATTTTGTATTTATTTTCCTGTTAATAATTGGATATAATGGTAATAATAGTGTTGTGTAACAATCGCTTTATCATATAGTATGGCCGATAAATTGGTCATATCTGTTACATAACGGTCAATTTGTCAATATTTAATAACCGGTATATAATCAGCTTAAAGCTAGATCAAGCCTTGATGAGAGGATTAATCAGGGCTCTAGTTATGTCATTTTATTGACCCCAAATATTGATTTATAATTCTTAATGGAAGATTTATCAACCCTTTGCAATCAAATCTGTGTCAATTTTATTTCTAATATAAAAATAGAATATTTTTTTAGAATAGAATAGAATTGAATAAAAATTTTTTCTGATTATTATGCCTGTCACATTAAGTAACAAGGCTAAATGATAATGTGATACTTGTACCCTCTTTTTCATTACCAGGTGTGTGTGTGTGTGTGTGTGTGTGTGTGTGTGTGTGTGTGTGTGTGTTGCACTATCTTCACCTGAGTCTCAGTTTCCCAGGTTGTTTCAAGATGATAACAACCTGGAAAACAAATTTTTTTTCAAACTTTGCACACTTATCAAGTACATGTACTATGAAACACAGGTTTAGTCTGATTTTTAACTTATGATTGTTTGATTTAACAAGGTTTTACTTCCCAATCTAGAATATTTCACTTATTTCAAAACAACACCAGCTATAGGTGAAGTGGCAGAAATTCTGACCTTTGCAGTGTGCTAAGGGCATTGTGCAGGGTGGGATCTTTAGCATGTCATGCCTGCCATGGCACAAGGCATTTATTTTTAAGGTTTCCTCTATGGGACCCTGTGAAAGAACAGTCTCTCAGACCTAATTTGAAGTGTTGGTCAGACCCGGCTGGGGTTCAAACTCTGACCTCCCACTTTATGAAGTTAGCACTCTACCAACTGAGGTACCATAGTGGTTCTGATTTTTTAGCACCATCCTTACATATAAACCAATGTTGTTACAGAAATATGTGCATTCACTTAAAACAATACAGTTTTAAAGATTATAATTATTTTCTTCTTAAGCTTGTTCTTCTGTGTACATGTATATATAGTATTCATTTAAAAATGTTAAGAAGAGTTAAGTGTGGTGTTTCATATCTTTTATAATATTAATTATTGACAACATTATGTAACTTTTATCTAGCAAAATGTTCATCTGTTTTATTTCATATTTAGCCAAGTTTATACATAGGATCTCAATACATGTATCTGCCTGTTTTAACTACAGAGGATCTCAATACATGTATCTGCCGGTTTTAACTACAGAGGATCTCAATACATGTATCTGCCAGTTTTAAGTACAGAGGATCTCAATACATATATCTGCAGGTTTTAACTACAGAGGATCTCAATACATATATCTGCAGGTTTTAACTACAGAGGATCTCAATACATGTATCTGCAGGTTTTAACTACAGAGGATCTCGATACATGTATCTGCCGGTTTTAACTACAGAGGATCTCAATACATGTATCTGCCTGTTTAACTACAGAGGATCTCAATACATGTATCTGCAGGTTTTAACTACAGAGGATCTCAATACATATATCTGCAGGTTTTAACTACAGAGGATCTCAATACATGTATCTGCCTGTTTAACTACAGAGGATTTCAATACATGTATCTGCCGGTTTTAAGTACAGAGTATCCTAATACATGTATCTGCAGGTTTTAACTACAGAGGATCCTAATACATGTATCTGCAGGTTTTAACTACAGAGGATCCTAATACATGTATCTGCAGGTTTTAACTACAGAGGATCCTAATACATGTATCTGCAGGTTTTAACTACAAAGGATCCTAATACATGTATCTGCCTGTTTAACTACAGAGGATCTCAATACATGTATCTGCCTGTTTAACTACAGAGGATCTCAATACATGTATCTGCAGGTTTTAACTACAGAGGTTTTAACTACAGAGGATCTCAATACATGTATCTGCAAGTTTTAACTACAGAGGATCTCAATACATATATCTGCAGGTTTTAACTACAGAGGATCTCAATACATGTATCTGCCTGTTTAACTACAGAGGATCTCAATACATGTATCTGCCGGTTTTAACTACAGAGGATCCTAATACATGTATCTGCAGGTTTTAACTACAGAGGATCCTAATACATGTATCTGCAGGTTTTAACTACAGAGGATCCTAATACATGTATCTGCAGGTTTTAACTACAGAGGATCCTAATACATGTATCTGCAGGTTTTAACTACAGAGGATCCTAATACATGTATCTGCAGGTTTTAACTACAGAGGATCCTAATACATGTATCTGCAGGTTTTAACTACAGAGGATCCTAATACATGTATCTGCAGGTTTTAACTACAGAGGATCCTAATACATGTATCTGCAGGTTTTAACTACAGAGGATCCTAATACATGTATCTGCAGGTTTTAACTACAGAGGATCCTAATACATGTATCTGCAGGTTTTAACTACAGAGAATCTCAATACATGTATCTGCAGGTTTTAAGTACAGAGAATCTCAATACATGTATCTGCAGGTTTTAAGTACAGAGGATCGCAATACATGTATCTTTAGGTTTTAAGTACAGCTGGTACTACATGTATTTTTTACTACGTATAATTTTTAACCAAACTTATTAAAAGTATACTGTATATGGAAGTAGGAAAGACTAAATTGTTGGTGTTTGAGGTCATATCAGCAATAATTCAGATATTTGCAAGAATACAATCTTTATTATCCCTGACCCTGCGAATGCCAAGCAGGTGGCGGGGAATAAAGCCAATCTCTTGTCATATTTATGGAAACACAAGTTTGTGAAAATATTTTTAATCTGCTTGGTACTATTGCAGACATTTGGTGACTGTTTGAGTGCTAAGTCTACTAGCTCATGGTGAATAAACATTGCAGACTACTTAGTTCATAATATACATAACAAGCCAACCAGTATTTTTTTTCCAAATCCTTCTGGTGTTTGTCTGTTTTCTTTAACATTCCTAAAAAGATAGAATATATTCTTGAGTAAAATCTTGACAGAGGGGATATACAGTATATTTTTTCCCTACCAGGAGGAAAGTGGAGTAAAATCGGGGGTTTTATGTCCCAGTCAAGACTTTTTTACTTACCGGTAGTTTTAAGCAGTGATAAAAAAACAATGTGTCAAAAAAAAAAAAAAAAAAAAAAAAAAACAGACCTTCAGCTTTCTAACAAATTTTGTCACACCAGGATCTGCGTAAGTTGTGAATCAGTGCTATGAGAGGCACTGGTATCCATGAACATACACTTTGACAATCCAGCCAGTGATGTCTATGCCATCATAATAAAAACTACCTTGGATCTGTTGAGATTTGACCACCATAAAAAAAACCTTGGACCTATTAAGACTTGACCACTATAAAAAACCTTGGATCTGTTAGACTTGACCACCATAAAAACCTTGGACCTGTTAAGACTTGACCACTAAAAAAACCTTGGATCTGAAAGACTTGACCACCATAAGAACCTTGGACCTTTTAGGACTTCACCAGTATAAAAAAAACCTTGGATCTGTAAGACTTGACCACCATAAGAACCTTGGACCTGTTAAGACTTCACCACTATAAAAAAAACTTTGGATCTGTAAGACTGGACCACTATAAAAAAAACCTTGGATCTGTAAGACTAATGACCACTATAAAAAACCTTGGATCTGTAAGACTAATGACCACTATAAAAAACCTTGGATCTGTAAGACTTATGACCACTATAAAAAACCTTGGATCTGTAAGACTAATGACCACTATAAAAAACCTTGGATCTGTAAGACTAATGGCCACTATAGAAAACTTTGGATCTGTAAGATTTGACCACTATAAAAAACCTTGGATCTGTAAGACTAATGACCACTATAGAAAACCTTGGATCTGTAAGACTTGACCACTATAGAAAACCTTGGATCTGTAAGACTAATGGCCACTATAGAAAACCTTGGATCTGTAAGACTTGACCACTATAGAAAACCTTGGATCTGTAAGACTAACAACCACTATAAAAAACCTTGGATCTGTAAGACTAATGACCACTATAAAAAACCTTGGATCTGTAAGACTAATGACCACTATAAAAAACCTTGGATCTGTAAGACTTGGCCACTATAGAAAACTTTGGATCTGTAAGACTAATGACCACTGTAAAAAACCTTGGATCTGTAAGACTAATGACCACTATAAAAAACCTTGGATCTGTAAGACTAATGACCACTATAGAAAACCTTGGATCTGGTAAGTCTTGACCACAATAAAAAACCTAGGGTCTGTTAAAACCTTGGATCTGGTAAGACTTGACTACTTGGCCACCTTGAAGGTCTCAAAAAAAAAAAAATCAATAAGTTGTGATAGGTTTTTGTCTATTTGATTGTCAAATACAGATTGTACAAATGTATAAAGAAACATGAGTTATAGACAACAAAGTATTTACCTCATATCTTATTATAGCAGAACATATGTTTATATAATCAGGATAATTGAATGAATTTAGATGTGTCTTTCAGGTTCTAGATATGAAGAGACTTAAACTGTGAGACAAGTGGTAGCATAAAAATAAATTCTGATACACAAGTGATAGAAATTAAGCTGGATTAATCTGAAACGTTCTAGAAGAATCCATACCTATATTGTTTTATTTATTTTTACTTGCTGAGAATTATTACTTTAGAGAAAGCGGCATAAAGATAGAATTTCTTGATATACAAGAAAAGTGGTGTTAGTTAATCTTGAATAATCTGAAATAGTTTAAAGCATTGATTCATTGATTATTTTGGATATTATTGTCAGAAACTTGCTGAGAGAAAGAGAGAGAATCATGCTGAGGGAGAGACAGAGAAAAGTATCATGAGAGAGAGAGAGAAAGAGAGAATCATGCTGAGAGGGAGAGACAGAGAAAAGTATCATTAGAGAGAGAGAGAAAGAGAGAGAATCATGCTGAGGGAGAGACAGAGAAAAGTATCATGAGAGAGAGAGAGAAAGAGAGAGAATCATGCTGAGAGGGAGAGACAGAAAAGTATCATGAGAGAGAGAGAAAGAGAGAATTATGCTGAGGGAGAGACAGAGAAAAGTATCATGAGAGAGAGAGAGAAAGAGAGAGAATCATGCTGAGAGGGAGAGACAGAAAAGTATCATGAGAGAGAGAGAGAAAGAGAGAATCATGCTGAGGGAGAGACAGAGAAAAGTATCATGAGAGAGAGAGAGAAAGAGAGAGAATCATGCTGAGAGGGAGAGACAGAGAAAAGTATCATGAGAGAGAGAGAGAAAGAGAGAATTATGCTGAGAGGGAGAGACAGAGAAAAGTATCATGAGAGAGAGAGAGAAAGAGAGAATTATGCTGAGAGAGAATCATGCTGAAAGAGGAAAGAATCGAGAGAAAGAGAGAGAGATGTTCGATACAGCATGTATAGATGGGGTTATTAAAATACTGCAAAAAGAATCAATGATTAATTTCTTTTGTTTATCTTTTGTTTATTGTTTTATTGATTTCACACACAAGTTGACAACTACCGTAATATTTATCAATTATTTAGATTCAAATTCAAATACATGTATTTACACTGTAAATACAGACCTATGGGTCAGGTGTGTCTGAAAGAACTTATGTACACAATGGATGTAAAATAGATAATAAAAGACTTGAAAATAACAGCCTACCCTTTGACTGCATGGAGCCTTGAAAAGTTTTGTTAGAGCTCAACATTTTTTTTTTAATAGAATATGTAGTCAGGCTGGCTGAAGCATTGAGAATTTTTAAATCTAAATATTACTGGTAATTACGTATACATGTATTTAATCAGTATAGTATGATGGAGTGGATTAATGATGTTTTACACTCCTCTCAGACAGACTCTTATCACTTGTATGGCGGCTGTCATCTGTTTACGAAAGGTGAAGAAAATAGAGTGCCTGGTAAAAACTTCTACAAACAAACTGATAATTTTTCTCACTTCAGGTTTTGCCCATGGGGATTCAAATCTAGGTGTACTCTGTAACCCAGAACTTTAGACCACCACTTGGCCACCAAGTACAATGTATAACAGTACCTGATATAAGGTACAAGTAAAACAAATCTTGACTGAAACAACCATTTTAACCAGCCTTTGTCTTTATCTAAGGTGATGGAGTCGTCCAAAGTGTGTGCTTACCAATCACAGCACTTCTCGCCCTCTAGGTTAGAATCCCAGGTAGGTAGAGTCTAGTATGCAAGATTTTATTAGATCACTTTCCAAAAATAAGAGTGCTTTTTCTTTGGGTACTCAGGTTTCCTCACTCATCCCTAAACTGACAGCCTCAATTTAGATGAAATTCTCTTGACTAGGGGTAAAACACAATTATTCTCCTCTATGTTTTAATAAGTCTATAACTGTGTTTATTACTAATGAAATACTTATATATATCCTGTAGATAATGGACACCCCACTGATTAATAAAACATCAAGAAGAGTTTTTTGTAGACAGAATCACAAATAATGTAAATACCAAGATATTACTGTAATAATCTTAGTTAACAAAGTTCATTTTTGTCTAACATCTAAGTCTTGTGAGATCAAGACTTTTTTGGCTTACTTGTAACATCTGAGTTATCTATGTTGATAATGGGAAAAGCAACTTGTTATGTTAGTGTTACGTCCATAGGTTACTGGTATTCAGTAAAAAAATGGTGTGTATTTTCTAGCACCTGTCGCTTAAATTTGAAGTAGAGTGGAGTGAAGTAATAGTGTTTTACGCCCCAGTCGAGACTCTTTCACTTATTTCAAGGCGGTCAGTTCTGGGATGGTGGAGGAAACTTGAGTGCCCAGAGAAAACCACTGACCTTCAGCAAGTGAACCGACAAACTTTCTCACACTAGGATCTGTCATGAGTGGGATTCGAACCCAGGTGGAAAGAGGCACTGTGATCTGTAATCCCACACTTTAAACCACTCAGCCACAGAGGCCCAGGTTAAATTTGGCACATTTCATGTTATGAGGAGACTACATAGAGCCATTATTATGATCTTTATGTTTATATACATTGACAGTTGATATTAAGCTTGATAAACCAGGTGATAATAATTAATTTGTTTTTTGCATGTTATAACTGTACATGTATTGGTGTTTAAGATTTGAGAGATAAATAGGTGTCTGTTTAATAAACAAAGTTACTGGCTATAAAAATCCTGTACTTTATTGTTTATTGAATTAACAGTATAACACAGTCTGTAAATCTGTGTATGAATGAATTCAGGGATTAGTTAGTTTGTCATGATGGAAGCACAATCTGTTTAATGATGAATTAATTTTTATGGACATATATACACAATCTAACTGATAATTTGAATGTCATTTTTTTGGAATATCATGACAGATTTTCCAAAATTCCAACTGATACTTCAGTTAATTTTGGTGAAATCAAAGTTCCAAAGATATTGGAATTAAGCTGTACTATTTTAAGTTTACATTGAAAGCAGTTTAAACCAAACATATTCTGGACTGACCCTGGATTCACAATAATTCGTTAACTAAGATTTTCCCTAACTTAAATGTGGCCACTGCAGTAGCTCAGTTGGTAGAGTGCTTGCTACGTAAGTGGAAGGTCGTGGGTTCGAACCCCGGCTGGGTCTGACCCAACACTTAAGAGTGGGTAGTGACTGTTCTTTCGCCAAGCACTCGACATTATGAAATGAAAGTCGCGGTTCTTTCAGATACTTAATATAAATGAGGTCCCGTGTCATGGCAGGCATGGCACGATAAAGAACTCTGCTGTATAATGCCATCAGCACAATGCACAGGCAAAATTTCTGCACTCTTGCCTATAGTTGGTGACATCTCGATATATGTGAAATATTCTTGACTGGGAAGTTAAACACCATTACTCAACTCAACTCCTAACTTAAATGTGGCAAATTTGAAATCTTCATTTTAAATTTAGTTAATTGTTTAGTTGTTCAGGAATTTAAGGTGTCATTTTGAAGATCACTTCAAGCTTGTAACATCTGTATTTAGTTTTATCACAAATCTTTATTAGTTATTCAAAAAAGAGATTGTCAAAATTTCCTTAATTGAGTTCAGAAAACTTTTAGTTAAGGATTGTTCATGAAATCAGGGACTGAAGATATTTGTTTCACATTTAGAAAGGTTTTCAGTTTCATTAAACAAGTGTTACATTCAGACATATTTTTGTTGATTCAGCCTTCAGGTTTCAGCTTACATTGGTTTAACTATATTTCAACAGATTACACCAGAACAACTCATATTTTTCACTTCAAGCTATCCAGGAGTTCAAATATAGTATTCTAATTAAGAGTTATATTTTGTTAAGACTTTAGTCTTACTTCAAGTTATTGATGGAATGGAAGCAAATATATAGCAGGAATTATTGACTTTGTTCTAACATCATCACCTCAATTCACTGTTTTAAAATTTAGCAAGCTCAGCAAGTTTTTTCTCAGTAATATCAAATACTTATCAATAATTGTTAATATTGTTTGTATGATCCTTATTTGAATATCAGTTTCTGCATGGTATGAAAATTTCTCATATTTGAAATTAATCGCCAATTTATAAATGTGTATTAGCTAAAGTTTTTGTTTCAGTTGATAGATACTGTATTGAAAAATTTTCAATTCTAATTTCAGAATAACAGATTTCAAAGCCAGCCATATTCAGTATTGACCTGAGTGGTTAGACTTGTATTTGCTTAGTTGGTACGATTTAACAATCATCTGGAGTAGCTGTACAAGACAGATATTAAAGCCTATTTCAAGCCTTTTGTTGTGTTGGTGAAAGATTTGCATTATAAGTAGTAACACAGCAGTTTTGATGTATCTACTTATCTGTCAATATGGTCAAAACATTTCAAGCATACCTACCCAACAAATGCCACCGCACTTATAGTTGTGTCCACTGCAGAGCCCACCTAGCTAATCATGATGAACTGATCTCAAAGGTAAGCTGAATAGATTTTTTTGAAGGGGGGGGGGGGGGGGTTAAAAATGTATTTTAAGGAAAAATCTAATAGTTGCCAGTATCATAAAGCAAATTGTCAGCAGCATTTCTCTTCAGAATAGTTTTAAAGGGGATAACTCTTTTTAAAAAATCAAAGTTAAACTTGACCAATAGCTTATCATTAAGCATATACAAACTGAAACATATAAACACATGACCATGTCCTGAAGTACTACCTAGGCATCTTTTACTTACCTCTTAAGAAGTGACAAGCTATCAAAAAAATAACACAAGCAGCTTTCTTGCTACATATTTTTCCCCAGAAAATGCATTTAATTTAAAGTTATTTAAATGGAAGTGCTTGAAAAGATTTTGAAAAGATTGAGAACATTTCTTCATATACTTGATTAGACTTTATTTTGTTGCATTGTTTCTGAAGTAAGACATAGTTTTGCAAACATTGAATATCCTTATGCAAAGAATGAAATTAATAGGGAAGTTTGACAAAAAGATTAACAGTTCAAATGCATGGTACAGATAAATTAGTGACTATTGCAAACTAGATAAACTCATTGTAATGGATGGTCATGTAATATTGATGTTGGACATATAACTTGTCACAATTGGAAAATATCCATATAAAGGTCTGTGGCCTTCCTTTATTTATTAGTCATCATGCTTATATTATGATATTTAATTAATTTATATATATTTAATTTGGATTTAAAATACAATGTTCATTTTGTTGTTATAATAAGGAAATAATTACTTAGAAACACAAAATACTAGTTTATAATGTTTACAAATCATGATAATTTACCAGGAAATTTCAAGATCCTTACGTATAATTTAAGCAAAATATTGTTTTTGTTGTTAACAATAGACCTTATTTGAAAAGCAAGTTTTGTAAGTTAACTAAAACAATTGTTCAACAATAGTGATCTGTCCAACATTAGTCAGGACTAAAACATAACTTTAAAGATATCTCAGATAGGATCTATTTTAGTCTCATCATCGGACCATCATGTGACTGTCATGTGATTGCCATTCTTGGTACAAGAACAATCAGCTTTAAGTTAGGAACCATGTTTTTTTCAAAGATAAAAGATAACATTTGGTCTCTATTATCAAAATACAGGAATTGTTTTTATATGTTTGGTACAAAATGGAAAAGAATTTAGATAAAACTAACTGACTCTATGGGATTTTTTTTTTTTTATGTGTGTGTTAAATTTAGTCCTTAACACTGATTAGGGCATGTTCTTTGCAATAGTATTTAAAACCTCCTAACCTTGTAAAGTATTAAGATAAGTAAAAGACTGTGTACTAGCTATTTTAATCAGTATTAGTAGGCTAGTACACTGTAAGTTACTTATATTATGGGCAGGTGTTTTAAAGGTATTAACTAGGGTTACACTTACCTGTACATCATATCATTGCCCTGTTGGTCAGTAACATTTAACTTGATGTCTGACCCTGGTTATTAACACTTAGGTTTGTAAAATTGTCAACAAAGTTCTAATACATGTGAAATTTGATGAAAACAACTTAATTAACATTAAAATATGTTCAGGTACAGAACCTTACAGGCACATATTGAAAAAATAATAATAAAAAAAAACCACCTATGATTGTTAACATATTATCATAAAAAACCATGATAAATATACCCCAGGAGGTATGTGACCATTTGAACTTACTAAAAAATTAATTAACAAAACATAATCTGGATAGCGTTTGATGTGTGTGTAAGTTCATTAAGTCCAGATCAAACAATGTTGAAAAACAACTAATCTCTACATGCGACCTCTGACGTGTGTATTAAAAATTTAAGATCTGTCTGGCATTTTAGCTAAATGGTTTTAAGCTTACTTCAATATAAAGATTGAATCACATTGTCACAGGCAATCAATGTTTTGATGAATATAAGTCAACCAAGTCTGTCTGACTGACTATTACAAAAATCAACAACTGTTATTCAATATTTCACAAATTCAGTATAAAATACTCAAAAACTGTGCAGCATACTGCAAATATAGCACATTTCAAAAGGTACATGTTACGTGTGTAATAGTTAGGCTAGAAAATACTTTGTCATTATAATCAATCCACTGCATGTCTAAAATATGTTTTGTGACAATATACTGTTAATACTTCCTTTTGTATCAACCAGTGACCATCATTTAAATTATATGTGAAATTTAGAGTCAAAATTAAAATTTGAATGGAGGGTATAAATTATAGACAGTTTTTCCAGTATGCAGATGCAATACAAAGTGAAATTTAAAATATTTAGCTTGTACTATGTTTCATATTATGGTGTAAAACTCTTTCCTTGTACTTTGTCACAAGTTATATATTTACTTAAATGACATTAAAATTTGAATTGAATTGAATTCATCATGTGTAATTTCAATATATGGACAGTGTACTCTAATTGACCTATTTGAAATATTGGGTTAACATTTATCTCTTGTTGCGAAATCTTGATTAGTTTTAATCAGCTGATTATGCATTATGAATTTGTAGTCAAAATCCACTTATCTAAAATTGTGAAAATTTTGTGGAAATTAGAGTTTTTGCCAAACTGAAGCATTTTTAAATTGTCATTGATTAAATAACGATATATATTGATTTTTATTTAATGTTTTGAATTTGTGTTAATTATTGATTACAACTAATTAATCTTTGAATGAATGGTCTCTGAGATTTTGTGATAAATAATCCATTTATATATTTCTGTACTTTTGGTCATTGTAAAGATATCGACAATGATCATTATTGGTTAAGTACAAGACTGTTATATTAATTATGAAATATATCATGTACTTGTCATTAGGTCTGTGATATTTGTAACTAAGATTTGTTTGTTGATATTGTTTTAACAAAAGGGCAGTTTCTATAAATATCATACAGATAGGAGGTGATTGTTCCTGTTATTTACTGTATTTCTGGCTTTTAATGATTCTAAGCTATGAGACTTTAAAAACAAACAATACATTGTTTAAAGCTAAAGGTTCATTTATTTTGTGTTAACAAGCCTGTTTGAGAATAGCAACTCTACAACTATAAACACACATGCACACACATTCTTATGCAGTTTGTATAAGATTTGCAGTAAGTCATTCAGCACCTATGGATGGTTTCCTTGACCTTGTCAGTTTTTGCACTGATACATAATAGCAGCGTTGATTCTTATTCTTATCAGTAATTTGTATGCTGGTACTTACTGTGCTGTCTTTTTTGTCCAAAACACAGATCTCTCATCAACAAAATTTTAATAAACGACAAAGTATTTTTGTTGATCCTACAAATCTATTGGCTTAAGATTTTGACAAATCTACTTGTGGATTGTCAGATCAGATAACATGTAAGCTGTTCAATTCTAATGTTTTTATCACATGTTTACATGAATTATTAATAAAAAATTTCTTTTTTTTTTCAGTCCTTCCAAGGTAGTCAAGGAAGAGCTTACCTGTTCAATTCAGTGTAAGTATAATTGTTACAACTCATCTGTATATGTATGGAACACTGTTTTAACATATTCAGTTATTTATATCTATCTTTAAATAATTGTACCTAGGTTCATTTAATTACAACTATTTCTTTTTTGTTTTTAAAGATAGGTGCAATTGAATTATAGCTAGGTTCAATTGAATTATTCCTAGGTTCAAATATTTGTACCTAGGAACAAATAATTGTTCTTTAGAATAATCCAATTGTACCTAGGTATAATTAATTTGAACCTATCTTCAATAGAATTAGACCTAGGTATAATTCATTTGTACCTAGGTATAATTGATACGTCTCTTTAATTGATTAAAGGATAGGTTTAAATGGAATTTTACTATGTTGAAATTTCAAAGCATTATTGATCAATTCATTTAAAGACAGGTACAATTCATTTGAATTTATTTGAACCTAAGTATATTTCAATTATTCCTATCTTCAACTGAATTGTACCTAGGTATAATAGAATTGTACCCATCTTCAAATAAACTGTTCCTAGGTTCAATTATTTGAAGATAGGTAAAAACAATTGAGTGTGTGTTAAAAAGGTGTTCTATACATATAAGGCCATATATTTGTTGATGGAGACTTCATTCAGTATACTTGAAAAGACCCTGACATCAAAGATAGTGGAGAAAAAAGATGGTGTTTACCCTCTCCTGAAGCTAAGGTTTTCCATTCACCTTATTTAGTCAAAAATAGGATCATTTCATGTGCTTATATTTATCTTCTTTTGTCTGCTATCTGTTGTCCATTAGCTTATTTAGGGAAATCCAAAGTATAATAATAAAATGATCTCAATAAGGTATTTTAGAAGCATTAAAAGGTCAAGGCCAGTCATTTTCTAAAACAAGCACCTTGTGTAATATTGCTACTAATTAAGTTGACTTAATATTGGCTGTGCTGGTTTTTATTAGGTTGCAGTTGTAAATAGGTTATACTACAGGTCACTGTTACCAGGTCAAGGTTATCAAGCTTCACAAAATTAGTGGGGTTTTATATAGTGATGCTATATATAAAGTATCATGCTTCTAAACAAGAAATTATGTAAAGGATTTGCCATTATAAAGACCATTGGGCAACCAAAGAACCCAATCATCCTGATATTTAGAAAAGTCATTGAAATTTTATGTACATCAAATATTAAATTGAAGCAACATTATAATATAAAGACCATTGGGCAACCAAAGAACCCAATCATCGTGATATTTTGAAAAGTCATTGAAATTTTATGTACATCAAATATTAAATTGAAGCAACATTATAACTGGGTTAAGTTATATATATATATATATATATATATATATATATATATATATATATATATATATATATATATATATATATATAGTATATGGGAGACAAAAGACTGCCAAATACAAATTTCTGAAACATTTTTAATAGATAGGTTGGCTAATTATTATTTCAAGAAATCCACAATTAAAAGCTTTTTAATATAAAACAATTAAAGGATAATTAATAAAAAACAAATCAACAATTATTATAATTTAGAGGAATGACATTGTTTTGCTACAACAAACATATTTGACGGTAGTTATATACAAAAAAATACTACTAGTATATATTTATGTTACTGGCTTGCCAACTACAGGTAATGGATAAAAACATTACTTAGCGAGTATGTATATCAGTATATTTCTGTTTTATTTATATATATGACAAACCACTAAGTGATGTTATTACTACAATATACTCCGCCAAAACACATTTGTTGTACTACTTTAATGTTCTGTGGTAAATACCTACTAATTGCAGAGAATAAATTTGTTTGATTGCTTCTATGAAATATTGACATAATGGTTTACAAAGGTGGTTTACAAAGGTGTTTAAACAATAACCATGGGCTCTCAGTTATTGCTATGAAGCATTCATCAAAGCCTTTACCGGTATATTATATACTGCTAAAAGTGATTACTTAATGAAACATGACTGTTTCACTCAAAGTCTTTCTGAACGACTACCTGAATAATTAATCTTTGATTATAGACAAGCTTCTTTCTTGCTTTTACACACTAGGATGTTAAAGAGATGTTTTAAATATATATATATATATATATATATATATATATATATATATATATATATATATATATATATATATATATATATACATGTATATATATATATATATATATATATATATATATATGTATATATACTGATTTTAGAATAAATACAAAGCATGAAATAGAATTCATTTTGTGCATCACTGATTTAAGCAACAACAGAAAGCCTTAATCGTCAGAGGCGTAACTTTGGAAACAATGCTTAGTTTGATTCTTTCTTTCGAAGATTGAATTTTGAGAAAATACGATAATTTGCTAGCAACAAGTTTGTTGTGACATTTAGGATATTTCTAGATTTTTATTTTCTCCATCTAAGAACTGGTTGATCAGCATTGGTTTAAGTGAAATAATCTTTACTTGGGTATAACACAATATTACTCAAAGCTTAAGCCAAAACATTAAGCATTGCTTAAGTATGCCATTGATCTAATTATTTACATCAACACTTGACAGCTTACTCTTCATTAATTCAGTTTAAATCTACAATTTTAGAAAAAATGGAGGAATTGTAATTGCATGAGCTAGTGAGTTATTGTTTAAAGCTACATCAGCATTATTGCAGCTTTTTGTGGCTAGAAGACGTTAAAAATATAACAATACTGCTTGAGTTGGATATCCAGTATAAACTCATTGTACAAAGTTACTGGTGTATTCCTTGAAGTACTGGTGTATCCCAAAAAGCCAAAGTACTGGTGCATCCCCCCAAATACTGAAGTATCCCCTGAAGTACTGGTGTATACCCCAAAGACCATGAATTGTTTTATCAGTTTGGTGTATCTGGTTGGTGGTTTTCTATATGTACTCTTATTTGGTTCTTCAACCCTCCATAAACAAACCATTTACACACACACACACACACACACACACACACACACACACACACACACACACTATTCCACTCTGTTCTACATTAAAATTTTAAAAAGTGGAGTATTCACACATTGCATTTGCATTATAAATACATTTATACAGGCATCTGCATTATAATTAAAAAACAATAACTACCATTGTTTGTTTTTCCATTTGGCTATTTCTGTTCACTTTTTTATTGTTAAAATTATATTTAATGAATTGTCTGAAAGGTTGACTCACTGGTATTTGAGCAATGTATTGCATCAGCATTTAAAATAACCTAACTGGTTACCAGTTACATCATTTTTTCGCTAAGTGGTGCTACTAGTAAAGTGTAATTTAAATGAAATGTTGAGTTACCAATATTTTTGTATTCTTGTAGTACTGCAGCATTATTGATATTCAGAAAAAAAAAGAAAATCAAAATCCATGACTTTTCAACCAATTCCGTCATTGTCATTTTGCATTTGTGTTATTGAAGGGTTGAGTCATTGGAATATGAATACCTGAACATCACATTGTTCAGCATTATAAAAAAAAATCATATTTACAAGTGCCGTTTGCATTTACAGATTTATAAATGTGTCATTGAAATTAAAATATATTAGTGTATTACATCAGCATTATAAATAAAGCATATTTTCTTTCTTTTCCTTGGTTGCATTAGAGATGAATCATTGAGTAAAATTAATTGGATGACTAAGCCAAGAAAAACTAATTCTAAATCCTAATATGCACAAAGATTGAACAAAAAGTTGCTTAAACCATCGGATGTGAATGTCTTTCACATGACTTGTATCGATTTCTGTTTACCTAGTGAGAGTATAAACATTGTTGAATTGATTTTGACTCGAGCTTTTTCGAAAGACAAAGGAATGGTCATTATCGTAAGAGAATGTACTTAGTGGAGAAAGTGTCTGCATTAGTTTAGAGAATTATGCTGTAAATTATAAGAGTGCTCTTTGTTTTGACATGATACTATGGTTATTTATTTATTTAAGGTCATTTTAATCAATATAAAATTGGCTTTTATGTACCAAGATAGCGATTTTATAAAGGATAAAGGTTATTGTCTACACTGTCAACATCTTTTAATAAGTCCAGCATTTAAGTCTGGTCCAAAAGAATTTGTCACAATGATAGACCAAGATTCTGTGCAGACAGAAATTTTTAAATGAAGTTTTTAAAATCTGAATGAAATTTAAAATTAAAAAATACAAAATTTCAGTGATTACTTTATTAAGTAATTAACCAAACCTGAAAGGTCTGACTGAAAAATAATTCCATAATGACATCTAGACAAGCCTAAGTTGTGAGCTGTGTTTGCATGCTTTTAAACAAACGATTGAATATTTTCACTATTGATTTTTGTGACATGCATTTAATTTTTTAACAATGTCATTTTTTTTTAATTTATTTTTTTTTTTACATATTACTGCTTAAATTATTATAGGGTTTACCAGACTATAAAGGGATTTTAAAAAGTTGTCATTGTCTATAACAGGCTTTAATCCAAGTCCAATCTTTGATTATATTAAAACATTCTGTTGTAGCAGATTTATTACCAAGTGATGGTGTTCGTTTGTATAGGGAATATATTTTATTGGATTATTAGGTTTTTTGATGTATTCATAAAACAGGCAGAGAAATAAGCATTTCTTTGACTAATATCAATTATACAGACATATCGATTCTTCCATAAAAAGAGGTCACACAGCAGCCCAAAGAGGTCACCTTGCAGCCCACATGGAAATATAATTGAAATATAAATATTGCTTTGCAATTATAGTATACCTGTCATAGAAACAAATAAGACTGTTTCAGATTTATGGTTCTTTCGTCTTATAGATCCCAAATGATCACTTTTACGATTTTCAGTAATTGCTTCAAGATAATGTTAAAAGCAATTGCAGTGTTCGAAATAATGATTAGATTTAATGGTAGCTTTCAAATAACATTTATTAATGACAAAACTGAAAACTTTCAATTTATTTCCAAATAGCCACTGCTAAATCTATTTATAAATAATTCATAGCTCACCTGATTATTACCAGTAGCTATTTTAATTTCCATGTATTTATTATCTTAGATAAATTGTCTTCTCTGGTAGTAAATCTATAATAATAAATTCTAAATGATTCTCAATAAATGCAGTCTCCTAATTGAACTTATAAAACATGAAAAATTGATTTATGAATTTTACAAAGTCATCATGCATTTGATAAGACAGGAAATTGATGATAGAGTAAACACACAGTTGACAAAAGTGATTTTTACCCCGATTGTCTAATGTATCTTGTAAAAACCCTTTAGGATCAATACATCAGATCCCTCATATGAGACCCTAAAAAATGATGGCCATGATGTGTCATGATCTGATGACGTTACTCAATGTGCATTGCCATATTAATTTGCCTCAAAGCTTACAGTCTCATCAAGGAATTTTATCCTGATTTCCAATAGTATATTGCAAAAATATAAATTTTTGAAATTTTATCCAAGATGGTTGTGTCTCAGTATAATTAAAATAATCTTTATTTTAAATGTTGTACTTACAGACATTTGTAAATATTTCTTTATTCACAGTGTAAATGTTGGATGTGGGCCTGCAGAAGAGAGAGTTTTATTAACTGGTCTGCATGCAGTAGCTGATATATTCTGTGAATGCTGCAAGACAACTCTTGGCTGGAAATATGTAAGAAATATATATATATATATATATATATATATATATATATATATATATATATATATATATATATATATATATATATATATATCCTGCTGACAGGGATATTGAACACACACAAACACACCAAAAGAAAAGACAAATTGATTGATTAAATGGGGTTAATATACCAGGTTCTAGTCAAGATTGTGCCATTTAGTGCAAATCACTTTGTTATCATGACAAATAACATCCACATTATTGTGACTGAGTTTTCTCTGTAATGAATGTCATCATTTTTTTGTCCTTTAAATAGACGTTGGAATTTTTTTTATGTCTAGTTGATTCTAATTATATAATTGTCATATTTCTGTTTTTGCAAGTATAAAATTGACTTGTATATGATGCAGCTTTGAGCTATTTATTGGTCAAATAAAATTGAGTTAAGTCACCCGAGTTAGATTAAATTACGGTGTTCACTATCCTATCATATAATATGCCATATTGTTTTCATAAAAATTATTTTTGTAAGAGTATGGAATTCGTATGTTAATATTTTCCAGTGAAAAAAACCCAAGCATTTACATTTTTCATGGATTTTTGCAATTCTGACATTTTCCTAATTCTACATACATATTGCGGGTTCTTGTTCATTACACTGATGAACCTTATTACAAATTTAATAATCTTCATAAAACATGTACTCCATCACAATATGAACGATCGACTAACATAATTTTGTCCAGTTGCCAAGAAAATGTGGCTTATTCAGATTTTAAAGTCAACAGGTATTTGCATTGAAAGTAGAGGTCAAATGATGTATATACTAGTATTTTCCATTTGCCATTGTTTTTTCCAAATAATAAATTTGAATCTAAAAAATTTTCCATAGCAGGATTCAAACAGGCTGTTAAAAGATACTTTTATAAAGAGCTAAAAAGCACAAGTAAAGTGACAGCTAGTTCGAGTAAAGTATATGAACTGAAGTGTTCGACAAAATGTCATGGACACTATAGCGACTCATTCTTCTTATTTATTGTAACATTATGATTGGCAAACAGTTAAAGTCGCTATCATTGTATTTCATTGGTTTCTTATTTTGCCTTGCTTGTACGGTATTTGTACACAAGGTGACTGAAATCATGTCCCTGCATGATGTAGTGTGAGTGTCAAAATCTAATACGAGTTTTTTTAACAAATACAAATGTATTTTGAAGGACTAGATCTGCAGAAGAGTTAAATTGTTCTTTGATTAGCTCATCTAACTTACCGGTATTGTTAAGGTGATATGTAGTTACCCGGTAATCATTCAGAAAATTTTTGATACAAATATGTTGTTTGTTTGTATATTTCTGTATTTTAATTTCTTATATAACAATAGAATTTTCCAATTTTTGTAGGAACATGCCTTTGAGTCAAGTCAGAAATACAAAGAAGGGAAATACATTATAGAACTAGCACACATGATTAAAGATAATGGATGGGACTGACATACATCTTGAATCTGTATCATCAGTATGTTTGTAGTCCTCACCATGTGTTTGTTATAAGTGTTTGATGAAAACATTTTTCTGACCATGATCAAAGCATAGTCATTCCTCAGCAAAAACTGAAATGTGAATATCACTTAGATAAGTAAAATGGAATTTATATCAATAAACTCTGAATTGTGATCACTTAATTCAGTGCATGTAGCAAATCCATTCAAGCTGGTTAATTCTTGTTACACACAAGCAGCAATTTTGATACAGATTTGTTTATTTATTGATATATACAATGAATATGTAAACATGTTACATATATAGAAGCTTTATCTACATTGCCATATATATTGTTGTTTTAAATCATCCTTGACTATTGCTGCTGTGTGTTGGTCAGTTCAGTCTGAGTGGGATGGTCATTTAGTTTAAAAATGACCATGGCAATGCTGGACATTAGTCATGGAGAATGTGTAAACACTGTAAGAAAGAACTTAAAATGGAATTGTGGTGTACCCAGAACACTCTTATAAAGAAGTTATCAAGTTACAATTCCAATCTTGTCATGGGCATAAACTTCATAGTTCATATAATGAATATATAAGGTGCCAGTGTTAAACCGAATTATATTCACTATTGTACAAAAAGGAGGCTTGTTGGAATGCTATTATTGTTTTATTTAATATGCACCTTCGAAATTGATCATCCTCAATCTATCAAGAAAAAGAATGAAGAATGCAACACCATGTTTTTCTATCATTAAGATTTACAATATCTTACCACAAAAAAAATTGTTTTTTAGTTTGAATTACGGTAATATGTGGTTTAAAAAGAATCAGATTCAGACTTCATATATCTTCTCTTCTCACAGACATTCATGATTATGAAGTAATTGTATCAGTACAATGAAAAAAAGATAGATAGTGTGACAATTGTCTAATTACAACATTTTCTTGTTGAGAGGCGATCTCATTTGCTTGTAAAATTAATCTCAGGAAAATCCCATCTTTATTCATCAAGTCATTAATGTCCAATGATCAGTTCTGTAATTTGATCAAGAGTTATCTTTCTTTGGTGGCAGTATCATATTGTATTTTTATTCATTTATACTAATTGATTTCATGTGATACCTGGCTGCCTTGCTTATGGTAATCTGTGCTGTGATTAGTGCTGAGCACTAATTAAAAATACTAGAGGCAGTGATTTTTAAAAGAAATTTTAACAATACGAGCTGCCAAAGGGAGATAACTGCTGTAGCAGTAAATATCAGTTTTGCTTTTAAATCTAAATATAATAATGAGTGGTATTTATGTATAAGAATTTTGTATAAATTCAACTTGATTTTAGATCTTGTGTAGTGCTAATTTTATTGTGTTTGAATATTAAATTGATGTTTTCAGATTTTTGTATAATTATGGCATTTGTGTCATTAATCAATATTCATGTAAGAACATAGACATTTTTAGTGTTTTGGGATTTGAGTAAATTTATGGTTGAAAAATAAAAATATGTGAAACAGATAACAAAGAAAGAATGGCCCATTTACTTTCACTGATTAACCTTTATTATTAACACTATCATATAAATCCAAACATAAGACTGCCTTTTACTGAAATGAGCTTCATTCAAATCTTTTCAAATAATGATGTTATATGATTGTTTATTTTGTGTTTAAGTCACAAAAAATAACAGTTTTAGCAGTTTGGAATGTCTGGAGTCATTTTAACTCCAAATCAGTGGAATTCCATAGTTGCCAGACAATTTTTATTTGAGATATGAGTGAAGCCCATGTGTTAATCTGCCTTGTTAATTCAATAATGTATGCTTAGAAATAAATCTCTTGAAGGTAAATTAAATTTTTCATTGCTATGGTTTACATGTATGGATACCAAATTCAATATTCCTTTTCTATAATCATAAGAAACTATTTTCATTTCTTTATAGTTCTTTAACATGGCAGCTTTTATTTGTTAAAAATGGTTTAAATTTATTCATAGAATTTGAAATGTTGAAATTTCAGAAATTGATTGATTCATTTAGACCTTTAGTCATTACAATTTTATTGTTGCTGTAGTATTGTAAAATCTATTCATTTTCATTTGGAGCTTTGAAACAAAATACATGTGACCCGGTATTAAATTTAAAGTTTATGTACTTAATGTTTTATTGAAATAGATAATTGTATGACAGATTTGCCACTGTGTAATAAAGTCTACAGAATTTTGTGCTACTTATTTCAACAGTTGGTGGGCCCATTGTAAAACTCTTGAATATTATCCCTGTATTCAAGATAACAAACTTTTTTTTCTTTTTTTTCAAAAAAATTTCTAGTCATTGAAGTTCCAGTCCTCTCAATTTTTGTAGTATATTCTCATATTAAGCTACTTTGAAGTTGCATTCACATGATTTTTAAAAAAATTATACAAGTGCTAAGGGAGATAATTCAAAATAATTTCTTTGTGCTAAGGGAAATAACTCATCATTGTAAGACAATATTATAAATGTTTTAATTTGTTTTTAACATTTTTTGTCTCATTTAAGTCTTCTAGAAGTTTATGATAAAATGTGCTTGTATGGTTTGATGATTTCAATGAAAATCATAGCATTGTTTCAAGGTAGAATATTGTATTATCACTGCATATTGCAATATATTGTCTAATAGTGATGTATTTAGGTATTGTTGGATCTTGCACATTGCACTGTATTGTGATATATTGTCTGATTGTATAGTTTCAGTGATAGTGTATTAATGGGTATTGTACATTTCGATATATTGCAATATATAGTGAATAATTTAGCAATGACACCATTGCATTGTATTGCAATATATTGCAATCTGATTTTATTGTATAGTTTGATTTCATCATTGCAGTATATTGTAATATAGTGCAATGTATTGTCCCCTGTAGTTTATAATGAAGTGATGACATTGTGATAAAAGTTACGTGTGATTTATTTATTTAATTTTATGTTATTTCAATCTCTTTTTTTTTGTTAGCCGATTTTTAAATCTAAAGACCTTCATACCATTATATAAACACAAGTTATCTGCCCTTTCATTAATTATCGTAATATAGACTTTATGTTACAAAATGCGGTGCCTGGTTTATATTCATTTTGTTTATGGTATATTCTAAATAATGAATTGAAATATAGAGAAATTTTGGACAGCTGAAATTGTTATTTAGAAACTGCTGTTGACATTTTTATTTACTATTTAATACCGGTACCTTAAAAACCATGATATTGATTATTCATAGATAAATGTTGTAACTGTATCATCAGGGAATATCCTGAACCAACATTCAGGAATAAAATAGTTTCCTTGCCAGTATACCACATGGTCAGTTCTCATATTATTAAATTGTGTGAAACATTATAGAAAATGTTAACATTGACATTTTCCTGTATTAGTGACTTTTTACTGGAAAATGTCAAAATAAATCCACATCCTTTGGGCAAAAATGTTTCAGGGTGGGGTGGGGGGGTATGCTGGTGAGCCCCATTGTATGTCATTTAGTTAAAAGATTACTGGTAATATGTTTGTTTTGTGTGGCAGATAGTTTAATTTTATTTTTGCTTACTGGTTGAAGGTGTTTTGTTTTGATTTCATTGTTTGTTTTTGCTTGTTATACTTAAAATGTTTGATATATTTTTTCTCAGAATCTGACTTTATTTATTTTTATTTTTTTTGCCATACATTAAATATATTTTGAAAAGAAACTGAAAAACTGAAAATGCATTAGCAACACTATTCACACAATACAAGAATAATTGTTAGAAATGTTAATAGATATCTTTAACTTGTTTTCATGCTCTCTCTCTCTCTCTCTCTCTCTCTCTCTCTCTCTCTCTCTCTCTCTCTCTCTCTCTGAGTAAGTTTTCCCTTATAATATATATAGTTTTTTTTTTAATTTGTTGTTAACTTGTGTATATATATTGTTTTATTTATTTTTAAAATGCTTAAATACCAAAAAAAACACATTAATGATAGTTTTTAGTCACCTTTTTGGTGTTTTAATGTTTCTTTTCATGTATATATAATTCTTTGTTAGTCTTGTTGCTAAATGCTTCTGCCCAGTGCTAGGTAACTATATTTTAATTTTGTTTTCCAGCAGACCTCATGATAAGTATGACATAATGTTTTTGCAGACTTGTATAAAATTACTTTCATAATTCAACATTTTCCACATTAAAATGGAATTATTCCTCAAATATGTAACACTGGGAATTGAAACTTTTAAACAGATGTTATGTGGTATCATGGTTATGAAGGCAACCCAAATAGAGAAACTCTGAGGTATCATCATTATGAAGGCAACCCAAATAGAGAAACTCTTAGGTATCATGGTTATGAAGGCAACCCAAATAGAGAAACTCTGAGGTATCTATCGTTCTGAAGGTAACCCTAATACAAAACTTCAGAGGTATCATCATTCTGAAGCCAACCCAAATAGAGAAACTCTGCTATGTAATAACAATTTTCCAAGATGAATTATAATGTTAAACAAAACATATTGCCTTTGAGTATGTTTTTGTTATGTCAGGCAAAAGAGTTTAGATAGAGTCAGCATGCGAATGTGCTATTACTTCTACTTTACTTTATACACCTAAATAGTACACACTACATTCCAGATGGATAATCATTGATCAAAAATTATCTTAAAGTATGTGATATTTAAATTAACCATTTCATGATACCCCTCCCCAAAAATTTGTATTTTACTGTATTGATGACTTCACCATATTAAGTGATACAGAATTTGACACAATGAAAAACGTTTGGAGGAATACAATATCAGCACCTGCACATGTTCAGAGCATTTGGTTACTACATAAAAAAAATTGGCCTTGTTAGGTCTTTATTATGTCAGCCTGGTCACTGATACATGTTTGAAAACTCACATTTTTCATACATTTTATAGTTTCGCATGGAAGTTGGTTGTTCCACAAATTAAAAGCTTGGTATTGTTTTGCTCCAAATGTTTTTCATTACCCCATACTTTCATTATTACCGGTAACTAGTTTTATAAGTATATTATATATTTTACAACAATTGTGTATTGTTATTCAGTTATTTGCTTAATTGCTTATGGTTTCATGATGGAAGAACTGTGGTATTTACGTAATAATTGTTTTGTTTGTTTATCACACAATCTTATAGGTGTTCATCAAGACATGTTGTAGTGTGTGTAGTCAAAATAAAAATGAGCTGTAAACTTTTCTTTCTCGGCCACTTCTGTCTAGAACCAATAACTGTTGTTATTCTTGTACAATTGTTAGTTTACTGATCTGATGAGGCATGGAAAACTAACAGTGCCGTCTTGAGAGAAAATCTAGTCGTGTAAATGTTTTTTCCTTGGACTGGTGGAAACTTTGGTTCCTGTAACTTCAAATAAAGTTCATGAGGGTTCCTGGAACTTCCAAATAAAGTTCATGAGGGTTCCTGGAAATTCTAAATAAAGTTTATGTGGGGTTTTTCCGGAACTTCAAATAAAATTTATATGGGTTCCCGGAACTTCAAATGAAGTTCATGAGGTTTCCTGGAACTTCAGATAAAGTTAATGAGGGTTAAGTACACAGTTCATTTTTGTTTTTTTATTATATTTTAATGAGTGGTAGTTATTTGTTTTCATTAGTGATTGTAGTTTATTACAGTTTTCGCTTGATTATCCTTCAAGTAGAGCAAATGAGTGCTAGATTATTGTGCCAATCATTTCAGTTGTATAAATTATTAGTTATATGTGATGATGATGATGATGATTATTATTATTATTATTAATTAGCAACAATTATTTTTATTTGTCTTGATGTTTGTGTATACACTTCATGTTGTTTATTTTTAATTGTTTCACTATTTTATTTACTTAGGAAGTAAGGGAGATAACTGTCAATTTAAAACTGAATCACTTGTTACAGGAGATGAATTGTTTCTCTTTCATCACATTTCAGTATTTTTTTTAACTGCATGAAAAACAGTGAGATTTTCATAGCTCATGGAAATTCATATACAATTTGTTTTACCTTGTGTTTCTTTGCCAAGTTTTTTGGTTTTGAAATTAACATGTAAGAAACTTTGTCAGCCTTGTTGATTTCATTTAAAAATCTACCTGGCGATCAATTTTAAGGCTCATTTCTTTAAAAAATTAATGATGAAATCTAATTTTTGTTATTTATTTTCTATAAATGTGAAGACACCGACTGGTTAGACATATTTGATTATTCTTTTTCTGTTGGTATTGTATAGACCTAATAGTTGTTGTTTCTATCAGAAGTGTCCGAAAAAAAAAATCCCATTTGTCACACAGTGTTGACTTATATGATTCTGATTTCATGTCACATAAGAACTTCTTACAGGGAAGTTTTCTACATGGTAATGTTTATTCCCTTGTCAATTATCGTAAATAAGTTTTAAAAGGTCTTTTATGATAAAACTTAACGAGGAAGTCTGACCTTTTTCTAAGAATTACTTTTTGAGTTTCAAATCCTCATCAGTTCTGTTGCTATCTTTTAATAACAGTTAAATCACAAACTGAATTTACAAAAATATTCTTCTATTTTTTTTTCAGTTTTTTATTTAAAAATTAAAGTTTTACAATGACAGAAAATAAATTAAAAAGTTCATATTATAGTTTTATAGTATTGTGTGAAAGCAGATTTGATATATTTTAAATATTTTGTGTTTCTTATTTGATGTTTCTTCACCACAAGCTTGAAAAATATAGATCTGTAGACATTTTTCATTTCACAAAAAATATTGACAAATCATTTTGATTACCGGTATATCAGACTTTGATTTTGTAGTTATTGCATATCAGCTTTCATTTTGGCTTCAATTTCATTTGATGATAAAAATGTTATCATATTTCAGTTTTTTTGTATATGTCATTCCATTTAGTAACCACATTTACAAAACATTGCTAGTTACCAATAATATCAATTCATTTTGGCAGGCAATTTGAATAAATAAATTATATCGTATATAATTTTAAATTTAAGGTAACCTC
The DNA here is from genome assembly GCA_029721355.1 of Tegillarca granosa. Lineage (NCBI taxonomy): Eukaryota > Metazoa > Mollusca > Bivalvia > Arcoida > Arcidae > Tegillarca > Tegillarca granosa. The sequence continues at coordinate 10,452,546 of CM056607.1, forward strand.
CCTTTTCCAATTGGTTTGTTTAAATTTCGAAGTTGGTGACTAGTTATAATGTAAATAAGAATGGATCTCAGATTTGTATGTTAATATATTTTCATCTTTCTTATCAGCTGCATTGATTATTTTAAAAAATTGTTTGTATTTTTACAAAACAATTAACTTCAGTGAAAATTGTGTTTAGGTTTTGAAAGCATATCAGAATTCATGAAAGATTTGTAAAATACATTATTATTGGAATTAAGTATTTACATCTAGACTGATGGAAATCATTCATGGCTTTATTGGGCAAGTTCCACATTGATAAAAAAATATTTTATTTCTTAACTTGGCTTTTAATAACATAAAAAAAATGTTTGAAGCATTGGATAAGATTTCTGAACATTGTAAATAAAACAAAACACTGCTGTTTAAAAGTATCCTTTATTGATAATGTTTATTAAATTTCTTAAGTTTAATTAAATCCAAAAATGTAAGAACAGGTGCCCTTTTGAGGTTCTCTTCAAGACATGGTCAAAATATTAAATTATAAAATTTTCTCTCAAAAAATGAAAGGTCCTTGTATTGTTTTTATTCAAATTTCCAGTGAAATTCTACTGTAATAATCATTTTTAGTAGAATTTCATTAACTTTAATTTTATCAGTTTATTAATGATGATTATTATAATTACATGTATATTATTTTGAAATTTCTTATAGCTTCTAAAAAAAATTGTCACCAACAATCATTATATTACCATTTTAAATCATATATTTTGTCTCATTTGATATATTTTTGTTTTTTTTAAGTCTTTCATGTTTGACTTTTCATATCGTTGTCATCCAGTCATTATAAAAGTTTCATGTCTGTGTCATCATCCAGCCATTGTAAAAAAATGTACGTCTTCGTCATCATCCATCCTGCCATTGTAGGAATTTTACAATGTCATCATTATCATACAGCCATTGTATACGTTTTATGTCGTTGTCATAATCCATCCTGTCATTGTAAGAATTTCCATTATCTAATTTAGGTGTTTTAGTATCTGATGTATGGATGTTAAAAGCCTTATGTTTGTACAATATTTTAATTTATGAACAATGTCATCACTGTGCTTGATGGCTTTGCAATAAATATCAGTATCAACAGTTACGTCTTTACTTTATATTTGTATCATTATATCTAGGAGTTTGAGCTTGTACTGGTGTTTTATGCTCAAGTCAAGATTCTTGTATCTAGACAGTCAGTTCTGAGATGGTAGAGAAAAACACAAAGCTTCAGTGAGTGAACTGACAAACTTTCTCGCACTAGGATCTGCTCTAATGAGTTTTTGTTTCTAGGTGGTTAGAGGCACTATGTTCTGTAAGCATGAAATTAGACCGCTTGGCCACCAAGGCCCCATTATAACTAGGTAGTCTTTTTATGAATCCTACATGTATATACTTTTTTAATAGAGTTGAGTTTTGTTTTGTGCTGCAGTCAAGATTATTTCACTTATATTGAGACTAACAGTCAGGAATTGTAGAGGAAATCTGAGGGTCCTGAAAAATCTCTGAGCCATTAGGGACTTTTTATAAAGATTAACATGGGTTTATAATGAAGATTATTTCAGAAACCTGCCTAAAATTTGCTACTGTTTTCACTCTTTTAGTAGAGTGTGTGGTTCAAGTGGAAGAAAGGGGTTGTCTCATCAAATGGAAGTTTGGAATGAAAAAAAAAAAAAACCTCAAAGGCCAAAGGTATATATTTCTGTAAGTACACCATCTTGATATCAGATGAATATCTGAATATTCAACTGGTCCTGTTTTAATACCGGTAGATCAAATATTTATACAGGTATGTTTGCAGATGTATAAGGGAGATAACTCATCTTATTACCTAGGGAGAAAAAGAAAGAAACTTAATTGGGTTAAAAAAGATCTAATCAAAGATGAAAGCATTAAGGAAAAAAGTATGGAATCATGGAAAATTGATAAACACATGTTTAAAATTTATGAAAAATGAATCAGACCATATGTATGGTAAACAACATGAAAAATTTATAAAACCATATGTGATGTTAACAATATAGAAAATGTGTGGAACAAAAAGGAAAATACAGTATAATTATAGAAACCATCAGAAAAGTGTATGAAAGGATTAAAAAGTATGAATCCAAGTGGAAAATGTATGGAACTATGTGGAAAACATGTTAATTAAAGCATTATATGGAAAATCATGAATTAAGTTTGACAAGCATATCAATAACATGCAAAAAGCATAGCAATAAATTTAACATTCTCCATATGGTCTTTATATTAACATGCCTTAAACATGTTAGTGCGATTTTTTATGTAGTTCAATGTTTTCTGTTAAGAGGAATTATTTCATAAATTAAAGTTTTTAATGGACCAAAAAGAACCGCCTGTCTCCAAAGAACTCAGCATTTAGAAATGAAAGTCAAACTGCTTGCCTCATTAAGATATCAACTTTAACTAATGACCTGTGAACCTCAATCCATGTTGCAATTAGTACATTACACAATTAAAATTTTCTGCCATATAGTTGATAATCGAAGTTTCTTAATAACTTAATTGAAATTAAATATATAATCCATATAATTCAGTCATGTTATAAGGATTATCATATCACAGTAGTAAAATACCTGGTATATGGCAATTCTGATTTCTATGGTTACTAACAAGGGGAACTAATTTTAAAATGAAATTTTTCTAAATATACAGATATATCATGTTTATTAGGTATATTTTGGAAAAACACCTGTTACGATAAAGTTTCCCAAGCCAAAAGTAACTGACAAAAGGGAACTAATTTTAAAAAAAAAAACTTTTCTAGGATTACACAATAAACACTATCTTGCTTTCTTGTCACAATATGACATTCATTATTGAATTTATAAAACTCACTGAATAATTTTAATGCACCTTGCATAATGCTTATTGATTTATTCAATTTGTTTTAATAAATTCATTATTACAGGAACACACATGTAAGGTCCTCTATATACTGTAAACATAATTATTTTCATGTGTATCAATTTTCATGGTAATATTGATGAAATCATACTTTTTCCACAATATTTTGATTTTTCTCAATTGTTTTTAACTGACTATAACATATTTATTTATAATATAATAATTTTTAATAATTTTTACACAAAACAAATGACAGCAAAATAAGCAAAGATTAATACATCAGGATAATTAACAAATTTACAGTTTAAGTATCACAGACCTTGGCTTTTTTTTTTTTTTTCTTTTTTTTTTTTTTTTTTTTCTTTTTTTTTTTTGGTCTCGGGGACATTTTTTTTTTTACAAATTCCTTAGTCATATATATCTAATTGGTAAATATAAACAAATCAGTGCCAGAACAAGTACACAAGAGGACATCACTGGACATAGGAATTTTAGTCAAGTGCACGTGACCACCAAACTGTCAATGAGCTTTAGATATACATAATGTATAATATTTATGTACCCAGTATATCATAAAGTCAGGAAAAAAAACAATAATCATACAAGTACTGAAGTAATATATAATACGCAATAAAGAGAGTTTATTCAAAGGTCTGTGTATTTTGAGCAAGATCAATATACTGTATTGACACATATAGTATACAAAAGTGTTATTAGTCATGGTGATAATATTTACAGGTATATTAAAGACAAACCATTGCAATTATCATAATCATTATAGATTGATCACATTAGTTTGGTAAAATTAGGAGAATTATCATTACATCATTGTGAATTTATCATGGTCAGTTTGTTTAACCCTGTAAAAATACATGTGATAGTTGCGATTAACGGCCTTGAAGGTCAGTTTTTATTGTAAAATGTGAAAGGCTTGAACCAAGAAGAAGTGTATCACTTCTTTATTTGTGTTAAGTTACACCGAAACTTAAATTTCAATATTCAGTGTCCATATCTATTGTATTACTTCTGCATGGGCACTTATACAAGAGTCTAAAATGAAAATTGCTATGAGCTTCTTTAAAAACTAAAAAATGTTTAGTATGCATAATGAAACTGTTGCTACTATGTAAAATAATCAGGCATAAAAGTTTCCAGCATCTACCTTTATAAATTCACAAAGAGCATCATTTTTGGTATAAACATGATCTTTATACTTCACTAAAGGCATCACTTTTCAACACAATGATTCGCATAGTGGCAACAGTGCCTTTCCACAGAAATATTTTATAGTACATGCATTATTAGTTGGTTGCTTGTAATGTTGCTTAATGTCACATCAGCTATTTTTCAGCTACTAACAACAAAAACAATGTTTTTAATCTTTATGGATTAATCTTAGTACAAGTATGTGTAGGCATGAGATGTGCTAGTGTGCATTATGGCCTGCCATGTGCTAGTTCACTGAATCAGTATTCCGCAGACAAGCATACCACTCCCCAAGTCCTGGCAATATACCACTCCCCAAGTCCTGGAAATATACCACTCCCCAAGTCCTGGCAACAAGTGAATCAGTTTAAACTCTATTCTCCTAATGCTGAGTGCCAAGCAAGGAAGCATGATCTCAAATTTTAAAGTCTTTTGTATGACCTGACTGGGGTTCTAACTCATGCGCCCTTATAATCTTGAGACAGATACTCTTCCTGAGCCACCAAAGTGGTTAATTGGTTATAAGAGATGGTGCACATTATAGTTTTTAGTAACTTCAATGTTAAAGTAAGAAAATAATATCAATCTTTATTTCAGTTCAAAAAATTTAAATGAAAATTTTTAAAAATTAGAAACACAATGAAACAAACAATTAATGTTCTTCTACCTGTATTTTGAGCTTGCTGTTATAAAATGGACAAATTTTAATTTTTCAGCCTCAATAAAAAATAAAATCATAAAATGAAAGATTTTGTCATGTTTTTATTTACTCCAGCAAGTCTCAGACTTATAATATCATGGAATATTTCAACAAAAACTTAGAAATATGAACAAACTACACGACACTGTTAATATAATTTTATGACATTTCAATTAACAATACTTATAACATAATAATAACAAATCTGACATCATACAATGTCTAAAATATATTTTTTTCTATTTCATATATGACTATCTAATTATACATACATGCCAAGATTTTTTGATACATAATAATAGTAATCTACATTACATTGATCTATTATTTATAATCAATTTTCTATTCCATATCTGTGACAACACACCTGTGTCAGGATGATCTGGAAGAAACAGTATCCAGACAGCACAAAAACTCCTTACCAATTATATATACATTTTCACCCATGTAACAGAGAATAATCACTATATATTACCTAATATGATAGGAATTTGACATTATGTGATTCTTACATACTACTTATGTAAATTTCTATGACGGCAAGCATCAAATTAATTTTTATCATAATGACACCAATTTAAACTATCTTGCTGTTGTGTATCAAGATAATGGACCAATCTGTGGCCGTTTTTTTTTTTACCTCCAAAAACAACATATTTATAAAAAGGGAACCTCCAAAATTGTTTATATAAGTAGACTGTCTCTTGTAATGTCTGCAAGCTGGCCCCAGTTTCACACTAAATCATTAACTAAGATTTTCCTTAAATTAAATTCAGCAAATTTTGGCAACCTCTTTAAGAATTACAAATAAACATTTGTAACAAAACTTAACACAGATGTCACAAACTTGAAGTGATCTTCATAATGACAACTTAAATTCTTGAATATTTAAACAATTAACCAAAAAAAAAAAATAATAAGTTCACTAAATTACTATATCATCCTAATCTGTCAACTGACTCAACATGTGAAGGTGCATATAAAAATTGTCTATTATCTTCAAATTCTTAAGCATTTTTGTAAATGCGTAGTTTATACATAGCACCAGTGTATGACTATAATTTACCATGTAACTTATGCATTTTATACATGTACATGTAATGTTAAAGTAGAAATACAATCATTCTGTTGTCAACTTTTCCAGTAACTGGTCCCCAAACGCAGGGCTCCACAAACGCCGGTAAGCTCATCAACGATCTATAAACTGGATCAATCAGGCACGTGTATGTGTTTGTATACTCTAGTAGAAACGATGTAACAGGTGAAGCCATTAGTAATAAATTAACTTGTAAGGTATTAGGTAATTACCTGTGAATAGGGAAGTTCAGTGAATTGTGACACTGTTCTGAGTAATTTTAATTAGTAACAAGCTGGTATTAAAGAATTTTTAATCAGATTTTGTCTTAGTATTATTGGGAAAAAAGCCGATTCGGAAATTTTTCAATTGGCTTTTTTAAGTTTGAATTGGCGTTTTTTGCCAAAAATTGGCATTTGTGAAGGCCTGTCCAAACGATACAAATCTAGCATAAAATTCAATGTCCATTTACATGAACAGATAAAAAATGTTTGATGTCTGATAAATATTGTTTTATTCACATCAAGGCTATCAGTTTTGAAATGCTTGGGGAATCTGGGGTATTTTGTGATAACTACAAACCTTTGGCATGCTAACTGCCAAACTTTCACAATAGATAAGTCCAACTGGAATTCAAACCTAGGCAAGCCTCGGCACTGGGATTCATGACTTGGTATATGAGACCACTAAAACAGTCTAGACCTATGTGTCTGTAACAGATTCTACCAAAGGACTGTAACAGTTTACGTGTCCTTGATATCAAAACTGCAAAAGATCAATATCAATATTTGTAATTGTATTCACATTATAAAACATTTACTTTAAGTTGAAGTAGGGTGCAAAAATAATGCTTTTTATCCAAGTCAAGATTTAAATTACACTGTGGCAGTCAGTTCTGTGCTGGTGGGGACAAACAGAGTACCCTATGAAGCCAACAACCCCCAGCAAATCACCTGCCATACTTTCTTGCATTCACAACTTAAATGTGATTTTAGATATAATTTCTTATGAACTAAATACCAATGTTCGGATGGCAGTAAGTGGTTCTACAAAAGTACAGGATCTGGAGGTGCATCTTATTTTAACAAATGTAAGTAATAATTATTGGGTGCAGATTAATCAACAAGTGTTTTAAATGAAACATATTTTAAGTACCTGCATATTCCCTCTACACTAGCATTACACTTATTTCGATCACATTTTGTACTTTTTTTAAAAAAAACTTTTATTTTGAGTCAATCAATTCTAGATTAAAATTACAGCAAAAGAATGAAATAATCTGATAAAATTACAGCTGCATTTGAGCATGTTGGTTGAGAGAACTGTCCTCTCAGAATAGGACTGAATGACTGGATAAACGATCTGATATTACATCCTGAGATGTATTGCAACTCTTGGTAATCCTCCAAAAGTGATATACGACTGGATACAGTATGGTCAGATTATAAATTGACAGACAACATGTACATATATTTTACATATATTGACTAATGCATATAATGAATAATGTAGGAAGTGTAGAGTGTCAAAATGGTCAAACACAGTCCTATTTGCAAAAGACTGGCATTTCAGAGTAACAACTCTTACAAAGAAAAACTGGTAGTTACAAAACTCATCATTAAGTTCGACATTGTTGTGTTGATCAATTTAGACACTGTTGTGTTGATCAATTTAGACATTGTTGTGTTGATCAATTTTTTGTTATTAACTATCTATAATAGTTTTCAAGAAAAAAAATTAAAAACTTACAAATTTAAAAAAAATAAAAAGAGATTTCAGGTGTGGCATTTACACTAAGCTATTGGTACAGTGCTGGTGCAAAGTGCAATAAAAATGTCCTTTCATGCAGTAAACTCAATGTCACTGTTCAAGTCCATTCATCTTTAGACTGCTGCAGGGATTGGCAATTGGGTTAAGGTCACGTTTGAATGCAACAAAAAGCTTTAATACAGAGTAACTCAATGATATTGGTAAAACATATCCATCTTCTAACTGTTACAAAGATTAGCAATTGAGCTAAGGTGCTGGTGTGTATACAACAAAAATGCCAAATCACACAGTAAACTTCATGACACTGATCAAGCCCATTCATCTTTTAATATTGTACAGGGGTTGGCAATTGAGCTAAGATGCTGGTGTGAATGCAACAAGAATGCCATATCACACAGTAAACTTCATGACACTGATCAAGCCCATTCATCTTTTAATATTGTACAGGGGTTGGCAATTGAGCTAAGATGCAGGTGTGAATGCAACAAGAATGAAATATCACACAGTGAACTTAATGACACTGATCAATCCCATTCATCTTTTAATATTGTACAGGGGTTGGCTTGAGTTAAGGTGTATGTGTAGAAGCAACAAGAATGCCATATCACACAGTTAACTCCATGACAAGGGACAAGCCCATTCATCTTCATGTTGTATAGGGGTTGGCAATTTTGCTAAGGTGCTGGTTTTAGTGCAACAAAAATGCTCTATCACTCAAGGATATTAGTAAAGTTTATCTTTACAGTAAATTGTGATTCTTTATCTTTAGGTTTCAATGCATAAATTAAATTTTGCAATAGTGACTCTGGGAAATAAATTATTGGTTATATATACATATATATACATAATTGTCAGCGCAGAGAGTTATGTAAATTTTCAAAAATCATTACAACCCCAGTAGAAGTAGTAGTATCACTAATGTAACTACATATAGTAATCCACTGGCATAAGGAACAAAAAAGTTATTGTATAGTTTCTGTTTACCACCAATTGTTTGAATGTAAAACCTAAATAATGACACAATCAGTGCATTAACATGGAACATCTGTCTTGAAGTAATGAATTTATTTTTATATTTCTGATACATTGACATTTTTTAAATGACTACTCATTAACTTTCCAATTTATGGTCCTCAATTACATGCTAACAAAATTTGGTATACAGTATAGATCTGGATATAGAAATATCACACACTGTTGGGACCATGCAGACAAATTTGACTTCAACTCTACATTTATCAATTACAATTTATTTGAATCTGTACCAATAAACAAAGCTGAGTTTATATAACAGAAAAAGGCTTCTATAAAAAATGATTTTATAACACATGCTAAGTTGTATAAGAAAAATGATAGATCACCTAAAGAACAACAATAAGTGTTACTAATACAGTCTAAGAAAATAGATTTGATTGTTCATAACAATAATAAACAAAACATAACAGGCTAACATTTAGATTGTTTAATCGCTACTTCAAGCAAATAGCCCAAGCCAGCCAAGAGCAATGCATTCAAATTCACATTGCTTCAGTCCACCTGGCTGCCAAATAAATGGCTGCTGTCTACCCAGGGTTACCAGCAAACATGCTGAGAGTTACCCCCCTTGCAAAGCCATCCAAGGGGAGGTAACTCTGAAGTCATGTCATCGATAAGCACTGGTCTAATCATCCTATAAACCTGTGGCAGACTTAAACTAAATTGAAGCAAATATCAGATAGACAATAAGTAAAATACATTTATTATATACTAAAACAATACTACAAAGCTAACAGATTATTACCTACATCAAGATCAGACGGATAAATTATTTAATTAGAGGACGGATCCTATATCACAACTAATATATAATACTACTTAACATGTATATAATAACTAAATATACTGTATATAATTGTCTCATAATCCTGCCATCCAGCAAACATAAGTACAATCTAGCAAGGATTCCTAAATTTAAACAAGTTGTCAGAATAACAAATGTGTATAATCTTTAAAAATGTTTTACAGTGCCATAACTGTCAAATAATTACATGCACTATAAAACATGAGTATTCCGGTGGGAAAATCTAAAATAAAACGAAGGCTGTCATGAAATAAGTCTGATGTTTGTCATTTAATTTTAATTTTTTCATACATAAAATGTTTTGATAAATTGATATCATGCATATTAACCATATTCAATAGATTTAAAGTGGAATACCGTAGATATTCCCATGTGTTACTATGCAACAGTAAACTGCAGGATCAGACCAGATGTAAGTTTCACATTCATTCACTAAATTGAGTGTACATTCAACTCAAATTAGGGAATATTTCATTGTCAAATTATAAGACATTACACAGATAAAATGAAATATCTTATGTCATATTTAAATGTTTTATGTAATTTTACTGAACAAAAAAAAAAAAAAAAAAAAAAAAAAGGCCTCATAACTCTTAAAATTTTTTAAATATTGATGAAGTGAAACATGGGGATATTTAAGTTGAGTGTACACTCAATTGAAAGAATAATTGTGAAACTGGGACCAGAGATTTAATCTAGACTTCCTACAATTTATAGTCAAGTTTTTCACAAACTAGCAAGCGTCAATCATGACCAAACTGGGCTCTTTTAAATCAAAAAAGGGTCCATAATGGTCAGCAACTTCTAAGGAGACTGGCATGCCCAACATGTGTTAAAATGCAAAATTTATTTGGACAAGACCCCAAACTTACTGAGAAATATCAACTGAGGAATTGAAATGGTTGAAATGTAAATGTCAGTTATAATTATGAATATACACCTACATCAATTTATAGTGTAACATTATACAAGAAATGTAATACCTTGGGGGAGAAAGTCATTTATAATGACAATAGATGACACTGTAGACAATTAAGTCTGATCAATAATTAGGGTTTTGTTTTATCTTAGAACACATAGAGACAATGGGGACAACTTGATGTTTCGCTTGGGTAATTTTTTTTTTAAATGGTGCTGATGTGCTTTAATACCAGGGACTGACAATTTGTAATATACAGATCTAATGTAGTTAGATCGCCCTTTGTCTTATAACATGCAACTAGTGTAACCTCAATGAGTGAAACCTCTCTGCATCTTGGAATTCAAGCAATATGGTAAATCACCTAGTGTTTAAATGTTTAAAGCACATCAGCACTATTTAACTCCATCAAACCAAATCACCCTCATCAATATAATTTTCTATGAATAATTACTGGTAATTAACAGCACTCCTTGAATCATTGTGTAATTTACCATATTCTAGATCAGTTATGTAGACTGTTGCCTTAATTTAACCAATTTTAGCAGAAAAACATATAATCAATAGAAAATATGCATTTTTAACAAAAACAATTAAATTTGAGGCCATGATGATGACCTTCATTGACTAAACTTGAATTATTAAATTTAAAGACTGATGATGAAAAAATAACAGAAACCAAATAAAAACTTGAGTTTTGTCCATAGTGTTAAAAATGGTCTTGGATCTACACAGAATGTATGAAAACTCAAAGGATATGTTTTACATTACAAATTACATGAGAGGACTATCATATATGTTTTTGCTCAACCCAAATCTTGTCCTCTCATATCCACATGATCAATCGGTAATATATATTAACATGAACGCTTTTAATAGGGTTTCTACACATAAAATCACAGCCCCTGGGGTTCTCAAAATCATTCGTTAAGTAAAGTCATAGTTTTTTAAGTTTATAGAATGAAAAATAAATAAAATTTTGAATAATAATTTAAAGTCTCAGATAAATTCTTAATTTCATGAATATATCTAATTAAAAATTCATTTTTTAAAAACTTGATGAGATATCTTACAAAATGATTTGATCAAATGTTTTGTGAAAAAAGAGTACTAAATTTTATCATTTCAATTGCAAAGCCATTTTAGATTTTACAAATTAATTGTAATATATAAATATGCAATACTCATAGTGAAAAAAATAGATAAACAGTGGGATCCAGTTACACTTAATTGAGTGTACTCTCATTTGAAATACAGTATAACCTGTGGTAGCGGTCACCTGTGTAGAGCGGTCACCTGTCAGTAACGGTCAGTCTGAAACAGTCCCTAACGTTTTTACTATATAATGAACCTCTGTAGAGCGGTCACCTGTCTGACGCGGTCAGCGGTCACCCTAACGGCCGCCAAATCGGAAAAATTACCTGTGTACAACGGTCACTAATCCCATTCTCGGGAACTTTTTTGGGGAAAACAGCCATAAAATCTAATGAAAAAATGGTAAAACTCAAGACATAAATGATAAAAACTAATAAAAATATTTTTATCAACATGTGTTCTATAAAAAACTTGTAAATCGGGAAATAAAGTTGTTTTAGGTAGAAGTCAGGACAGTAGTCATTTTTGCCGATTTCTTCTCAAATTTATAAAATTAACACTTGACAATAATTAATCCATTAATTAGAAGCTTATAATAAAATCCTCTGAAAGATTGTTCATCAATTATCCACAATAAAGCCCTATTTTAATGGTCACCTGTTACAGGTAAAGATTTAAACACTGTCAAAAAGTCGGGCTATTCAAGGTGAAGTATTGATTTTTTTATCACCTCTCAGTGGGGCTCACAAAGGGGTTAGGTTAGCTGGACATGTATTACCGGTAAAAACAATTTTTTATATTTTATTAGTCCTCTTGTTTCTAAAATACAAGTTTTTTTCTTGTCAGTCATAATTATTTTTGAAGTGAAAGTTGTCCATTTTTTTTTTTTTTTTTTATAAACAAAAAATTCCCCTTATTGGCAACCCTTCTAAAACTGAAAGTTGTCAGGACAACTTCTAGAAATGGGAGATGCAGATTATTAGCCTAGGGGTTTAGGTAGTGTAAGAATGGTACAATGCTAATGCAGGGCTTTTTGAAGCTCACCTGATAAACTAGTTTTGTCAAAAATATTTTGAAAAAGATATATGGATGTATAGGAAATTATATATTCAATACATGACACAAAACCAATAATTTTACTTTTAAGATTCAATAAAATATTAAAATAAAAACAATTGTCCATTTTAATAATATACATTAATATTGGTGTTTTGTGCATTCATTTTATAAATTTAAATTGGAGAAGTTATATGTCAAATGCAAATCAAGGGACTTAACTGGTCTTCAGAATATCGACCCTGTCTGCAAAGGTCACCTGTCAACAAAGGCCACTTTTAGCCAGTCCCTCAAGTGACCTTTGTAGACAGGTTTTACTGTATTACCATTTTTCTCTCATCAGTATTTTTTCTTTTAAAAAATTGTTTTATGAGACAATGTTTTGTTTTGTTCAACAAACCTACACTTAACAATTTAAATATCACATTAAATATTCAATTTAAACTGTGTAATGTCTTAAAAATTAACATTTAAATATTCCCTCACTTAAGTTGAGTGTACACGCGACTGAGTGAAAGATTGTGAAACTGGGGTCAGATTGCTTCTTAATACAGATATAAAGAAATAAAAATAGATAAAGATATAAAAATAATTACCATACATACACAGTCTGGTCATAAAAATTGTTTGTTCTATTGTGTAACAGATGGTGACAACAACCTAGCTCATTATCATCAAAAATAGATGAATATTTTTACAAAAAACAATATGGTATAAAGAAAATTTGAAAAACTTTGCTGACATTATGTTTTCAATTTTGGAAACCAAGAAAAATACAGTTTATAATACCTGACTGAAAATTTATCTAAAAATTGTCTTTAGCCAGTTCATAACTATATTTTTAAAGATTAAAGCAAAACAGTTTGGCTTCTAAAATGTTTTTGTTTGCGTAAATCAGATAAAATACCAACAATACACAGTACTGGATAAAGAGCTAAAGAATAGAGAAACATGAAAATGGAGTATTTCGCCCAGGCTGCTTGTAATTATCAGAATTCCATGTAAAATTCTATAATAAACAGATTTAAGATAAATTGTAGATGTCACTCAGTAATAAAATATGTTTGATTGTTTTCTTGGGAAGATGATGTGAGGAAACAAATAAAATCATGCATATCATCAAAATATTTTCTCAACCTGTATATGAGACTTTTCTCACGTTTCTGTATAAAACATTAAGATTATGTATATCAATTTGTATCTTATCTTAAAAAGAAACCTATAAAGTCTGAGTATGAAAAAACATCTTAAAATTGGTAAAATGGCCTGTAAGTACATGTATTGTTTTTGCACAAATTGTTACATATATATATTTGCTGTAGTTCTGAAACAGACAGTATTGGCAGTGACTATTGGTCCAAATAAATAGGTTTGGTGATGAAACATATATACATGTATATAAACAAAATCTTATTGTAGAAGATCAAATTGGTACACAGAACACACAAAAAATTAAATAAATAATCATTAAAAATACAGAGTTCAAAATATGTTGTGATCCCCAAATACGAAGGACTGAAAATAAAGTATGATTCCTAGAAAAAATGTAAAAATAATGAAAATATATAATACTTGTTACTTGGTAGACATTTAACAATTTTCACAAAAATTAAATTGTCAACAAAGACTAATTATACAATTGTTTTCATGCAAAAATTACAGATACTACCATAGTATAAATCAGGGAATTTTTGCATTTACGGTATTCCATTTTTGCAGAAAATTATGAGAGTACCAACCAGTATAACAATGCAAAATTCAGTTGCTAAAATCTGATTTCAAACTGCATATGTACAGAATGTTATGTACACAAATAAGTACCATCTGTATATAGACAAATAATGCCGCTACTTACAAAAATCAATTGGTGAAAAAATTTCCCAATTTAAGTACATTGTATTTGAGATTATCATAATTATTTGATTATCAGCTGTTAGATTTTTCATTTTTTTCTTGCTGAGTTGGTCTTCCTCGCTGCCCTTTTTCCTGTTTTAATAATTCTTCCTCTCGTTTTTTCCAATAATCCATGTTTTGTTGGATATGCATTGAATTGTCAGCAACACGAGGATCTGGCTTGCCGTAATTTGGCGGATTTTCATAAGGAGAGTATCCTAATGTTTCTAACATTGGTGCTATTTTTGACATTTGTGAAACGACATCTTCAGGGATTTTACCTACCCATTTCGATAATGCCTCTAGATTTACAGGACGTATAACCTGGTCAGAGGATTTTTCCGTTCTGTAAAAAGACAGAAAAATATAATGTAAAATAAGTAAATACAATTTGGAATAAAAAATAAAATATTGTTGCTCTATATACAAACTTATAGAAAGCTTTCCTGAAAAATGTCAATTAAAATATATAGATACTAAGCCAAAAGTCAAACTCCAAAGAAAGCTTTCCTGAAAATGTCAATTTAAATACATGAAGTCAAGGTCATCAATTTCCCATTTTTTGCAGATATGTCAGTAGAATGCTCCACCTGGAGCATATCTTTCACACTGATCTATTCAATAAAAATCCCTTATACTGAATGCTTACACAACCTATGCTTATAGAAGAAGTATGTCAAATACCCAAAAATCTCTTCTCCAATAACTATAAGGGCTTTAGTGGTAGAGTGATCTAAAGTACATGCTCACAAATCACAGTGCCTCTCAATGCCTAAGGTTCAAATCCCGCTTATGGAAATCCTAGTTTGAGAGTTTTTGAGTTTAATTGCCAAAGGTCAGTGGTTTTCTGTGGACACTCCAGTTTTCTCTACCATCACAGAATGTCCAACATATATATATAAGTAATAGAAAGAATCCTGACTGGGGCATAAAACACAATAACTCAACTCCACTCTTCTTAAATAATTACAAGTAAGCTAGAAATTAAGGTACATTTGACCAATACTAGTAAATATTTGACTATAAGAGAATAATAAATTTTTGTACAATACTTCAGTGCAAAAGATAATTGCAATAATTTAAAACACTAAACAAATCTCTTGTTTTGTGTTAAGACTGTTAAATCTTGTTATAAAATTTCCTTTTCAAAATGACCTCTATAAAAATGAAAGTTTCATGTAAAATAACATTTTTCAGCTAATTTTAGAAATTACTCAAACTTACTTTGATAAAGAAATTCCACCAGGTTTTCCAATGTAATCCTCATGGTGTAACACTGTACTATTCCAAGGAATATCCAGAAACTGTAAAATTCTCCTCATCCAGACTTCTGGATTTAAAACTAACTGTTCGTAATACACAGGCATACAGCGCGAAGCTCCTACATGTATACACTGGGCATACATAGATTCCATTGCCATGTTCCACTTTGTTAAACAACTTTTGTAATTTGTCAGATCAAACCCTGTAATGGTTACTTTACGAGATATGATGGAATGCACAACTGCTCGACCATCTCTTATCATAAACAAAAATTTTGCATTTGGAAATAATTTAGATAAATAAACACTGGATTTCAAAGTAAAAGGATCCTTATTACAAAGTCGAGGGGCTGCTGATCCGTGTTTGGCAATTACTTCTAAAATAAATGCCATGACTGCAGAATCTATGACATCACTTGTTAACCCCGCCTCCTTTAATCTACGTTTTTCAGTATCTGACCTTTCCCAATGTGTTCTCATTCCCAGAATTCTTGGAATAACTCTTGTTTCTTCTCCACATCTGACCTCTGGATGAGCATCCAACATGACTCTCATCAAAGTTGTACCACTTCTTGGCATCCCTCCAATAAATATCAATGGCATATTATGATCATATGGAATCGCTCTTTCGTTTTCGTCATAAATATATTTCACCTTTTCTTTTGGAACCATATAAGCTTTTTGTCTTGTCTCACACATGAAAAATGAATAAACTCCAAAATAAAATCCAAGTATTATAACCAGCACCCAGCATGCAGTTCTTTTTGGTCCTTTAAAATGAATGGCTGACATTTTTACCTAAAAGGTTTACACAAGTTACACAAGTGATTCTGCTAAAGAATTCAATCTAATCGTATCTCATTGTGACAATAAATTTCTTCAGTGCTCCATTCACAATAAAACAGCTGAGAAAATTTCATCAAAACTTACAGAATGAAGTAATAAAATATTAAACTGAACACAATAAAACCGATGTGAATCTCAATTCTCAAATGCACATGTTCAATATTTATAATGCTGGAAACAACAGAATCAGTTCCAACAGTAAAACTTCATATGTAATAAAAATTTATTATCATTCAACTTGAAATATCCATTTATAAAATCTATTTTACAAATTTTTCCTTTATATTAAGAAACTGCCTTTTGTTCTTTCTTCATTTATTCTAAAATTGATTTTCTTTCCTATGACAATACCTTTTATGCAAAAATATTATCTTTAAAGATTGTTAAACGAACCTGTTTACATCTGTTGCCATTTGTCTTTTTTTTTTTTATTCACATAAAAAATCTTCCAATCCTTTTAATCTTATTATTGCAGTAACTGGTTTGGTTTTTTGGATTGCAAAATTACCATTTCTGTCATCTTTACTAGATAAGTACTTGCTTTATATTAGTACTTGCTTCAGATTCAGACATTTTTTTGCCATAAACTGCTGCTACATGAATCCTTAGTAACCTACCATTTCTGATAGTTTTTTGTCATTAACTACTACTACTTATATTTCACTACTTGGTATGAATATGTACTAATTCCTATACAATCTCTCATTTCTGTTAGCTTTTTTATATATATAAACTGCTGTTACACAGGTATCATTTCAGGTATTATATGCCTCTGTGATCTCCATTTTATAATTCATTTTCAAACGCTGATATTGCTACAATAAAAAAAAATTAATTAAAAATATAATTTACCTTTATAGTTTATATGTATCATAAAATACAAAAATTATAAAGATGACTGATTTACTCAGTTAAGGCATCATATTTTGCAACAACTAGTGATGGCAAAGATTAATCGGTCTATCGATTAAACGGTCAAACCACCGAATACTCAAAAATTGATTTTATCATTCTCCTTTATGTACCCCAAAGTTACCTGACACTTTCACCTGTTTGTCATGTATTTACAAAAAAATACCTGATATAGGTATTTTAACCCTGATATAGGTATTTTAACAGTGTTTGGTAGTAGTAGTTGTTTTCATTTATAATCCCTCTCTATATGTGATTTTACTTATTATACAACATGCCTACCCAGTTGCAAGGGGTCGTCACAAGCATAGGCATATTTCAAACGAACTGCTGATGGAAAAAATAGTAAAATGTCAGTTATATGTGAGGCTGAATTGACTTTTAAAGGTGGTACATAGTGAATGTTAAACCATCTAAGATCTAGACACCCCAATGTCATATCGGATAAGTTTTTGTCTCATTTTTTTTGATTTTCCAATTAATCTTATTTCCACCAAAATTATGAGAAAAAAAAGGAAAATTTAATTCATGTGCTAATTAAAGAATTAATTTCAAATCAGTACTTTTAATGTCAAAATAAGTTTAAATAACATTTATTTTTTTAATATTTGCTGACAGATGACGACTTAACAAACATAAACCTGTGGAGCTTATTTGATTGATTTACAACTTTTTTTAAAAAAAAGTAATTCAGAAATTAATTTTCCCAGGTAAAGAGAAATTGACACAAAGGGGAACGAACTCTTTACTGTAAGATGATTAATAACAATAAAACACAATATTTGTGAAAATATTAAGTTTTTTCTTGATCCGACTTTTATTTTGAGCCTCAAAGGCATAAAAACATTACAAAATATAGACAAATAAAATTAACAAATCAATTTTTATTTGCAATCCTAGATGCTGATGCTGAAAGCATAAACTAAATTATCTTCAAAATGAAACCAAAATATTTTTATTTTAAATTTGTACAATCAAAGTTAAGAAAGATCTTAATTTATATATGGCTGTGACATTGAGGGGCCTATAACAGGTGTCCTTGATGGAAAGGCTTCAACAATAATAAAACTACTGGGTATACACAAAATGATCACCGCCGTATCTCAGTTGGTAGAGTTCTTGCTCCATAAGTGGGAGGTCATAAGTTTGAACCCTGACCGGGGCTGGCCCAAGACTTGAAAGTGGGTAGTGACTGTTTTTTCGCCAAGCACTAGGCATTACGAAATGAAAGTCACGGTTCTTTCAGATGTGAACTTAAAATAAATGAGGTCCCATGTCACGGTAGACATGGCCTGATTAAGAACCCTGCTCTATAAAGCCATCAGCACAACGCACAAGCAAAATTTCTGCATTTTCGCCTATAGCTGGCAACATCTTGATATAAATATATAATACAATTACCAGTTAAATTTTGATGTGCCAGATGTGCACATTTCGGAAATTCATTCCTCATCAGTGACACTAATATCGAAAAGTCTGATACATAAAAATATAAGCCAAACAGTTGAAAATAATGAATCTAAAGTTTCAAAATTATATAAATCCAAATCCAGCTAAGGAATGCTGTGCATGAGGGAACAAACCTTAGTTTTAAATTAATTCCAAATTTTAGACGACTGAAAATTTTGCTAAATGGTAAGTGATATATTCTTAACTGGGACGTTAAACACCATTATTCAACTCAACTCTACATAAAATGATCTTTAAGCTCTAAGTGCTATATTTATCTCCCCTTAATGAGACACCAGGTGCCCTTGAATTTAAAATGTTTTTAGGAACATTTACCATTGAAAATGGAAAGTAACTGATATGAGGACCTAATTCTTCCTTGTCAGTCAAATTGAGAATTAAGTCATGCTGTTAATAAATAAAATAATCTTAATGTACTTGTAACACAGATAAATTGGAATTGTTGTTTTTGTGCAGAATACCCTCTGTCACAGCTACAGGGCATGTATTTTCACATTCTTATGACATAGATGATTCTATTTATATCAACTTAATTAATAAACGAGGAAAACAAGAAATCATGCCAGTACATCATTTATCAAATTTAACATAATTCCATAAAACTTAATATTAATGTATGAAGATATCATAAAAGCTGTCTACTTGAAAAAATATCATTTTTCCTGGGATATTTTTAGAATCTTTAGTTAGTTAATAGAAAAATTTTAAAAATGTTTGAAATCTCAAGGTATTTATATATCAGTGAATATATATTTAAACACAAGCAGAACTTTGATAACTTACCAGTAAAACTAATTTTTCTCTAACATACCATAGATTAAAATCAAAAGATATTATTAAATCCCAACAGCTTTAAAATAAAAAAACTAAATACTTCTCAATTACATAAATTAATAAGTAAAATCTAATGTATTTCACATTATCTAAGTTTAAATATAAATAGAAAATTCATGACAGATAACATTCAAACTCCAAAGTTAAAATCTACACATCATCATATTCACTTTTCTTGACAAAACAAAATAAAATAAACAGCTGCGCCTGGAGGGCATGATACGCCCGTCAGATATTTAAACTTCTTTTTTAATGTCTTAAACAACTTGACATTTAGCTGAAACATATTTTTTTAAAACAAAAGTAGCAAATTATTTCTCAATGTTTATTCACAAACCTTTTTGATTATAGGACAAATATAACACAAAAGTTTCATAAAAAAAGTTCAAATGATTTTTGAGTTACAACATGCAAAAAAATGCCTAAAATTTGACAATTAAAGGCCAATAACTCCGCAACGAAAAAAACATACGAATCTCAAAAACAAAAGGGAGCTTTCTGTCTTAGATACAAACATTTCACAAAAGTTTCCTTAAAATTGCTCAAAGCATTCTTGAGTTAGCATACGATGTGTGGACATACAGACAGACGGACGGACTGGGCCATACCATAATACATCCCCTCATAGACGGGCGTGTAAAAATAGTAGCTACCTGGTATATGAAAAACTATAGTACCTAGCATCTATAAAATATCTATTAAATAAAAGAGCACATTACATATTTCAGATTAAAATTGTTAAGCTGTTTTCACTCAAATATCAATGAGAGCAAAACAGGGAACAGTTCACCTTCCATAGCACATGGTTTCACATTTTATCCAAGAGTCTGTGTGACATGTCACTTATAAAATGAAGAGGCATACCTACCATGCTATATATATATATATATATATATATATATATATATATATATATATATATATATATATATATATATATATACAGTCAAACCTGCCTTAAAGGCCACCTATCTATAAGGGCCACCTATTTATAAAGGCCAATAAAATTCTATGCCAGTTGCTTTTTATTCATTTTATTTGAACTTTTGTATAAAGGCCACCTGTCCATAAAGGGCAAATTTATACATGTATTCCCATGGGTGGACTTTATAGACAGGTTTGACTGTAAATATATTTTTGTATATTTTTTTTACTCCATTTCTTCAGATAGACCTACTACATTTTGTCATATTATTGAAAATATTATGGCAAAAAATCATGTATGTCATCTTCAAGGTGATGGGAAAAAATATTTGGGCCATATTTTGGACACATCAACATGTCAAAACATATTCAACTCCAAAAGCATGTCCTGTGTATTTTTATCAGGTCTCATATCATAAATCATGCAACCTACTATATAGAAATATAAATTAAATATAAAATCTCCCTTTTACTGACTTTTGACTCGGATGATCAAGGCATAAAACTGTCAAAGAAATTCACTCTGTGTTATAGAGAAAAACATGTTTATCATGACATAAAAGAACTATATAGGCTTCCAATAAAAACTTATTGCGACCTTTTTGTCATGCACTCTGATTGGACATCTGTTACAGCTGTCTCTAGGTTTATATATACTATATATATATATATATATAAATATATACATATATTTGACAAAGCTACAAATTATAATAAAACTCAATACAAATATACTGTTGGGATGTTCATTTTTTCATGTTTCTTTATTGTGTTATTCATTACTTTAAACTTTTCTTGTGATACTACGCAAATGAAAAAAAAAGTTTCATTATAAATTTTGGCATATTCCTATTACATGTACTTTCACTTTGAAAATAATATATAATGCACAATATGTATACCATTATCCACCATACCAATTACTCATTCAGAACCCAGTAATTATTAAAATGTATTAAATCTACATTTTTTAAAAATATTTATTTATTAATCTATTTTTTTCAGTTTGCAAATAAAGTGAAGACTGTATGAACTAAACATCTTAAAGAGCAAAGATTCCTTTTAGAATAGACAAGGATTTGATTAGATCCATATCAAACAATATTAACTACATGTGCAAAAGTGTAGTTCAGACAAGAATACAAATGAATTTCATTTATATCAAAATGCCATCATCAGAAATTTGAAGCATATTCTATCATTTTACATAGAGCACCCCTCTTTAATGAGGGGCCTTGGTGGCCGAGTGGTCAAAAGCGCGGCCCTTACAGATCACAGCACCTCTGCCTGGGTTCGAATCCCACTCGCGACAGATTTTAGTGTGAGAAAGTTTGTCAGTTGGTGTGTTGAAGGTCAGTTTTTTTCTCCAGGCACTCTAGTTTTCTCCATCATCCCAGAACTGACTGCCTCAACAGTGTTTTCTCCAGCTTGTTAAAACAGGGGGTCATCAATGACACCCTTACATGAAAGGAGGGGGGTCATTTTTCAAATGAAGGGGTCATGAAATTTTAGAATAAAAATTACTTTTTTGATATTTTACAATGAAGGGAATATTGTGTTAGAGGATCTGTACTAATCTGCGTCAATGTTTAAGTGTTTTATTCCAAATGCTACCTATATCTGTAATATTTGAAACAGTAAAATCGAGACAGTATCCCAAAACAGAAATTACTGAATGTCAAGTCAACAGACCATTATCATTCATTAATATTATCCATCTCTTCCGTTATGCCTCTTCTACGTATGATTTTATTATTTCATAAATCATCAAAGGATATCTGTTTAACAAATTTTATTAAAATCTTGATTTACATCACAGGGGCTTGTATTTATTGATAATTCCCTTTTTCTGACAAATACCCTCTTTCTAACCAAAACCCTGGATCAATAAATACAAGCCCCTGTGGTCAAACGAGATTGTTTCGACTTTTCTTTTAACCCGATGCAAAGAGCGCTTATAATGACTTTATAAATTAAGCGTTCAATACAAACATTTCAAAGATTAAGAATATAGACAGGTTCCTATATTAATAATTAGCTTCCTTTAATATGGTACGATAGTCATGTGGTACGACAATACGGAATTTCCGCTCAGTACTTTCGTTTTCAGTCGTATCACCTTTTATAATTTTCAGTAGCCGATTTCAATCTACATAAAAATGGTTGCGTCAAAAATAACACAACAGCAAAACCAAGTTGCGTCATTCATAAAAAAATCACGACAAAAATGCAAGAAACACACTCTGGAGAAAACACTGCCTCAATATAAGTGAAAGAATCTTTAGTGAGGCGTAAAACACCATTACTCCACTCCTCTCCTCTTGAAAGAGTGTTATATAAAATAAAACAAAGTTATATTAGCTATCAAATTTTAAATTCTACTTGTAACAAGAAGGTAAAGAGTCCAAATCCCAATTGCTACACATCTTACCCTTTCTGATAAATTAAGTTATTAAAACATCACAATTTCAATACGGATTTACAAAATTACACACTAGATCTATATGGAAAAAATTGATTTCACATTTTATATACACCTATTACCAGTCATGTATAACATGTTACAGCTAATTAATCAGTTTTAGAATCCAAAATAAATAATTCTTTTGCTAAGTATGTAACACCTTGTAATAACTAATTATTTTTATGGTTATGGCAAATAAAATTGACTTTTTAAATCGACTATTTTCTGTTATATTTAATTCATAATCAATGTATCATAGTTGCTGACGATCCTAAAAATGATGCTATAAGGAAGTCGTTACACCTTTTTAATAATATATATGTATGTTTGTGGGAGTATGGCTTGGTAAGGTACATGATTTTAAACTTGTCTGCCATACCCAGTAAGCTACATACAGTACCAGTAACAACTAGTTCGAGAAATTTTTTTCCTCGACTGTCTTTGCTAATCGTACAACAAACACCAGTTCCAACATAGACAACATTTAAAATCTTATTTACTGGTATAAATTTTAAAATGTTGGCTTAGTGGAAATGATCAATTCCATTTTGTCAATTTTTAATTTCTCTTAAACAGAATGTCATCATGCCAAATGGTTAACTTCTACTTTTATACTTTATATTGTAAAAATGATAAAGTTTTGAAGTTGTCAGTAAACAGTAAATAAAACATTATACAGTTAAACTGCAAACAAACATACATAAATATTTTTAAAAGATTCATTTTAAATTAACTGCTTTCATTGGAAATTCATAAAACCTCAAGTATTTCTGGTTCTGCAAAATGTAGAAAATGGGTTTTGGTAAATTTTAATTTTTTTAAAAAAAATTAACTGGTAAAAAAAAATTGGTATATTGTTCACTTATTCATAAATAGACAAAACTGAAATCTACTATGTACTCCCTAATAACTATAGAATAATCATATAAAAACAATATGTGTATTAATATTAACCCATTACCAATTTTACATTAGAAACAAGGTATTGTTTTTACCAGATTACCTTCTATGGTGATGCTTTCATTCACCAGTTTTTCAAAAAGTTTTTTTTTTTTAATGTGAATATTCTAGGATCGTGATCAAGTACGGGCATAGTCTCTCTCTCTCTCTCTCTTCTCTCTCTCTCTAAAGACTAAGCTCAAGTAAATGAATAATACCAAACTTTATTTCAAAATATTTGATTTTCTATGAAAATTTTCCAAAATTTGCTTTCATAAAGGCAGTGAGATGTTTAAGTACATAAAAACATAACCCATCTGTTATACTGACAACAAGAGCACTTAAAATATACAAGATGTTATGTAACATAATCTATTTTCGTTTCCTGTTATTTGCGTCAATTTTAGAAGAATTCATTTTTGTTTTCCTTTTATTTAAGTTACTGGTAATTTTAAACATACAATTATGGAAACCCTGTGACACTGAATGTGAAACTTTTTTAGTACAATCTAATTGTATTTTCAAAGAAAATTTTAATATACACGTTTCTTCATGAATTAAGTACTTTGTTTACAAGAAAAACTCAATTGATTAGTTGATTAGCTTCTATGTGTAATTTATTTTAATTGTGAAAAAAAATTTGCTTGTATATATAGCCATCATTTGGAGTTGAGTTTAAGTTTTTTAATACAAATTATTTATAAAGCATTACTAACTGCATAGAATTCCACTACAGATCCTGTGTTTACCTTTAAACTACACACATATAAGCAAGTTGATACTATTTTTGAAAGGAAGATATTCTGAAAAAAATACAAACCAATAACAATGTAATTCCCAGCGTACCAAGTGATACCTCATAGCGTTTGTGCAGGACAATTATTCCTATTGGCAATCGAATCGCATATAGTGATGTTTTCCCGTAATAATGACATTAATCCGGGAATATTTGATGTAAACGTTATCCATTTCATTCCACACAAAAATAAAAAGGTATTGATCACGTGGTATGCTGACGAGTTCCATTACAACTACATGCACTAAGTTTCAACAATATGAATTCATTGTCTCTATACCTATCAAACACTGAAAAAATCTCAATAACTCTTAGTACACTGCTATTTTATCCAGACTCAGAATGTCACTTCCAAAGACATACATTAACATTAAGGGGGCATCGGTGGCCAAGTGGTCTAAAGTGTGTGCTTTTTTATCACAGTGCCTTTCACCGCCTGGGTTCGAATCCCACTTGGGACAGATCCTAGTGTGAGAAGGTTTGTTATCAGTCGCTTTCAGAAGGTCGGTGGTTTTCTCTGGGCTTTCCGGTTTCCTCCACCATCCAAGAACTGACCGCCTCAAAATAAGTGAAAGATTTTTGACTGGGGCGTAACACACCATTACTCCACTCCACTAAATAACATCAACTTGTTCAAACATCTTGTTCATACCTTTTTTCACTGAAGCATTTTATGGATGAACTGTTCCTATAGCATCACTTCCATGTTTCCACTTAGTATATCACTATTGATTCAAATGATACCATTATTTCATTGCAATACCTTACTTAATTCATGACTTTTCAAAGTGTGGCAGTCTATAAGGCATTGTTTTATGAATGAACTGGATAATATTCACCTAGGTGCACCAGAGGTGAAAGGTCAAAGCTAGGTAGGCATGCCAGGAACATGACAGTTTATGACTTTATGTCTGTGAAAGTGTTAACACATTAACTTGTACTGATGAAGCACTTTGTGTGACATAATCTACAAATAAGTAGATATG
This sequence comes from Tegillarca granosa, assembly GCA_029721355.1. Taxonomy (NCBI): domain Eukaryota; kingdom Metazoa; phylum Mollusca; class Bivalvia; order Arcoida; family Arcidae; genus Tegillarca; species Tegillarca granosa. Next base: position 10,478,422 of record CM056607.1, read on the forward strand.
TGAATCTATAATAGAATAAAACTGAGATATTTTCATTTTAAAAATAGTAAAATAAACAAAATATGAGCTTGATTGGTAACCTATCACTTACTTACCAAAAACTATCTCTACAGTAGTAAGCTTTAAGGAAAATCATATGAAATATGAGTCAGATCGATGGACAGATGAATGGACTGACTGACTGATTGACTGAATAAATGACTGATACTTAGATCACAATTCTAGTCTACTTTGGCAATGACTTAAAATCATTTATGGTACAATAAGTGTGTTCAATACAGTGTCTTTCTGGTTAAAAACTTTTAACGGAAGGGAGGGACATTGTCAACATTATGTTTCACAATAGATGATAATAAGCAGTGACTGTATTGTCATATATATCATAATACATGTATTTTTTTAGTTTTTTTTTTTACGAATGGCAAGATAAAGGCTGTGATGTTACATATAACTGACAACTTAGCGTCTATGACATCTGACAATTTGATTTCATCAACTGAAATGGATAAAGATTTATATCTAATACTCAGTAATGTGTTTGTCATTATGTGTTATATTTTATCCACTAATTTTATTAAATCATACAAAGCAATTCTGTCAAATTTGGAGTTCATGTGTGTTTATGTTATATACCAATTCAAGTTTATGGAAAACAATATCTCAAATCATTTACAATGTTACAATGTTGAATAGACTTTAAGTGCTGAATGCATTTAAGTTAAAATAGTTTGGAAATTTTAAAATGAATTTTTCATTCAATCCTTTTTGCATCATTAAAGTAGTACTTTAACATAAACTTTCACATTTTGACACGCCGCCGCAACGACACCAAAAAAGTAACACCTGAGTCTCGCCTTATAGCAATGCCAGGCTCGACAAAAATCAAATAAAAATATCGTTTTTTAAATAAATTTAGTTGCATAGACAGAGATTTAAAAGATTCTCTGGGGCCATGGCATTAGTGCTACCACACTTGCTGTGATTGAGCTTGACATTGATTACTTTTATTTCAAGGTGAATAGAGAAATTAAAAAATTGATGAGAAAATTAAATGATCATACAATTAGCAAATTGTTTGAGTTTTTAAAGGGGCATAACCTTCACAAAAGATCACCAATGAGATCCGCAGGTCCTACAGACAGCTTAAATAACAGAAACAAGAATATCAAGGATTTAAATGTCCCCACTGGTTAGTTTTTGATTGAGTAGAAAATACATAACTATAACATAAACTTTCACATTTTGACATGCCGTCGCCACCGCCGCTGCCTACAACACCTGAAAAGTAACACCTAAGTATTGCCTTATGGCAATGCAAGGCTCGACAAAAATTTATAAAAATTAGCCATAACTCTCATAATTAGTCATCATTGGAATCTTAGTGACTCATCCTGACAAAAAGAATAAATTATGATCAACATTGTATAAATATTCAGAAGTCATATACACTCTAATAAAGATCATTAATGAATACACGTGGTTACTAACTAATCTCAGCTTAGCAGATAACAAAGTAATAGACAAAAAAAAATATGATTCACCATTAGAATTACAGAATAGGAAAGGACTATGTAATTCTCAAAAGTATAAATGGAACTTACAGATAGTTCACTTTATAAACTGTGGCCCAAACTTGACCTGTCTGGTTGCCATGTCAACAACCACGGTATGGAAATGACCAATAAATAAAACCTGCAAAAACACTTAATATTATGGGGCCATTACTCAAAATAAATCATCAATGAAACCCAGCCCCCATATAATATGACTTTGATAACCAATGTGTGAAGACTGATCAATAAAATTGGCAATACATATTAAGGGGACATAACTCAAATACTTTGTAAATAAAACCTGGTCAACTACACTGAATGATAACTAATGGATAGAAAGAAAGAAAAGAGGTTGAAAGCCCCCCCCCCCCACACACACACACACAATGACAAAGCTTGATTTTGATAACCCATAAATAGAAAGAAAGAAAGAATTGTTACCTTACCTTAGGCCACAATTTTTAAGGGAGATAACTGCAAAGATAAATCATTAACTTGACTTTAATAACGAATGGCTAGACAGATAGATAGAAAGAAGTAAATAAGATCAATAAGACCGACAATAACGTAACAAAATAATAGGGGCCATAACTCTCTCAATAAATCATGAATGAAACCCGATCCACCACACACATTGTGACCAATCCTGACTTTAATGACCCATAGATATAGCTGTATGCTATATATCATCCATCAATTAATCTGACAGCTTCGCCACCACTTAGATCACCATGACATACAAATAATCCAAAGTATGATATTTAATACTAAAATTCGAATACTTACAAAAATTTGATTCCAAAATGGCCATAAATATCAAATATCCTTTATATATTTACTGGTAATTATTTCAACAGATATTGATATATCTAATGGATTTAAAGAAAGCAAATGATTATTAGAAAGAAGGATGAAAAGCATGATGATAATTCAATAAAAAGTTCTCATAATGTACAAATTTTGTTTCAAAAATGGACAATTGTGTCAAATAGAGGATTTATCACTTCAGTCCATATTGCAAATTTGTCATCACCATGACAACAATTACAGTTTTGCCATTACTTGCCAATAAATATCCCAACATTTTATGTTACCATGGTTATGTCTCATCAATAAATTTCGTCAATGTTTTGTTAATTTTCAAAATAATAGAAGATATTTGTAAAATTTTCTCATAATTTGAAATAAGATTTGTTGCAGCTGTTACTTATTGAAAAACTGTAGAAGAGAATAAATGGAGTAAAGTAATATAAGTGTTTTATGTTACTGAAAAAATTCTTTTAATTTTTTTTTTTTTAAATTTTATTCAAAAAAAGGACATAGTTGCATAGAGTCAATCACTTCTGGAATAGTACAGAGAAATAGAGTAATGGGGTTTAAAACCCAAATTGATTCTTTTATTGAAATCGAGACACCCAGGTCAGGAATGGTGAAAAATTTAGAATGACTGGAGTAAACCATGAACAATGAACAAGTAAACTGAAAAACTGAGAAAATAGGCCCCAACAGGACTCTGTGTTGGACTTCCTGAAGGCTTTCTGTGGCCCTTAGATCCTTTGACAGTGGTGACTTAAGCTTTCAGAGCTCACAATGTCTCATGATAAAATTCTCAACCCCCCTCCCCTTTATGAAATTCTGGATCTACCTGTGCTGTACGCTGTGAGTTTGAGCTTGAGACCACTGGGTACGTATCACAATACAGGGTTTAACAAAATATCACTAGGTGTGTATCATAATACAGGGTTTAACAAACTATCACTAGGTATGTATCATGATACATGGTTTAACAAACTATCACTAGGTGTGTATCATAATACAGGGTTTAACAAACTATCACTAGGTATGTATCATGATACATGGCTTAACAAACTATCACTAGGTGTGTATCATAATACAGGGTTTAACAAACTATCACTAGGTATGTATCATGATACATGGCTTAACAAACTATCACTAGGTGTGTATAATAATACAGGGTTTAACAAACTATCACTAGGTATGTATCATGATACATGGTTTAACAAACTATCACTAGGTGTGTATCATAATACAGGGTTTAACAAACTATCACTAGGTATGTATCATGATACATGGTTTAACAAACTATCACTAGGTGTGTATCATAATACAGGGTTTAACAAACTATCACTAGGTATGTATCATGATACATGGTTTAACAAACTATCACTAGGTATGTATCATGATACATGGTTTAACAAACTATCACTAGGTATGTATCATAATACAGGGTATAACAAACTATCACTAGGTATGTATCATGATACGTGGTTTAACAAACTATCACTAGGTGTGTATCATAATACAGGGTTTAACAAACTATCACTAGGTATGTATCATGATACATGGTTTAACAAACTATCACTAGGTGTGTATCACAATACAGGGTTTAACAAACTATCACTAGGTATGTATCATGATACAGGGTTTTACAAACTATCACAGCATGTATCATGATATAGGGTTTAACAAACTATCACTAGGTATGTATCATGATACAGTGTTTTACAAACTATCATTAGGTATGTATCATGATACAGGGTTTTACAAACTATCACAGCATGTATCATGATATAGGGTTTAACAAACTATCACTAGGTATGTATCATAATACAGGGTTTAACAAACTATCATGGCATGTATCATGATATGGGGTTTAACAAAATATCACTAGGTATGTATCATGATACAGGGTTTTACAAACTATCACAGCATGTATCAAGATATAGAGTTTAACAAACTATCACTAGGTATGTATCAAGATACAGGGTTTTACAAACTATCACAGCATGTATCATGATATGGGGTTTAACAAAATATCACTAGGTATGTATCATGATACAGGGTTTAGTAAATTATCAAACTGTTGCCTTTGAATCATACATTGTGTTTCTATACAATGATATGAATTATTACAGTTTATCACTGATTGATAATGGTCAAAGTTTTAAATCTATCAAATAAATATATATTTTTTTTAATTAAACTGACTATTTAATTAACTCAAAATAAAGAAAAGCAATTCCTTTTCAAATGGATCATTTTCAGAGTTTCATATAACATAATGATGATGATGATGATGATGATAATAATAATAAGAAGAAGAAGAAGAAGAAGAAGAGGAGAAAGAGGGGGAGAAAACTAAGAAGACAAAGAAAAAGAAGAAGAAGAAGAATGACAACAACAAAAGCTGTTGGGCATTAATGCACACAAGTTATGTTCATAAATAAAAAAATAAAATTAATGGCCAGTTATGTGTGACTTATAAAACACTGTTCATTAATTTCTGTATTTATTTAAAAACGACTACTTTGTAACAACATAAACTGTTACGTATAAAATTATGTAATAAGTATTAGTATAATGCAAGAATAAGGAAAATACAATTATACCAAAATACAGAAAACATTCTTTAAAACAATTTGCATACATGATAAAAATTATCACACACACACACACACACACACACACACACACACACACACACACACACACACACACACACAGAGATTACCAAGAATTATTACAAACCTTTTAGAGATAAATCAATACCTGTATTTAGTCTACATGTTTCCTTTATAACTGTGGATGTATCAAGATTTATGTCGGCATCCTTCTCTATGACAGTAATCAGATGACCACTGATGTGTTAGGAGTATGACCTTAAGTCAAGCCTTGGACACTGATGACTGACCAACAGCTATCACACTCTGACCATACCAAACCTGTAACTTCCAATGAGAATAATGTATTAAACGAGAGTTGGTCAAATCAAGTAGAAATTTATATATGTCAGCTAAAGCAAAGATGACATTTATCTTTGTATGTCATAATTGTACAACACCATAAAGTACAATTAACGGCCCATCAATAACAGGAATGGTGTAAAAAATGTGACAATGAAGCTGTTGTATTGGCGACAAAACCATTACCAGGTGTAACATACATATACTTATTATGTAGGTGTGGACACACTGACTACATACACAACATGTAAATGTGCAAATAAACATGTAGTAAACACATGTGTGTATCATGTCAGTTTCCAGAGGTAAACAGTCCTCTTCAAGAAAACAACAAATGAAGTAAATAGAAAATATTAATCTGATGTTTAATGACTTTGGTTAAAAGTTTTTATTATTTATCAAACACAAAGATATACTGATCTATGTTCAAATCACAAGCCTTAAAGCAAAGCAAAAAACTCGAAAATTGGCAAATTAGGTTGTCAGTGAAACTAAGTACACATGTCACGTATAAATAAAAACTAAGAATAATAAAAAAAAAAACAAAAAAAAAAAAAAAAACAAAAACAACATGGTCCTATGGTACATCAAATATACCCAGGTTAATTTTAGATATACATGTAGTTACACCATGCTTATCAACAATATTGTGATATCTTAGGAAAAATCAGCCTACCAACTAAATTATCTCTGTATATAGACCTAACTTCTATTTAAAACAGGTCTCAATACCTGAATAAAATCAAAAATGCTAAATAATAAACTAAAGCACTTCTTACTGGCTAAGTTTATATACCAATACAGTTCACTTGTCAAAACAGTTCTTCTTCTATCAGTCACTCCAGTTTCCTCCACCCTGTCTAAATTGGTCGCCTTGATGCAAGTGAAAAACTTTTGACTTTGGTGTATTTTTAGCACCATTACTCCATTCCTCTCTACTTATGAAATTATTATCATCATTATTATTATTATTATTATTATTATTTTGCATTAGAGTACATGTACTGCATGAATAACAATGGTTAGTCCAAACTGCACAAGTAGTAAATTTTGTTTTGATCTAAAATATTCTTTAGAAAGTAGTAGTGTCCATACAAATACATCATCAATGGCTAACAAATTCACAGATAAATGACTTGTTTACTATCTGTCATAATATTATTGTCTATAATAATATATGACTAAGTACATGTAACTTTTTCTATGAGAACAACAATGAGAACTGTAAATTTATTATTATTAATCAGATTCAACTAAACTTTTCAACCACAACTAATATAAGTGGAAGTAACCTACAATATAACATACATGGTTTAGTTTCTATTAACCTGCTCATACAGTTCACCTGTCTAGAAGGCCAAACTAACACACAATTCTAACAAATTCAAGTTTTACACAGTGAAATCGACTGTCTTAGAAAGCTAATATTTTTGGGACATTGTTCAGATAAGTCACATTTATGTTTTTATTTACACTGATTAATTTCCAAACAGTGTGTCCCTACAGATCTTGTTCAGTTCAGTTTTTCATTTACTTTGGGTTCAGTTTGCAAAGATTTCAATGTAACATAATGGATATTTGAAAACAGACCTTACTTTTATATTAGAAAATGGAATGTGAACAGCTTTCAATATACTTTAGTGTAAAATTAATAAGTAATCTTAGTTACACAATAACATGTTCTTGCAGGACTTTCTTTTGTACCCTCCACCCATTATATTCTACATTTAAAAAGAACAGCAACAACAACATAAGTCTGTAAATTTTTTGAAAAAAAAAATTCACTGAATTGTTCAAAATGGCTTGATTCTTTGAGGGTACAAATGGAAGTGCTTCCATGTATATTTCCCTTCTGTCTTCTGCACAGATTTTGTCATTTGATAATAGGAATGGAGTATAGCCCTGAGTATGCATAGCATTTGGGTAGACTCTGGTAACACTTTAAAAAGAATTAAATGTTGTGAAAGCACAAGTGTAAGTCCTTCAAAAATGTCAATCTCTCAAAAATAATTATTTGTTTTAAAAGGTTTTGGTAAGACTATGAATATGTAGTCAGATTTTAGTCAAGTGAACAACGTGTATCAAAATCAGCATTTACATACACTATGTTTGGGGCATCAGAAGCTCCTTACCATACCTCCTACCTGGTTTGGTGGCATAAGAAGCACCTTACCATACCTACTTCTTTGTTTGGGGGCAACAGAAGTATCTTTCTTTATCTACTCTATTGTCTAAAGGCACCAAAGGCACCTTACTATATTTACTCCTTTGTTTGAGGATAACAGGGAACATCAGTGACAACTTACTATACCCACTTCTTTGTTTGAGGGCATCAGAAGAACTTTCCATACCTACCATTTTATACGGGGCATCAAAGGCATGCAACCATATTTAATCCTTTGTTTAGAGCATCAAAAGCACCTAACAATACCTGCTCCTTTGTTTAGGGCATAAATGGCACCTATTCATATCTAATCCTTTGTTTAGAGCATCAGAAGCACTTTACCATACCTGCTCCTTTGTTTAGGGCATAAATGGCACCTAACAATACATATTCCTTTGTTTAGAGCATCAGAAGCACTTTACCATACCTGCTCCTTTGTTAGGGGGCATCAGAGGCACTTATCCATACCTACTATTTTGTTTGGGGCACAAAAAGCTTTTTATCTGGGGGCACAAGAAGCTTTTTATCATAACTACTCCTTTGTTTAATGGGGCACCAGAGGCACCATGCCTTATACATACCCTTTTGTTGAGGGGCTTTAGAGATGCTTTACCATATACCTCTTCTTTCCATAAACTTTCAAAATGAATTGCATTTATCTACTGTAATCAAGTAATTATATCTTCATAATTTTTTCATATAATAAAAAATAAAAATCTATTGAGATTGTGGCATTTAACAATTAAAGGCTGGCATTTAATGCTAAAATATGATTTTCATTTCCAGATAACATTTTGCCATTTCCATGGTAACACTTAAATTCATATCATACTAAATCCATTGAACATGATTGTTTTACACAAGGATGTAGGTACTGTTTGGTGATACTGGGAAACATTCAGCATGAATCTGTAGACTATAATCAGGATGCAAAAAATTGTTTAAATTTTATTCTAACCCTGGTTTCCATTTAATTCAAAAATTTTAATTTAACTGCTTTAAGTACACTTAATCTACAGATTTCAAAAAAGGGTTTCTAAAAAATTTAATGTAATTTTAATTTACCTAATTAATGTGGTAACTCCTATGACAACCAACAATACTACAGATGTAAAAACATTTTTGTATCAAATTCATACCCTTTCTTTGTTAAAGATTGTAAAATATTACATCACAAGCAGTTATGATGAATGTTTCTGTCTCAACTCAAAAAGACACACACATAGTGATTGTGCTGTAATCAATTTAATTGTCATCAACTTCCTTGATTTTTCTTAAAGATTTTAAAATAGGACATAAATTAAGACTTATTTTACTAGTATATGTATATAAATGATAAAGTAAAGCAAGAATATAAATTAATCTTGTTTCAACATAAATAATAAAACTAATTTATTTTGACTTAAGTTACGATCAGTAAAGAAAGGTCATCATTAAAAGTTATTGGGTTTTTTTTAAATGAAATATAAATGGGTATTTACCGGTATACAGAAAATTATGGGAATTTCATATATTAAGTTTAATTATATATTTTTCTTATCTGTTTTCAAAGTCAGAAGAAAGATTCAACAAGGTGGTTTTTTTTTTAATTTTATTTTCACAAAATGGCACTGTTCATGCAATATTCTTGTGATCTGCAGTTTACAGACACTAAAGATATAGATATATACATGTACTTACATATTACATGGATATATATACCAGTAATCACACACACACACACACACACACACACACACACACACACACACACACACACACACACTATTATATATATATATATATATATATATATATATATATATATATATATATATATATGTACAGGCACAAGAAATTATAAAAGTTTGTTTAAAAACTTAAATGGATAATGGTACTTGGGTTTGAGTAACAGTTTAGGGTGGAGTTTGGGGGCACACTACAATAATATTTAAACCTACGTAATATGTGATGTGTTTCATACCACATTTCTGTCAAGACATAAATGTTTTTCTATGGATGATTTTATAACAAATTGCTATGCTTGATATTAGAATGTGATTACTATGAATTTGTAGAATAAAGATTGTGGTGTGGTGGACATTTTTAAGAATTTTATTTAAGTAAAATAAAATAGAGAAAAAATTAATTAGATATAAATATTATTAATTAAAATCTAGCTGTTTTTTGATACCTGTGTTCAGAATAAGTATTCCCGGAGCTCTGCCATTTTTCACTGATTGTTTATCTGGCAAATGTTTATTTGAGTTCTTGTTGATAATTAGAGAAAAAAAAATTAATTGCAAAATTTTTATGACTTAAAATACTATTAAAATACCATAATGAAGTTTAAAAAAATATCTTTTAAAAAATGTTATCCGAATGCTCTTTTTTTATTGTGAAAAGTATCAAATGATAGCCTCAAACTGTGATGTGTATCATATATAATGAGGTAGGCGTATCATTTCAGTCTTATAATTCTCATAATAATAACTACTAGTTGATTCCTTATTGCTTAGAAGAAATAAACTCACATTTTATTGACAGCATAACAGTTTGTTGAGAAGAAATAGCGCCAATCAGACTTACGCGTGTTCCGCGAAATCGAGTTATACGTCAACGTCATCACTAATGTAATTTAATTATATCATTTTTTTGAGTTAGTAAAACAAATTGAATGTAAAGAGAGTAGTTGTGTTTTCTTTTTTTAATCAGTATGGATATTCACGACACAGATAAATAATCAAAATAAAATTCAAAATTTAATTAAATAAATACCATAATATCTAAATAATAAATAATATTGCCATGCAACTTGGACATAAATTAATGTGATTTTTAAAATTAAAAGAGAGCTGTAGTTGATTAAATAAAAAGAAAATTAATCTTGATAAAAAAGTACATTAAAGATATTTTTTATTATATTTTAAGTCATGTTTCATGAATACATTGAAACACTTAAGACGGTATGGTTAGTTAGAATGCAGTTGAATCAGAAAATTTACAGTTTTTTAAGATAAGCTAATAAAGCTCTTTCTATGGATTGATTTAAGAAAAAGTTTGTGCATGCAAATTTCATAAGCACATGTATTAGGCAAACTTATAAAGTAGCATCTCTAACACACCCAGCTGTGACCCTGGGTCTTTTGTTTTTTGGATTAATGCTCTAGATGGTTGGTTGAAAGAGTGTTTAAATATCTAGAGTATTTCACACCTATAGAAGGTTATGGAATGGTGTTTGAAACAGGAATACCTAGATAAAAAACACTGCAGACATGTATACTTACAAGTTTTCTGACACTAGGATTTGTCAAAGTTTGGATTTAATTTTGGTAGCAAGAGATGTCAGGTGATCTGCAAGCCAGCTCAGGTGCTTCAGAATACTAGTACTCAGTTACTAAAGCTGGTCTTTGGTACCAGTACTGCTTGATTGTAAAACAATTACAATCTATCTAAAGTACACAAGTACTCTTTCATTCAACTGATACCAGTGTCAAAACTCCTCCTTTGACCTGCCCAAAGTCAGCCAAGTGGAAAATTTTATACCAAAATTTGGAAAGACTTCCTTTTGAATCCTTCACTAAAATTTTAATTTCAACTGACATGTTCTAAAAATGATAAAATTAAGCAATTTTGAACATCTGTATGAATTTTTTTACTTAGAATTTAATGGGTTGGGGTAAAAAAGGAAGTCTTACACAAAATTCCCTAAGACTGACTAAATGTGGCCAGAACATGTAAGTCTACTACTTCTAAAGTCAAACGACCACTAGATCTAAACTGGAACAGGATGGTTCAAGTCAGGGCTCAAACCCAGTGTAACCACAGGTGCCCGTGGAATGGTTATTTAAGCAAAAAAAATTTTTTTTTTTTTAAAAATACCAAATTTTTATACTATACATAAATATAGCATAAAATTTGGTATTTTAAAAAAAAAAAAATTTTTGCTTAAATAACCATTCCACAGGCACCTGTGAGTGTAACAGGAAGGAAGAAAATACATGAAAAAAAAACACATCCTAGCCGAGTGCCCGGTGAAGGATCGAAACCAGCACTTATGGATGATAAACGATCGCTTTACCACAAGGCTGAAAGATCTGGACCAGAAAGTCTGGCAGTAAATCACCCTGTTATACCTACTATATACAATACCAACACCACGAATAACTCAGCCCCGCTACACAAGAATCTCCCAAACTATAGTCGAGTATTCAATCAATCCAGACCATTTAACTTAAGCTCTGTCTAAATTCACTATTATAATTTTTCTGGAAAATATGTCAAGTACCAACAACACAGTCGTTCCGCAGCAGATAATTCACAATATATCTACGGTAATTTGTACTGTTGAAGGCACTGACAATCGGACTTTCACTTTTAATAAGGTTTTGGATTGGTCATGTACACTGTCGAAATCTACCAATTGCAAATGAGGCAAAAAATCTAATTTACCTAGTAAATTTCCCTTTTTGTAGATGAAGATGTTGTTAATGTCATTCAGATCCTGTTTCTCGAGACCAGACTCTGCAGCAATTTCTACCACAAAGCGGAATAACTCTATGTGTCTGATAACTCATGATAACCTCGTTCCTACTAAGTAGCAGTCTTAATCAGCAAGGATAACACTTTCAAAGAACGCCTTTCTCTACAAGTAGGTATTCTTCCTTTTAATCTCATCCACATGTAGTTAAAAGAATATTGATTGGAAATAATTCAACAATGTCATTGAAATTAATTAATCATTAAACAGGGGATTAAATGTATGGGTGAGTAAGTAAGTAAGTAAGTAAGTAAGTAAGTAAGCAAGCAAGTATAAAGTAAGTAAGTAATTTGATAAGTGAGTAAGTAAGTAATTTGATAAGTGAGTAAGTAAGTAATTTTAAAATTTAGTGAGTAAGTGAGTGGGTGCGTTTTTTATTACAGTGACATGTGTATAAATAAGCATATAATCAATATTAAATCACACTGCTATAGTAATGAATGTATGATGCATCCGGTCCAATGGACCTATAAGTCACTTTATATTTATATACATGTACATCAGACTGTATACGTGGCTATTATTCACTTAACGACTTCTCTAAAGGCTCCTCTTTGCATCTTTTTTTAGCGATTGTATTCCCGGTGTCAGACATCCGGGCATTTCAGGAAAAGAATTTTCCGGCCTTCTTTTTTGCGATAAATACAAAACGCTTCAAAGCATAGTAAATAATATCAGTGACATTTAAAAACCATTTTAAACGCTGCTGATAATATTGATGTATTATTATTATAAATCAAGACTGATAGTATGTTATATCAGCGACATTTTCCGTTTTAAATGTCGCTGGTTATATCTAAATTTATAATCATTTCTATGAAATTAATTGTGTCTCATCCGCGACATTTAAAACCGTTTTTATAATATCGCTGGTCTCATTAAAAACCTTATACTGCTAAATCAAATTTTAAAAAATGATAATAAGAAATATATATGCAGTCATCAGTGTTAAAATTTTCCTAAAAATACAAAAAACTTTTACTTTATTTGTTTGCATAAAAACCACAAGAAAAGCGAGGAATGATCAAAGAAAGATAATTCTGAATAATTTAAGTGATCATGTCACAAAAAGGCATGGACGTCAAAGAAAAAAATCCCAGAAGTAAAGATTTAAATAATTTTTGATTAGGGCAAAATTAATTTCATGTAGTCAGTCAGGCTATTCATCAGCTTATTACTAGTCAAATCTCTCTCTCTCTCTCTCTCTCTCCTCTCTCTCTCTCCTCTCTCTCTCTCTCTCTCTCTCTCTCTCTCTCTCTCTCTCTCTCTCTCTATATATATATATATATATATATATATATATATATATATATATATATATATATCCAAAGTCCCAAATTAAATAATTACAAAAACATTTCCAGATGCCATGAAGGCTTTATGATTTATTTATGAACACCTGTCGATTACTTTTGAAAATTGTATAGTCACATCCCGTTTTTTACCAGTCATTACACGTGTCCAATAAACAGGATGTTTACTAATGTAGAATGTTGATAACCTTAATAGGTTCACGCTTTTGTATGCAAGAGAAATCAAAATCATCAAAATAAATTTCTATTGAAAAAAATCATCGTCATCATTTATTATATTCCTCAGACTATGAGATTCATGATAGATATTAGTTATCAATTTAACGTTAAAAATATGTAACTTGGATACAACTCAATATTTCGTGTATAATTAAAAATTAACTAACTGAACAAAATAAACGTGTACGTACTACATATGTATATTACATGCACGTAGTTCAATTATTATGTTGTGATTCTCAAGATGAATTAAAGTATGTGGTAGCTGGTGTTTTAGATAAGCAAGACGCAAATCTGCGTTGATATTAACACATATAATGAATTAATATTTGTGACTTTTCTTTAACTTTTAAGTTCAATCCAACTCGTGACAGATTATCGTCAAATAATTTGTTCAATATGTTGAACCATTTAAAACATTTTAAATATCACTGGTTGAAATATATGATTGTTTTAAAATCTGTCACATATTGGGCTGAAAGTCGTATTGTGTTGCTAAATCTATAAATTAAGGCAGCATAAGGACTATATATACGGTAATTTAGTAAATAAATTTCAAACGATTCAGATCGAAGCATCTAAAATATTTTTTACCATTTGGCCTTTATGGAACCGCCACTACAGGTACAGGACTTGATGAGTTTATCAGGGAAAAAAAACAACTTTATCTACGTTGTTAGCTAGTCCGAGAGTTCTGACGTCGATTTTATTTTACTTTTCGACTTTTGTAAAATCGACGTCAGAACTCTCGGACTAGTTGTGAGCCAAATAGTTCCTTCTTATTCTTCTTGGATTTAGATTTTCCTCAATTAATTTCGAGCACCACTATTATGTTTTAGGTATACGTTTTTAAGATATTAAATCTTGAATTGTAAAGGTCTACAATTAGGTTTTAGTTTTAAATGTCTGAATATTTTCGCAAAAACTTAAGTACCCTGCTGTGTTTACATGGATTTGATTCTTTGTAAACATGGGATCGAGGTTGTCCAATCAAACACGTTCTCAGCGGAGGGTTAACTTTGTTTTTGTTCCGGTGAATTTTGAAATGACGTTGTTCGCATAAGTTGTTATTTGGTATTTTTGTTAATCTCAACATCTATGACCAAATGGTAAGTCTTTATCGTCATTTATTTTTTATTTCATTACTTTGTGACAAAATGAAACTGAGTTACCATGGTGACAAAATTGTTTATATACATGTGACATTTACGTGCACCTGTTTTGTTTACATATATATATATATATATATATATATATATATATATATATATATATATATATATATATATATATATATATTACCAAATACTTGTTTTATTTTTCATACCGACTTGTGGACTTTTATTTAATTGTCCATTTTTTCAAGAATTAAAAACCTTTTGGCTTTTAGGACAAAACCTGTATAGAAATAATAGAAAGAGTTCCTTTTATATCCCCCACTCAGACATACACTACTACACTTACTATAGTGTATACGGCATATTTTAAGTCTATATGGCTGGAGAACGAAAAAATTATAAATCCTTATTATTGTTTGCACTGTACCCATGCTATACTCCAATCAGAACACATCTGTCACAGTTTCATGATAACAATATTTATTGAACATATTTGTTCTTTACGAATAAAATACACTTTTAATTTTTTGTTCCTCGTTACAATTACCAGTGAGTCTAAATTTTGATTTTTGAAATTTAATTTGTCTCTTCAGATGAAGATGATGTATAAAATTGAAAGGAAAGAATCAAAAGTTATGTAGACTTAAAATAAAGTCAGAGGCCTTGAAACTCAGAATCTCTGTGGAGACCTGTATTTGAAATTCTTACCCTACATTAGCATTATTCCCTGGTACTTGTATTCAATCAAACTTAACTACTTGACCCAAGAGTCCACTTCTTTAGTGATCACAATTTATCTAATTTTTAACTACGGTAGTCTTGTTGACCTGGTCATTTAGCTTTTCAAGATAAATTGTAAACAGAATATAAAAATCACTTGGGAAATATCCAAGAGCAGCACTAGGGTTTGAGCACACAACCCTTGATTTAGAAACCAGCAGTCAGTATCTTTCAGTCATGTTTACTCTGAAATTTTGATAAGGGTCAACATTTATAGAATTTTCTATAATTGATTTTGCATGTTGAACCAAAATTCTCAATACTAATTGGATATCAGAATTTATCTTAGTTAAATCATGTCATACACCAGCAATAACCAAGTCTTTCTTTTATCATCTCATAGTTTATAACAAAATATTTTATGTCATTGTTCCTGATGTATAGCCATGAGTTAACATGATTTTATACCAGGGAATGGCTTTACAATTAACAATATTAATAAAACCGTGTTTGTCGTGTTAATATCTATCTTACATGATATAAACAAACTTGTTATGTCCTTTTATTCATGGAAATATGGAGCAGATTATGACTTATTAAATCTAGAACAAAATCTTTCTTTGCTTCTGGTGTAAGATTTTGTTTGATTGGTTGAATGTTGTTTCATGTCACATCAACAGTTTTCAGCTACTTGTGATGAGATAGTTTTTTCTTATATATGTATGATATATCTAACTAAGAGTGTGTGGAATTTACAAGTTTTTGGCAAGTATTTGTCTTTGTTTTTAATAACATGAATAAATAATAATAATAATAATAATAATAATAATAATAATAATATTTATAATAAATAATAAATGAATAAATAAATGAACAAACAAATAAAAAAATACATAATTAAATAAATATATAAAACACTTGTGAATTTTAAATAATCGATATATTTAAAAAAAATAAATGAATGAATGAACAAATAAATAAACAAATAATAATGAATGAATGAATGAATGAACGGACGAACGAACAATTGAAGAAATGATTGGTTTTTACTTTATCACAAAATTGACCCTAACATGAAGGAAACTCTTGGATGGAGCATAAAACACCTTTAAAATTCTTACCAACCCAACAATCATTATATTATTATACAAAAAGACTATTAAATTACTGCACATCTAATAAATAGCAAAATACAAATACAATACAAAAACCATAATTACTATGGTTAGACATCATAATAAGTTACATACATGTGTAGATTTTTATCTTTAATTTAAAAACTGTAACAATTATCGAACTTGTATATTTGTGATAAATAAATAAATAGAATTATTCATTTGTTCATAATTGAAAACAGAACTGAAAGGAAATTGTGAGATAAAGCAATATATTATTTACAGATATATAATATTGATAAAAACTCAATAATTTAACCGGAAATGTAAAATCATATTTGTAAAATTTTGACTACATGTCAAAAATCTTCGGTCGTAATTAAATATTATTTTTCACTTTAATATTTGAAATTTGTAATTTATAATTAAATTATTCAACTATATTACTAAAAATTATTTATTTAAAGTTAGTAAAAATTAGATTAAATCTTTCCAGTTTAGAGTCAGTGGGCTTACAGGGACTGAGGAGTCAATGTTAATATCCCAGTTTCTAAAGTATACTACTTTATGGACTGACGTTGTGGCTGAGTTATAGAGCAAGAGAACCGAGTCGAGTAATTTTTTTTTTTTTTTTGCCACTTTCAAGATTTTAGATTCACTTATATTGAGGCAGTCACTTCTAAAGTGGTGAAGAAAATCAGAGTGCCTTGAAAAAACCACTGACCTTCTTCAAGTGCACTGACAGACTTTCTCACTTTCTCAAGATCGGATCTGCCTGAGCAGTATGAATCTAGATGGTAATCAGTAAGGGCATACTTTTGACCACCCAGCCACATGGCCCCCTTGGGTTTGGTGACAGTGTCTTATATCTACTCTGAGATGCAGGGGAAAAGATAATGAAAGGAAAATGGTTAGCAGTTCTGTGATGTTAGACAGAATTTTTTTTCAGTAAAAGTCTATTAAAAGTGTGTTTTTTTACAGATCACAGTGCTTCTCACCACCTAGGTTAGATTCCTATAGTCTAGCAGATCTTAGTGTGAAAAACTATGTCAGTTTTTTTGCCAAAGGTAGTTGGCTTTCCTTGGGCACACCTGTTTCTTTTACCATCCCAAAACGGTCTTCTTTAATATAAGTAAAATATAACTGGACTGGGGTGTTAAAGACCATTATTCCACTCCCTTTTCTGGAGAGGAGATTTTGATTTGTTGTTTATATCATAGTGCTCAAAGGCCAGGTACCAGAAAGACTGTATCTGCTCTGATACCCCTAGCAACTTGGATACATAAATTATAATAAAGTGTCATTTTGTATTAAGTCTTGGTAAAATGGAATTTTTTTATTTCCAAGGTAACGTCTAAATATCAGGTACATCATATTTTATCATAATTATATACTATATACTTATAAAGTATGCTTTTTTTATTATTGTATAATATTTCTTAAAGTTGCATGTTCCTACACATATTATTTTATCTACAATTATTCTGTTGTCATTAGATATATGTATACTTCTATAATCTACTGATATTATTTATTAAATCAGAAATCTGCTCCTGTTTTATTTATTTAGGAGTTGCAGAGATGTAACAGGTGATATTACAGCAAGCACTTGATTTATGCTGTAATCTTGTTTTTGTTTTTGATATCATAGATCATGGAACTTGAGTTTCTATTGGACAAAATGACATAGGCATTTTTACTCTTCATCAACTAAATGAGGGAATATCATACAATTTTAAGAGATTGAAAACAAAGCCTTGATCAGTAACTGATTACCGTGGATTTACATGATGTATACATGTTACTGATTCTGTATAGTTTACAGCCGTATAAACATCGTTTGTCGTTATAAATCAGTGATAGGTATTAATCAGTTTATTTGTCACAGAGAATGTACCTGACAATAACGATTTATTTCTCTTATTGATATACCTAATTGTCATTGATTTTTTCAGAGCATTCAAGAAAACAGACACCTAAAAGAAAATCGTAGAGGATATTTTTTTTAAAATTGTGACATAGTGCCATTTATCGTTGACTGATGCTTACAGTTTGGTTATAGGGAAACCTACCTTGTCTTGCAGTAAATTAAGTGCCTTATCACCATGTGTATTTTATCTATGCAGTATATCTGAAAACAGCATAATAATGGGGACAGGTAAGTCATGATTTTATTTATTTATTTTTTTTCTTTTCTTTCATGGAGGGGCGGGGTTACCTTAGTTGTTTGTTTTTCTGTGTATTGCATCAATCATGTGGCTAAAGAAATGTATTTACATTAAGGCTATTTCTATTAAACAGGTTTTTACAAAAATTATGAAATATTTTGTGGAATATTATATGTGTTATGTGCTGATTTTGAATTTTTATTAAAATTATGCATTCAAAATCAGCACATGACAACTCATGCTGATTTTGAATGTATAATTTTAATAGAAATTCAAAATTTATAGCATATGATATATGCATTAATTATAGCTATGTATTGGCCTCAGTTTATATAATCACCAAATGTAATTAAATGTTTTAAAATATTTTTAAATCCCACTAATTAAATTTACAGAACAAAATAAATATCATTCTAATATTTATAATTTTAAGGTAATTAAAAAATTATTACAGTTAAAAGTTGTTTAATGTAACAATTTTGAGGATGTTGTGAAAATTCACAATTGATAGTGTTCAATGTCACAGTAAACTTTAAGTTGTTATAATTTAATGTATAAAATACATAACAATAATTAATACATCTTCATTATGTTAAACTTAAGGATTATGAGAGACCCAACTGTCTTCGTAAATAGAAAAATAGATTCCCACTGGTATCATTCTCTAGGCCCAAAAGTTTGTGTTGACTTACAAATCACAGTAGCTTTTACCTCCTAGGTTACAGTTCCACATTGACATTTCCTGTTGTGAGAAAGTTTGTGTTGACTTACAAATCACAGTAGCTCTAACCTCCTAGGTTACAGTTCCACATTGACATTTCCTGTTGTGAGAAAGTTTGTGTTGACTTACAAATCACAGTGGCTCTTACCTCCTAGGTTACAGTTCCACATTGACATTTCCTGTTGTGAGAAAGTTTGTGTTGACTTACAAATCACAGTAGCTCTTACCTCCTAGGTTACAGTTCCACATTGACATTTCCTGTTGTGAGAAAGTTTGTGTTGACTTACAAATCACAGTGGCTCTTACCTCCTAGGTTACAGTTCCACATTGACATTTCCTGTTGTGAGAAAGTTTGTGTTGACTTACAAATCACAGTAGCTCTAACCTCCTAGGTTACAGTTCCACATTGACATTTCCTGTTGTGAGAAAGTTTGTGTTGACTTACAAATCACAGTGGCTCTTACCTCCTAGGTTACAGTTCCATATTGACATTTCCTGTTGTGAGAAAGTTTGTGTTACTTACAAATCACAGTAGCTCTTACCTCCTAGGTTACAGTTCCACATTGACATTTCCTGTTGTGAGAAAGTTTGTGTTGACTTACAAATCACAGTAGCTCTTACCTCCTAGGTTACAGTTCCACATTGACATTTCCTGTTGTGAGAAAGTTTGTGTTGACTTACAAATCACAGTAGCTTTTACCTCCTAGGTTACAGTTCCACATTGACATTTCCTGTTGTGAGAAAGTTTGTGTTGACTTACAAATCACAGTAGCTCTTACCTCCTAGGTTACAGTTCCACATTGACATTTCCTGTTGTGAGAAAGTTTGTGTTGACTTACAAATCACAGTAGCTTTTACCTCCTAGGTTACAGTTCCACATTGACATTTCCTGTTGTGAGAAAATTTGTGTTGACTTACAAATCACAGTAGCTCTTACCTCCTAGGTTACAGTTCCACATTGACATTTCCTGTTGCGAGAAAGTTTGTGTAGCTCTTACCTCCTAGGTTGCAGTTCCACATTGACATTTCCTGTTGTGAGAAAGTTTGTGTTGACTTACAAATCACAGTAGCTCTAACCTCCTAGGTTACAGTTCCACATTGACATTTCCTGTTGTGAGAAAGTTTGTGTTGACTTACAAATCACAGTGGCTCTTACCTCCTAGGTTACAGTTCCACATTGACATTTCCTGTTGTGAGAAAATTTGTGTTGACTTACAAATCACAGTAGCTCTTACCTCCTAGGTTACAGTTCCACATTGACATTTCCTGTTGCGAGAAAGTTTGTGTAGCTCTTACCTCCTAGGTTGCAGTTCCACATTGACATTTCCTGTTGTGAGAAAGTTTGTGTTGACTTACAAATCACAGTAGCTCTTACCTCCTAGGTTACAGTTCCACATTGACATTTCCTGTTGCGAGAAAGTTTGTGTAGCTCTTACCTCCTAGGTTGCAGTTCCACATTGACATTTCCTGTTGTGAGAAAGTTTGTGTTGACTTACAAATCACAGTAGCTCTAACCTCCTAGGTTACAGTTCCACATTGACATTTCCTGTTGTGAGAAAGTTTGTGTTGACTTACAAATCACAGTGGCTCTTACCTCCTAGGTTACAGTTCCACATTGACATTTCCTGTTGTGAGAAAGTTTGTGTTGACTTACAAATCACAGTGGCTCTTACCTCCTAGGTTACAGTTCCACATTGACATTTCCTGTTGTGAGAAAGTTTGTGTTGACTTACAAATCACAGTGGCTCTTACCTCCTAGGTTACAGTTCCACATTGACATTTCCTGTTGTGAGAAAGTTTGTGTTGACTTACAAACCACAGTAGCTCTTACCTCCTAGGTTACAGTTCCACATTGACATTTCCTGTTGTGAGAAAGTTTGTGTTGACTTACAAATCACAGTGGCTCTTACCTCCTAGGTTACAGTTCCACATTGACATTTCCTGTTGTGAGAAAGTTTGTGTTGACTTACAAATCACAGTGGCTCTTACCTCCTAGGTTACAGTTCCATATTGACATTTCCTGTTGTGAGAAAGTATGTGTTACTTACAAATCACAGTAGCTCTTACCTCCTAGGTTGCAGTTCCACACTGGCATTTCCTGTTGTGAGAAAATTTGTGTTGACTTACAAACCACAGTAGCTCTTACCTCCTAGGTAACAGTTCCACATTGACATTTCCTGTTGTGAGAAAGTTTGTGTTGACTTACAAATCACAGTGGCTCTTACCTCCTAGGTTACAGTTCCACATTGACATTTCCTGTTGTGAGAAAGTATGTGTTACTTACAAATCACAGTGGCTCTTACCTCCTAGGTTACAGTTCCACATTGACATTTCCTGTTGTGAGAAAGTATGTGTTACTTACAAATCACAGTGGCTCTTACCTCCTAGGTAACAGTTCCACATAGACATTTCCTGTTGTGAGAAAATTTGTGTTGACTTACAAATCACAGTAGCTCTTACCTCCTAGGTTACAGTTCCACATTGACATTTCCTGTTGTGAGAAAGTATGTGTTACTTACAAATCACAGTAGCTCTTACCTCCTAGGTTACAGTTCCACATTGACATTTCCTGTTGTGAGAAAGTATGTGTTACTTACAAATCACAGTGGCTCTTACCTCCTAGGTTACAGTTCCACATTGACATTTCCTGTTGTGAGAAAGTATGTGTTACTTACAAATCACAGTGGCTCTTACCTCCTAGGTTACAGTTCCACATTGACATTTCCTGTTGTGAGAAAGTATGTGTTGACTTACAAATCACAGTAGCTCTTACCTCCTAGGTTACAGTTCCACATTGACATTTCCTGTTGTGAGAAAGTTTGTGTTGACTTACAAATCACAGTAGCTCTTACCTCCTAGGTTACAGTTCCACATTGACATTTCCTGTTGTGAGAAAGTTTGTGTTGACTTACAAATCACAGTAGCTCTTACCTCCTAGGTTACAGTTCCACATTGACATTTCCTGTTGTGAGAAAGTTTGTGTTGACTTACAAATCACAGTAGCTCTTACCTCCTAGGTTACAGTTCCACATTGACATTTCCTGTTGTGAGAAAGTTTGTGTTGACTTACAAATCACAGTAGCTCTTACCTCCTAGGTTACAGTTCAACATTGACATTTCCTGTTGTGAGAAAGTTTGTGTTACTTACAAATCACAGTAGCTCTTACCTCCTAGGTAACAGTTCCACATTGACATTTCCTGTTGTGAGAAAGTTTGTGTTACTTACAAATCACAGTAGCTCTTACCTCCTAGGTTACAGTTCCACATTGACATTTCCTGTTGTGAGAAAGTTTGTGTTACTTACAAATCACAGTAGCTCTTACCTCCTAGGTTACAGTTCCACATTGACATTTCCTGTTGTGAGAAAGTTTGTGTTACTTACAAATCACAGTAGCTCTTACCTCCTAGGTTACAGTTCCACATTGACATTTCCTATGGTGAGAAAGTTTGTGTTGACTTACAAATCACAGTGGCTCTTACCTCCTAGGTTACAGTTCCACATTGACATTTCCTGTTGTGAGAAAGTTTGTGTTGACTTACAAATCACAGTAGCTC
The DNA here is from genome assembly GCA_029721355.1 of Tegillarca granosa. Taxonomy (NCBI): domain Eukaryota; kingdom Metazoa; phylum Mollusca; class Bivalvia; order Arcoida; family Arcidae; genus Tegillarca; species Tegillarca granosa. The sequence continues at coordinate 10,501,351 of CM056607.1, forward strand.
TTACATCCTAGGTTACAGTTCCACATTGACATTTCCTGTTGTGAGAAAGTATGTGTTACTTACAAATCACAGTGGCTCTTACCTCCTAGGTAACAGTTCCACATAGACATTTCCTGTTGTGAGAAAATTTGTGACCCTTTACATACTGAAGGTTGTTATTTTTATTGGTATACATGTACAAGTTTCCTAAACTCACCACCTTGATACAAGTGGAAAATTCTTAATTTTGACACTTTTTAAATACAATTTAAACAAAACTTCTTGTTTTGTCATGGCTTCAAAATCCTGTAAATGCTAGTTGTGTCTTTAGGGAATCTAATTATTTCATTTTACTTTTTTGCTGCTTATGGACTAACCTAGTATTAGGATGGCCTTAACTGGTGTTAAGATGGACTTAATTGGTGTTAAGATGGACTTAACTGGTGTTAGGATGGACTTAACTGGTGTTAGGATAGACTTAACTGGTGTTAGAGTGGACTGACCTGGTGTTAGGATGGCCTTAACTGGTGTTAGGATGGCCTTAACTGGTGTTAGAATGGACTTAACTGGTGTTAGGTTAAACTTAACTGGTGTTAGGATGGACTTACCTGGTGATAGGGTAGACTTACCTGATGCTAGGGTGGACATACCTGGTGTTAGGGTGGACTTACCTGGTGTAAGGATGGACTTATCTGGTGTAAAGGTGGACTTCTCTGTTATTAGGGTGGACTTACCTGGTGTTAGGATGGACTTACCTGGTGTTAGGATGGACTTATTTTGTGTTAGAGTGGACTTACCTGGTGTTAGGGGGGACTTATCTGGTGTTAGGATGGGCTTATTTTGTGTTAGGATGGACTTACCTGGTGTTAGGATGGACTTATTTTGTGTTAGAGTGGACTTACCTGGTGTTAGGGTGGACTTATCTGGTATAAAGGTGAACTTCCCTGTTGTTAGGGTGGATTTACCTGGTGTTAGGATGGACTTATTTGGTGTTAGGGTGGACTTACCTGCTGTTAGGATGATTTTATATTTTTGATTGTATGTAAAACTCCTTTTGATCTATCCCTTAAAGATACATTGAGAACAAAAAAATACTAGTTTAGTAATTAGATGGAGGTAACATTAATCTTTTATACAGGCAAGTGGGATATGGCTGACACTTGCACCTTATCTGTATTGAACCCATTATAAAAGCCTTTTGAAGACTGTTAATAGGATTTGAAATTAATAAAGCTTAATAAAAATACAATTTGGCTACAAATCAAAAATTATTGACAACAATGGCCAGTATTAATATGTGGTATGCATGGTAGAGTGCTAGACCTTTATTGAAGAAAGCCTGGAGTTGGTACAGTGCTTGATTTTTAATAAGGGAGCCCAAGGTAAAGGACAGTGTTTGATAAATATTGAAAGAAGTCCCGGAATTGGTACAGAACTTGACCCGTAGTTAGGAATTCCAGGTTATGGTTAAGTGTTTGATCTGTATTGAAGAAGCTCTGTGAATGTTTTTGTGTTTTATCTATATTAAATTAGGGCAATCTTGGGCCTCTTGTTATAATATTTGATCTATATTGAGGGAGCCTTGCAAAGGGGTTGAGTATTTGATCTATATTGAAGGAGGCCTAGAGTTTGTACAGTACTTGATCTATATGAGGGTAATCTAGGGTATGATACAGTGTTTGATCTACAGTACATGTATAACTTTAACTAGGCCTGTGGTTAGTATGGTGTTTGTTATATTTTGAGGGAGGCCTGGCAAAGGGTAATGGTTGGATATGTGTATATTGAAGGAGACTTATAAGAGTTTGTAAAGTTCTTGATCTATATTGAGGAGTAAGATTGGATTGCACAGATCAATGGTGTTTTTCGCTCTGATCAAGATTCTTTCACTTCAAGACTCAGTTCTGGGTTGGTGAAAGAAACTGGAGAGCCCAGAGAAAACCATCAACCTTTAGCTAACAAACTGACAAACTCAATCACACTTATATCTGCCTGAGTGGGACTGGAACCTTAGCTGTAAGAGGTATGATAATTTGTAAGCACCCTTTATACTACTCGACCACCAAGGCTCTCTATTTTGAGCGAGTCCTGGGGTTTAATATTATTTACTAAAATGCTTGTTTTTTGATGACACAAGAAGTTGACAAAGACAAAATCTTGTAATCAGCATTTGGTCTTATAATTCATTAAATTTTTAATCTTTTAAATCAATATACTGTAATTAAAACCTGAGTTAGCCCTGCTTAAAAATGACTTAGCCCTGTGCCTAGAACTTACATAAACCTTATATTGATTATTACTACTACTGTAACAATAGCTCAGTTGGTAGAGTGCTCATTTCTTATGTGGGAGGTTGGGGGTTTGAATACTCGCTGGGTCTGACCAAGACTTGAAAATAGGTAGTGACTATTCTTCAGATGAGACCTTCAAAACCAATGCCCCGTGTCATGGCAGGCATGGCATGTTAAAGAACCCTCCCTGCACATTATGCCCTAAGTACACTGCATAGGTAAAAAAAATATCTGCCAGTTCATCTACAGCTGGTGACATCTCAATATAAGTTAAATATTCTTGACAGGGACATAAAACCAAATTAAATCACTTAATCAGATTGGTTATTTTTGACTCTAATTAAGGTGTGATAGCTTTCACTTATAAAGTTTAATAACTGGAACATTATTTCAAATTGCACAGCAGTATAGCTTAATTGACACACACATACAAAGATATATATATATATATATAAATATGTAATTAAGATATCAGCCACGTGTGTTAGGATTGGTTTTTATGTAAGTACTAATGTTACTAAGGATCTAACAAGTAATTATTGTTATACCATCTTTTATTGACTAAAAATAAAGACTTTAAATAATATTTGTCTGTCATGTTTCTTGACAAATATCTATTCTTAGCATAATAATTATGTAAGAGTTATATCTGCATCATATTTGACATGATCATGTTTTCTAACCTAAGATTTAAACATAAATAATGATAAAATATTCATATTTTTTTTTTGGTCAAAAAGATGTAACCGTGGCCTTGTTTTATTACGGAGTGAGAGTAATGGTTTTTTATGCTTGAGTCAAGATAAATCATATTGATATATGTAAGTGCTAAGTTTTGACAAACTTAGCATAAGATTAATTTTACCAATGTAATTTTTAGAACCTATTTTATTAGAATTGTTTAAGACTCCATCAATATGGGTTCTATGAAATTAAAAGCGGGATAAATTTCTTTGCCATTGGTCCCTGAATTATGTGGTAACCTACATTTAATTCAGCAAGGCCTAACTTTAAAAATTATTTAATTAAAATTGTTTAAGACTCCATCAATATGGGTTCTATGAAACTAAAAGCGGGATAAATTTCTTTGCCATTGGTTCCCGAATTATGTGGTGACCTACATTTTATTCAGTAAGGCCTAACCTAAAAATTTATTTGTTTGCTGTTTGACCCATGTTATCCACATGTGGGTAGGTAGGAAAAATTTTTATTTTTAATTTTTGAAAACTTAATCTTTACACTTTTGAAAAGTGTAAATTGGTTTCATATGTCTCTTTAAAACAAATTTTACAATTTTTTTACCACCTAAAGTTCTTTGTTCCTCCTGGTCTTTCTTCCATGGAGAAACACAGCAGAGTTTCCATAGTACCATATAAACCTGCTCACAGGTCATCTCGCTTGCCAGGGTTATAAGGGTTATAGCCCTTTAATACTTATGAGAAGTTTAAAAAAAAATTGGGTAGGGGCATTTCAAATGGGTTGGGTGGTCAACAGCAAACAATGTTAATTTTATTTTAGGCCTTATATTGAACATTTTTCATTGAATGATCACACAAGTTGAACATGATTCTGCAATGTATATCTAAAGAAAACATAATTTTTGAAATCTTAGAAATTATCTTAACCTGTGTCAATGAAGCATGAGATATGGGTCAAAGTGACCTACATTTTGTTATTTTTTTAAATCAGCATTGATGTTAACTGAAAGACTGATGGAAGTATGGACAAATCCTAAGTCTCTAATGCACCTTCTTCAATCTTGTTAAGTGGGGCTAATTTAATGTCTTAAAAATAACCTTGCTCAGTACACTGTGATTATCACTGAATAAATATATCACCACCTCCAGAATACAAAGATATATGATGTGATACAAATGCCATTCATTAGAGCATAAATACAGATCTTATGCCAAGGTAAAACCTCCATGTGTTCATGCATTATGTCCTTGAATGTAAAGGTATAACAATAAAATGTTATTTTAGAAAAGTATTTCAAATTTTTGGTTTAATTAGAAAGTTGATGTATGGCTATTTAACAATGTAGTATTGTTTCTCCCAATAAAATCTTTGTTGAAGTTTTCAATTTTTATAGGTCAATACCAACAAGAGGCTTTTAAAAGACAGTAGCTCCCTTTTATTAAAGGCTGGTGGTTTTCTTATAGCATACTCTGGTTTTCCCTTCTATCCCAGAATTGTCACCTCCTTAATGTATAGATGAAAGAATCTTGACAGGCATGATGTTAAACATCATAAATTTTGCCCACTCTAATCTTTTACTAGAAATATTTATACATGTATATACTCGTAATATTACTATATTTTTTTACTGCTCTTAGTAAAAAGATATCATATTTTAATCATGTTGGTTACCATGGCAACATTTTACAAAATGTTATAAAGTGGTTTTCAACTTGTTTTATTTCACCATCAGGATGAAAATTAAATACATGACTTGCAGATTAAGATTTTAATCTTTATTTAAATTGTAGATGATTTTTATAACTGTTATTACATTAGCGGCATTGTCATATCTATCATATTTCATTTCTCTACTTGTTTGGCAATAAATGAATACATACAGTAAATTAAAATTTTTTAGTAACTTAAAATCTAAATAAAAATGAATTTTTAGGAAAAGCAGTGTCTGACTTGATTTTATAAAAAAAAGTGTGACCCAAAGGAAATCCAATGACAGAAATAAGTGTCTCTCTCTCTCTCTCTCTCTCTCTCTCTCTCTCTCTCTCTCTCTCTCTCTCTCTCTCTTGTGTTTTTAATAAAAAAATTTAAAAATATTTCACAATAAATTAATTCTTGATTTTAAAAGATTAATTCAAATAGATCGAACTTACCATTTTTTTCAGCCAGAATATAATTTTATGTATAACTACATGTATTTTAGCCATCTGTAAAATGTGAAATTTATATAACACATATGGCATTAACAAGAGAGAGTCTGTCTTAATCTGTCTAAAAACTGGTTATTCAATATGTTATAGTATAAATGTTTTATCAATGTGCCTCTGTGCATGGTCATGATAATGTGCATGTCGGTAATATTATTTGATACAGTCTCGATAGTCTGTGAGATTTTTCTGATGACATTCTAAAATGTTTGTCTATGGCTTCATTACCATATTGATTCACGAACACTAATGTCCTTATCTTATGTTTTCTCTTTTTAACTTTATTTGTTTTCTATGTTACATTTTAAGGCCATAGTTGTATTTTTTCTGTTTATTGTCCACTAAATGTGAATTTTTTTAAAACATCCTACCAGCCAGATATTTATAGGGAATAGCCTGCATACAGAAAAATGTTACATGTTCAATTTCGGTTTTTCAACACAACTGATACAAATGCTAAGCTGCTATTGTAATGGATCAATGTTTGTTATGCATCAACTTTCATACACAGAATTGTGAAGATTTGTGTTTCTGTATTTGTGAACGTGAAACATAAAAGTTTTAACAAGTTTCAGATTATAAATACTATCTGCAAATTTAGAAACTAATCATTTGACAGAAGCAAGGTGTTTGAATAACATTAATATAGATAAAGAAATTTGATTCTAAATAACAAAGTTTGTTACTTGGCAACAGTCAATACACTGTCTAGTGATGTGCTTTTGATACTATTGGAGGGCCTCTAAACCATTCCACTTATAAGAATGATAGGTAAATGGTAGATAAATAGGCTTTTAAAGACAAAAAATTGTAAAAACGTAATTTTACAACAACCGTTATGTGCTTTTGTCATTCTTAAAATTTACACCAAAAATTCAGATTACATTAAGTGCTTGAATAGAGTAAAAGTGTTTATTATTATAAAAAATCGTTATAGAGTCTCTAAGCCTTGTCTTGTAAACAAACTTGAATTTTTGATATCTGGATACAGTAACAATTGGCATGATACCATGTTAAATGATATCATCATTAATTAGAGAGAATATTTTTATAGTCAGGAACAATCTAAAAGATATCAAACAGTCTTTCACAGTTACTGCTTAATTCCTTAATGGTTGGGGAAACTCAGGAGTGCCCTGAGTGCCTGAGAAATTCACAAACATAATCTTTGCAAGCACTCATACACTACCCATATGGGAATTTAACTTAGGATTTGAGGAGCATTTTTGTTTTTCAACTGGTGCTTTAACCTCGACTATCATTTTGCAAAAATGAAATTTTACAAATGAATATGAATGCTGCTTATTTGCAAAATTGACTGACATTACAATTTTTACTTAGCAAAAGAATATTTCTAATATGTAAGTCAATTTATTTAAATTTACAGAAATGGAAAGGTTATGTAATTTGATGAAACATTTTAACTGATTACCATAACAATGATGTAACAGCAATCTGGTTTATAAACTCTAAAATGATTCCAGACAATTTCGATATAATCATTTTACCGTACATATAAATTGTCCATGCATTATACAGCACTCACACATAGTTTTTTATGAGTTCCATCAAAATGATTGAAAAATCTTAAATAATTTCAACAAATTAAAATAGAATCTTTTAACATGTTGTACAAGTATACTGTTAAGCTCCTAAGTTTCCAGACAAATTTTAAAAATTCAAGAAATTTAGAAAAGCACACACTTATAATAAAAGTGCCTCTCACTGTCTAGGTTACGATCCCATGGGGTAGATCCTAGTTTTGAAAAGTTTGTCAGTTTGCCTGCCAAAGGTTATTGGTTTTCACAGGGCACTCTGGTTTCCTTTACTGTCCAATAACTGACTGCCTTGATTAAAGTGATAGAATCTTGACAGGGGCCTTAAACACTTTTACTCAAAAAATAAACTCTAAAAATTAAGTGAAAATTTATAAATTAAAAATTATGAAATTTTGGGGAGTCCAAATATTTAGAGTGATGATGAATTAGAGGTGTTTAGGAACAGGTTTCAGGTCCTTAGTATGTCCCTGCATTTTAAGACACAACACAAACAAGAGTGAAACAGTGATAGGCATATACATGTATATATATATCATACACTGCAATACAAGATTAACACAGACTCAAAAATTGTTTTTCAAATTATACTCTTATAAACTTTGCAATCATAGCAATGCTATATGTAAAGGGCATGACTTGTTTCTACTCCCATTTAGGAACGAGAGTTAATACAGATAATCATAAAGTACAAATTGCGGTGTTGCGCTTGCAATGAAATTGTTGAAAATTAAAGAGAAATAAAGAACAATATCTTGCATAAAGCTTATTAATTAAATACAGAATAATATCTTGCATAAAGCTTATTAATTAAATACAGAATAATATCTTGCATAAAGCTTATCATTAATAAAATTGTCTGACATTATCAATATTCAGTTTTCTGTATGCTCTGAAGTCTGCCATGTTAGAATCCTGTATGCGATTGGCAGTGTTGTTTATAAAGTTGGAAATAGTTGCTTCAGTTTGTGGAATAGAAACGTCAGGTGGTACAGCAATGTTGGGTTTGAGCGGTACATCATTGGTATTAGTTCTTTTCCTTTTCTGTGGCTGTTTCTGGTTAGTATAGGTGGTGGCTTCTATTGGATCCTGAAACTGATCCATGTTAGTTGTTAGCTAGTATTGGCTAAAATTGTTACACAGAGGAAATTTAATTTTTATTCATTAAAAAAAATAAAGAAAAAGATCAAAAGAAAAAAATTATTTTAGTCTAAGTGTTTCTAATTAAATAACATGTATAAGGAATAATTTGTGTTTTTTACAAGTTTATTGAGTCATAAGCTGAAAAACAATGCATAGCGCATTATGAAACAGTGTGCATATCTTTTTTAAGTTATGACTAAATAAACTTGTTTAAATCACAAGTCATTCCTTAAATATTAACATCTTTATCATCATCATCATTAACATGTTTACCATATGCAATTTATGTTTTTTTTTTAATTAACAAAAACAGTAAGTACACTGAAGTACAGTAGGCATCCCAAAATTTGATTTTAAAGATAAATCAATACACATCTATAAGATTAATTGTTATATTTGTCTAAAAGTACATTAAAAAAAGCTTGCATCATATATGTCAAAATCTGACATTTATGATGCTTCATTTCTATTTTAAAAAGAAATTGTTATGATACCTCTGACATTAAGAAGAATATTCTGGTATGATATAACCTCTATAGCAATATTGATATGAAACATGAGGTCACAGTGTATCCAGCAACAAAACTTGCTAAAAATGATATATTTTTTCACCAGTTTCCTAAAATTAACAGCAATAAAGGTCATTTAGTGATGTCATCATCAATCAAAATCAAACATCAAAATATGGGACCATTTTCAAATCATAACCCCAAAAGAAAGTAAAAATTATGAAAACTGGACAATGAAGTTAAACATATGGAATTTCATAAAGGATGTTACCCTTGGCTGGGTGCCTAACATGATGGTAATATTCTAATGCTAAGGAAGAATGTTACTGTCAGTGTTTTTGCAGATCAGCAACATGCATTTGTAAAATCTTATAAATTTTATAAATGACAAAAACTGTAAATGCAATTACTTTTCCTTACAAAGCAGTTATATTTACTTTATGTCCTCCATAATTGGCAAATTTTATGGCCATCAGAAGCACCTGATCATTATAATTCCTTTAGTCAGAATATTATGAGAAAAAATTATAAAAATACATTGTTCATTTTATGTCAGACAAAATTTTCTTTGATCAGATTAAAAAAAAAAAACTTGTTAGGTTGATAACTTCCCCGTGTATACAATGCCATGATTATATCTCTCAGGCTTACAACATCTAAAATATTGATCATAGTCAGTTTGCTGCTTGTAATATGGAGATTATTAAAAAGAGAGATTGAATTAAAACATACTCTTTTGTATCAATTTTACATCTTTTTTTTTTTTGATGTTTGATTGAGCTTAATGTGTAATCTTCTTATAGTTTTTTTAGTTAGGTAAAAAATGGTGATATTTGATCTTTCTCATTCGTTATTCTGGCCTCTATGCAAAAATCCAGTAAGTGCGTAGAAAAAAATCAATTACAGTAAACTATGCATAGCATAAGTTTATCAAAATCTAATAATAATAATAATAATAAAAAACAACAACAACAACATTTTATGCAGTTTAATAACTCCTTACAGGTTTGTTAAGTTTTAAGGGAGATAACTCCTGTAAAATAGCCCATATTCTGCTTGAATAAGGATACAATCATTAAGAGACCATTTTTAACTCTTTAGATTACCTATATCAAGTAGAGATGTACTTTGATAACTCAAACAACGTCGTCTCAAATACCATTGATATTTTCAAAACCTTAATTCATTATTTAGTCCCTACTGATTTAATTTTAATTTAAGTTCAAAATTTTGACTGAGGCATAAAATAATAATTTAAAATAAACCTTGATGCATTTCTGCCATTTGTTCAATCAGAATTTGGCATTGTGAACAGATTCAGTGATAAAGCAGGCAAGACAAATAGTAAGGCATACAACATCTCTGGACTTGCTACTGTGTCAGTAAGCTTTAAGCCAGGTGCCAAAGGTATCAAGGGGGTATTAAATTGTTGCATGGTTTTATTATACTCCACTCCAGATTCTCAGATTGTAATTGATAACACTAGTATGGCTTGTTAAGGAGAAATCCAAAATGAACAGTATATCAGTCTAGATAGATTTATATCTCCCCTGATGATTTGATAACACTGACAATTTGACGGCTGGTAGCTCATCAGCCTTTGATTTAGTTCTTTGAGTTATTAAAATTTATTTGAATATTTATGAGAATGATGAAGAAACAACAGTTAATTTGAATCAAATACTAGTATTGATTTCAAATAATAATTGGAGAAAACAATATGCTCGCAAGCTTGTATTGAATTCATTACCTAAATCTGCTTTATAGTATGGTGAATGTCAGGTGGGCAGGCACTCGGGCAGGCGGGGAAAATAGGGTACCAACTTCGTGAACTCAACTTTATCTACAGTTTTCAACCAAAAACCTTGAAACTTCACAGAATGTTTCTATATATATTGAAGATTTGCACCTGACTTTATAGAAATATTTCAACATTTTTTTCTCATTTTTCCAGACTTTGAAACTTAGTCACTTTTAAGCAAGTTTTTGAACTGGGGGTACCTACTTTGTGAATTCAACTCCTCTTACAGTTTTTAACTAAAAACCTTGAAACTTCACAGAATGTTAATTTCTACATATTGAAGATGTGCACTTGACTTTATGGAAATATTTTAAGATTTTTTTCCCATTTTTCCAGACTTTAAAACTTAGTCACTTTTAAGCAAGTTTTTGAACAGGGGTACCAACTTTGTGAACTCAACTTTATCTACAGTTTTCAACCAAAAACCTTGAAACTTCACAGAATGTTTCTATATATATTGAAGATGTGCACCTGACTTTATTGAAATATTTCAAGATTTTTTTCCCATTTTTCCAGACTTAGCTGGTGTACAATGTAAAGTTTTTGGTGCACATTATATACTTGTTTCATTACTCTTTCATATACATGTATATTGTCATTGTTGGACCTATTCCCCATTTTTCATGACTTTCTGTGAAGTATAAAAAAAACAACTTGTGCACCTTGCTTTGTGCAATTATTTAAAATTTCTCCCACACTTTACCCATTCAATAGAAATTTAAAAAACAACCCGGTCCATTGAGTCTTTGACCCATTTTTTTTTAAATAGGACAGAGTTATTCCCCTTTAAAAAACTTATCTTTTCTTCCTACATTTAGATTTAGTTCTTTAAGTTAATAAGGTTATTTGAATATTTATGGGATTGAAGAAAAACAACAGTTAATTTGAATCAAATATTACTATATTGATTTCAAGTGAAATTGGAGAAAACCATGCTCTCAAGTTCATACTAATTTTATTACCTGTTGTGTAATGTGAAAATTAATCAGAATAGAGTTATTTCCCTTTAGAAAAATAATTTGTCCTTTCTTCAAATACCCTACTTTAACCTGAGGCTGAATTGTCATGTTTGTTTTATTATTTTTTTAAACTTCTATTTTCATTCTATGAAATGTTATTTCTTTCCTTGTACAACAATCTGATGATGATATTTTTTAATAAACATTAATCCGAGCTTGATCAGTCATATGTCCACTGATCTGATCATGATATTTTACAAGTTTTACATTAATCTGAGCTTGATCAATCATATTTCAACAGATCGGATGATAATATTTTACAAGTTTTACATTAATCTAAGCTTGATCAGTCATATTTCTACTGATCAGATGATGATATATTTTACAAGTTTTACATTTATCTAAGCTTGATCAGTCATATTTCTACTGATAGGATGATGATATTTTACAAGTTTTACATTAATCTAAGCTTGATCAGTCAAATTTCTACTGATAGGATGATGATATTTTACAAGTTTTACATGAATCTGAGCTTGATCAGTCAAATTTCTACTGATAGGATGATGATATTTTACAAGTTTTACATTAATCTAAGCTTGATCAGTCATATTTCTACTGATCTGATAATGATATTTTACAAGTTTTACATTAATCTGAGCTTGATCAGTCATATTTCTACTGATAGGATGATGATATTTTACAAGTTTTACATTAATCTAAGCTTGATCAGTCAAATTTCTACTGATAGGATGATGATATTTTACAAGTTTTACATTAATCTGAGCTTGATCAGTCAAATTTCTACTGATAGGATGATGATATTTTACAAGTTTTACATTAATCTAAGCTTGATCAGTCATATTTCTACTGATCTGATAATGATATTTTACAAGTTTTACATTAATCTGAGCTTGATCAGTCATATTTCTACTGATAGGATGATGATATTTTACAAGTTTTACATTAATCTGAGCTTGATCAGTCAAATTTCTACTGATAGGATGATGATATTTTACAAGTTTTACATTAATCTAAGCTTGATCTGTCAAATTTCTACTGATAGGATGATGATATTTTACAAGTTTTACATTAATCTAAGCTTGATCAGTCATATTTCTACTGATCTGATAATGATATTTTACAAGTTTTACATTAATCTGAGCTTGATCAGTCAAATTTCTACTTATCGGATGATAATATTTTACAAGTTTTACATTAATCTGAGCTGGATCAGTCATGTTTCTACTGATCTGATGATGATATTTTACAAGTTTTACATTAATCTGAGCTTGATCTGTCAAATTTCTACTGATAGGATGATGATATTTTACAAGTTTTACATTAATCTGAGCTTGATCAGTCAAATTTCTACTGATAGGATGATGATATTTTACAAGTTTTACATTAATCTAAGCTTGATCAGTCATATTTCTACTGATCTGATAATGATATTTTACAAGTTTTACATTAATCTGAGCTTGATCAGTCATATTTCTACTGATAGGATGATGATATTTTACAAGTTTTACATTAATCTGAGCTTGATCAGTCAAATTTCTACTGATAGGATGATGATATTTTACAAGTTTTACATTAATCTAAGCTTGATCTGTCAAATTTCTACTGATAGGATGATGATATTTTACAAGTTTTACATTAATCTAAGCTTGATCAGTCATATTTCTACTGATCTGATAATGATATTTTACAAGTTTTACATTAATCTGAGCTTGATCAGTCAAATTTCTACTGATAGGATGATGATATTTTACAAGTTTTACATTAATCTGAGCTTGATCAGTCAAATTTCTACTGATCGGATGATAATATTTTACAAGTTTTACATTAATCTGAGCTTGATCAGTCATGTTTCTACTGATCTGATGATGATATTTTACAAGTTTTACATTAATCTGAGCTTGATCTGTCAAATTTCTACTGATAGGATGATGATATTTTACAAGTTTTACATTAATCTGAGCTTGATCAGTCAAATTTCTACTGATAGGATGATGATATTTTACAAGTTTTACATTAATCTAAGCTTGATCAGTCATATTTCTACTGATCTGATAATGATATTTTACAAGTTTTACATGAATCTGAGCTTGATCAGTCATATTTCTACTGATAGGATGATGATATTTTACAAGTTTTACATTAATCTAAGCTTGATCAGTCAAATTTCTACTTACAGGATGATGATATTTTACAAGTTTTACATTTATCTGAGCTTGATCTGTCAAATTTCTACTGATAGGATGATGATATTTTACAAGTTTTACATTAATCTAAGCTTGATCTGTCAAATTTCTACTGATAGGATGATGATATTTTACAAGTTTTACATTAATCTAAGCTTGATCTGTCAAATTTCTACTGATAGGATGATGATATTTTACAAGTTTTACATTAATCTAAGCTTGATCAGTCATATTTCTACTGATCTGATAATGATATTTTACAAGTTTTACATTAATCTGAGCTTGATCAGTCAAATTTCTACTGATCGGATGATAATATTTTACAAGTTTTACATTAATCTGAGCTTGATCAGTCAAATTTCTACTGATCGGATGATAATATTTTACAAGTTTTACATTAATCTGAGCTTGATCAGTCAAATTTCTACTTATCGGATGATAATATTTTACAAGTTTTACATTAATCTGAGCTTGATCAGTCAAATTTCTACTTATCGGATGATAATATTTTACAAGTTTTACATTAATCTGAGCTTGATCAGTCAAATTTCTACTGATCGGATGATAATATTTTACAAGTTTTACATTAATCTGAGCTGGATCAGTCATATTTCTACTGATCTGATGGTGATATTCTACAAGTTTTACATTAATCTGAGCTTGATCAGTCATACCTTCACCTTACATAAACAATATCTTCTTTACATAAGCTGTTTATGCTCCTTCCTTTTATACAGACAAAAGAGAACTTTAACCTTCTAATTAATATTTGAAGACAATAAATTTTGATGTTTTGCATTGCACATGTCACCAGTGGAGGTATATTAAATAGGTATATTTGTATATCGGGATTGGACACATGGAGAGTTAAGATGTCACAATTACGTAGCTGTATTCAGTAAAATCAGAGCATAAGTACTTAGCTTACTGTTATCTGATTGGCTAATGACTGTTTCCAAATGATAACTCCTGTAATATTGGTCAGGTATCCAGTTGTCAAAATGTTGAAAAATGGCTTCATTCTCAAATCTCAACAACCCCAGAAATGCTAATCAAAATCTTTTTCATTCAGAATAATTTTGCTTTCACTAAATTTGTTGATATTGTACCAGTGACTGTATTGTAAATAATTGGATTAAATATAAATAATTTAATGTACATGGTTTTTATTAATAGAGACAATATCGATGTTGACTATGTAATTTAATGTATAATTGTTCGCCTGGTACAAATTTTTCTTGGAAATTCTTTGACTGCCAAATAAGCGAAAATAAGTACACCACAAAAAAATCTACACTTACAGTATTTTGACTCGGTGAGATAGCACCTTACCAAAACATTGCCTTGAGTGTGCTTGAATACACAACAGATCAAAATGCACACTTTAGGCATACAAAAACTTGTTCTTATATTAATCCTTTGAGATAAGTTACCTTGCTTTTGTTGTGAAAAATTGCTGATGTGATGTTAGAATACATTACAACAACAACAAACTATAATTTGATAGGATTTTTGAAAAAAAAAAAAAAAAAAGATTTGTTCCCATGTTTATTATTGAAATATCTTATTTAACTTTACAAAATTTTAGACTCGTGAATTTGATTATTTGTTGATTTCTGTAATATTTATTGGACTTTTTAATTATTTAAGTACCTTAACAAGTTTGGTGCTTGACAAACTTTATGAAATTACATCGATGCCTCAATCTAGACTCTCATGCCAATTTGATACATCTTTTTATTATTAATCACTACAGGAAGTTCGTTTTCACAAACATTTTTAACTTAGGTTTTTCCTGACTTAAATTTAGCAAATTTTGTCTATTGTTTTCCAACTATTTAGAATAATTTGCATAAAATGAATTCAGTTGTTATGAGCGTTAAGTGATCTTAAAAATGATGTCTTAAATTCTGTAACATCTTTATGAATTTAAAAAAAATTAAAATTTCAAATTTGCCAAATTTAAGTTAAGAAAAATCTTATTTAAGAAATAATTGTAAAACTGGGGTCAGATACCACATCCATATTGAAAAACTGCATTTTATCTATGAAATAATTCCTGTCTTGCTGCACTGACAAAAAAACAACGTTTGACTTTTGTGGTGCTTGGTTTATAGCAGGAATTGTAGATTTTGTTATTTTAAGGACAATCCAGTGTTTTTGTTAACAAGTACATTTTGTAAATAATCTTAACCAGGTTTCAAAAGCTGAATTTGCTCAGCATTTGCTCGCAAAAACTACTGTGTAACCCCATGGTCGAGTTAACAATATATTCATAAAAAGTTTTAACTACTAGATAGCACCTTATTTTGACTAGCAGTCATACCAATTCAATTAGCAGTCATGGCATTTTAACAAAAATTCATGACATTGTAACTAGAATTCATGACATTGTAACTAGAATTCATGAAATTGTAACTAGAATTCATAATATTTTAACTAGATCAACTTGAATTATGGCATTTTAACTAGCAGTGATCACATTTTAACTAGCATATCATTTAATCTAGCATGTAATTTTAACTAGAATTCATAGCTTTTTAACTAACAGCCATGTCATTTTAACTAAAATTCATGGCATTTTAACTTGCAGTCATGCCATTTTAACTAGTATTCATGGCATTTTAACTGGCAGCCTTGCCATATAACTAGCAGCCTTGCCATATAAGTACTGTCAGTTTTTTTAGGAAATCTTCAGAACAATTTTTTTTTAAAATGTATATTACGTTTATTAAGGAAGCCAGGTCTGACTAGGGAAAATATTGCAATTCTGTTACATTTGTTGAAGAAATAAAAAAAGAAAAGGCTTTATGTTCCCTCCCTTTTCTAGTGCATATTTGATTCATATTTGGACATGTAACAAGATATTTTATTAACTGTTAGTGAGTTATTGTTCAAGTAGCATTATAATTATTATTGCAGTCAATAACCGCAGCTAGGAAAAAATACTAAAATCCTGTGATATAATGAGGAGATAATTATCCCAAGCTTTTTTGGTACATATTGTTCATAGTTGAGCATATAAAAAAAATGATTGTTAAATTTTCTTTTAGCCTGCTAATGAGCTGACACTCATTTCCTTATTAGTGTTAAAATGACTCCCACTCTCTTGATTTTTCAGGACATTACCTTAAACATTAGTGCTAATACCTACACTAGTAATATCACAATCGGTGGGTAGTTTAATTGGTGATTTATACATCAAGTCAAGCCTTTTGACCACCCCCTCAAAAAAGAATTAAAACACCAGGGGTAAAGGAAAAACCTCAAAACTGACAATTTCAGCAAACTGACAAATCCTCCCACACAAGAAACTGAAATTTGTATAACTGATTCAGATCATACTTAGGTAGGTAGAATGTAAAACAGAGTTATTGAACTTTGAGTTGATGCAGTCAGTATCCTCACATTTATAATCAGTCGGTGTTCAGTAGGACAATGTTATTAGAGTCTCAGATGTTAAGGAGTGGAGTGGAGTAATGGAGTTTTACGCCCCAGTCAAGATTCTTTTACTTATTTCAAGGCGGTCAGTTCTGGGATGGTGGAGGAAACCAGAGTGCCCGGAGAAAACCACCGACCTTCAGCAAGCGAACTGACAAACTTTCTAACACTAGGATCTGTCTCGAGTGGGATTCAAACCCAGGTGGTGAGAGGCGCTGTGATCCATAAGCACTTGCTTTAGACCACTCGGCAACCGAGGCCCCCTCAGACGTTAAGGCCCTACTCTTGTAATACAGATTTTGTTATAAAACAATAACATGTTGTTATTCTGCATTTTCAATGATGTTTTCTTCTCTTACAGGTGTAAGTGGACTGTGTGCTGATGTTAACAGCCCAAAAAGTATCAGAATACGACCCTCATCAGCAAGACGTGCTCCAAAAATAGGTGACATCAGGTAGGTCAGATTTTGCTTTGTTCACTCAATTTTTTTTTAAAACAGAAAACTTTTTGCATAAATAAAGCTTGTATATGTGTAAGGGTGGTTACCAGGTCCCTAAATCTTATGCCAGGTATCTAAACTTACAAAACCTGTCATTTGGTAAACTGACGTTTTCAAAGTAAAAATGGCTGTTTTTGAGTCAAACAGTTAACTTCATCATGCAATACTTTAAAAATATTTATGCAGGAATAGACAATGAATAAGTAGTTGTATTTACATTTTGTACTACCAGTGTTCTTTGTTTTTTTGAAGAAATAATTTTAGAAATCGTTTTCAAATTTCAATCTGTTTTTAAAATGATGATGCCACTTACTCATTCCTTTTGTATACAGATTCATTGATGGGGTCAACTTTAGCAGGAACTCGTGTTTAATTTTTACTAATGGTTTTATATGCATATGTCATTGATGACAATTTTAGTACATGTTTTCAGCTTGGCAGACTATGTTCATTCCGAAAGATTTTTATTAATTGAAGCAAACTTTTAGTGATAAAATTCATAGGCATTGTAACTACAACAATACGTTTTCATTCTGTGCATTTTTTGTCTGACTATATTTCAATTTGTCCTCTACATTTCTTATTTCTTTATGATTGAGAGCATTTGCATTCATTTGACAAATGCCATTGATCACATGACTGAAAAAACATGTTCTATCTATGATTTCAGTTGATAATAAATTGAAGTTTGTTTTTGGCAGTTCTTTGTAGTCACAAACAATTCTTATGAAAAGAAACTTTGTTGTGCGTGGCAGAAATTATTCTTGGATTTTAATTTCATACAAACCAATTTTTGGATTTGCGGAATGAGAAAAAGAATATTTGAAAAAAAAATTCAAAGAAAAATAACAATTGAAGCGAATTGAAACAGGGTTTATAGTCAACATAAATGCCATACCTTTTCAAGCAAACCAATTGTAATGTGCTGCTGCACATTAGTCAATTTGCATGTTGATTTTTACTTTGCATGGCAGAGAAAAATCCCTGATATAAAATTACATACAAATTATTTTTTTGGACTTTTCAGAAACTTTAAGAGATCTTTTTATTGAAACTATAATAATTGAACTTTTGTTAAATGTTGTTTATAGTCAATATGAATGCCACACCTTTGCACGGCAAATATACTACGCATTAATCATTTTGTTGTTCAAAGGTGTGGTTATAAAATGTGGAGGCTGGGGGCTAAAAATTGTGATCTGAAATGCTTATTTAGTTTCATAATTGCTCAACACTTTTTTTTTTAGGAAATTGCTATTTTTATAGACATTCACTGTATATAACGTTTATTCACTTAAAATGCAAAACATGAAAAAGGTGAAGCGTTTTTTGTTGCCATGGCAATTTGAGAAATTTTTGGTTAGTTTGTGGAAGAATGAGATGGATGAAAACTGGTTATATACAACATTCCAAAATAGTTCAGTTGTAAACAACAATTGTCAGATGACAGATCAAAAATTAAGGTCACTCATGATACTTTAACACTTTTCATCAAAAAGAAATACAGATTTGTTTTAATATGTTTGTGGGGCAATTCAGGCACAAACAATAACTTATGGGCTATTTAATCCATTTTAAGATGTTTGTTCCTATGCCAACTGCAACAGTTTCTCATTAAGATGATCTACAAAATGTATACAAAATCCTTATATTATGTGCAGTACCAAGTCGGGTGTACCATTTACTATAGTAAAACAATTTTATTGTATACATGATATTCATCTTCTGAATTATTAATTAACAAAATTTTATTCCAAATAACATTTTTAATTTATCAAAAATTTATGTGATTG
The DNA here is from genome assembly GCA_029721355.1 of Tegillarca granosa. NCBI lineage: Eukaryota > Metazoa > Mollusca > Bivalvia > Arcoida > Arcidae > Tegillarca > Tegillarca granosa. Next base: position 10,520,430 of record CM056607.1, read on the forward strand.
TGAAATCAAGATGTTGATTTCTGATAAGTACAGATAACATTATTGCACTTTAAGAAAGATATTATACATTATTATGACAACAGGTGTTTCAATTAATCTAGAAAATGTCAACAATTTTCTGCAGATGTCATTTTTCTAAGCATATCACAAAAAGATATAAGTTTTGCTCGACATATTATGTAAAGAGTTTCAAATAAGGATTCCATTCATTTTGGTAAAATATTACCATTTTAATACAGGATACATACATGTCTATAAGTTATTAAAGATATCAGACATCTTCAGTAATTGAAGAACATAAGTATAAAGTGTACCTTCCGTACTTAATGCCAAGATTAATTGATGCATATATTTGTATGATGGAGATTTTACAACAGATTTCCATTTCAATTTTGATGTTTTTAAACAAAATAGCAGTAAGCAATAATAGGTAAAATCTTTTGATCAAGGTAATATTATGATTATTATGCTTAAAAGTAAATCTTCTACAGGGATTCAATTGCAAATGAAGTCTAGTACAGGTATTATGATTTTGTTCTTGAGGTAGTCTGTCAGCGTAAGTGTTACTATAGAAACGAAACAGTTAAAGTGTATGCCAAATAATAATAGTTGTTTTTAAAGAAGAAATTGTTCAAGGAGCTTGATTTCCATTTCAGTAGGTTACATTTGAAAATTTATCAAATTCAGTTTTGAGATTGCATATGGATGTCCACTAAGGTGTTAATACATGTATTTTCTTAAATATTGTATTTAAATTTGATGACTTTATTCATTTACAAATTCATACCAAATAAATATGTTTTAGCTCATCTGCCCAAATGACCAAATTTTTTTATGGAAAAACATAAAATTATCAATTCGATATCAATTGAAAATTGAAAAAAAAATTATAAAGAATGTAGTAGAATGGGAAACAATATTCAGATTTGTTTGTTACAACCAGAATTAGGTCACTGTGCCCAAACATTTAAAAACCATTAATTGAATATAAAATCTAATATGCTTTTTGAATTTAATAGTGTAAACCTCTTGAGTCTTCAGGGTTGCTCTTAGATACGTGTATAAAGGTTTAAGGTCATTCTAAAAAAAGATAAATTAAAAAAAAAGAATGTTTGTTTGCTTTAGCTAACACAACAAAAACATGACACAATACAAGAAACAAACATGTATTGGCACCACTGATTGTCAAAGCCAAACTTTGGATCAGGGGTCCGGAAACGGTCATATTTGCTGGACATGTACGACAAAAATATTTTTGTCCGATGTGAAAAATCACTTGTCGGACATTTTTAGTTAATAGTAGAATTCAGTTAATCGGACATATAATTAAATATGTTTGTCGGTCATTATTTTATTCGAGTATTGTTTTCTATCACCTGTCAACCGTTTTCAATAAATACTACAAATATAATAATTAGGCTTTTGTTTATTAATCAGTTAGAATCCATGGTCTCAATCTGTTCCTTTTGTTTCATCATCCAAAGCCTCATTAATTTTGTTGTTAAGTTGTTTATTAAGTAATCACATCGCTTGACAGACGGAAGCCATAAACAGCTGATAACGAAGGTTGATCCTTGAAGGTCATGGTCGTTGGACTATATCAAAGAGGTTCCACGCGGCATGTTAAATAAGATTACAACGCGCATCGTATGGTCTTGGCAAACTGTTTAGTTATAAATAAATAATTTTAAAATGTCTAAATACAATCAAAGAGGTCTCGAAATGAGGTTCAGTAAAGTTCGTGTAACTTCGGAAAAACAAAAATGCACGATTGTCAATAAACAAAAATGAAGGCCAAACCTTGTGTCGTCAACACCGACAGTACAAAAATCGACACTGTGTTGACACATGAGCGACTACATGTACCTTAATAACCTGTATGTAGTAGTTAAATCCTTTTTTAAATCTATTTAATATTAAAAATTAAAATCTTTATAAAAAACAACGTCAATACCACAATACCAACATCGGTGGTAAGTTTTTTTTTTTTTTTGCTTTACACAGCATCAGCGGTACGGTTGCTTTGAAAAAATGTCCGACACCCCAGTCAAAGTTTTCCTGAGCCCTGCTTATTAATGGATGGGTACTGATATAAATATCCAGTGATGTTGCCATAGCATCTTTAGATGGTCCCAACCATCCTACATATTTAACCACCAATGGTCCATAAATAATCATTTTTAAAATAACTTTAGTTGTAACTCCAGATAGTTGAGATGAGTTCAGTAAAAGAGTTTTACACCCCATGTAAAGATTCTTTCACTTATATTAAAGTGGTTAATTCTGGGATGGAAGAGGAAACCAGAGTGCCCTTAGTAAACCACAGACCTTCAGCAAGTGAACAAACAAACACTCTAAGAACTGGCTGAGGGGGATTCAACCTAGGTAATCAGAGGCACTGTGATCCCTTGTGCATACTTTAGATTACTCAGCCTCAAGATTGGAATAAACATAGGTAGAACATGGAAATCAACCACCAAATTTGTTTTATTTTTAATCTTTAAATGTTTATCTATCATTAGCACCAGCAAATTATATAATTTCAAATTATTCTTGTATTTATTTGTAGTTATTGTAGATATGTACACTTGATTGAATCTGAACTCTAATAAAGAACAAAACCTGTCAAAAATGAAATACTATTGTTAAAAGAACAGGTTATGGTTCTTGTTTCACAATTGTTCATTGACTAAGATTTTCCTTAACATAAATTTCACTAATTTCACTAATTTTAGCAATATCTTTTAGAAGTATAAAAAGACATTAATATACTTTTTGTTATAAACTTATAGTGATATTTAAAAAAAACACCTTAAATTCTTGTGCATCTTACCAATTAATAAATTTTTTAAGATTTCAAATTTTACAGAATTTAGTGAAGGAAAATCTTAGTAAAAAAAAGAAGTTAAACCGGGTCCTGGGAAAAGATACAAATATTTTGTTTATACAGTAATATACTATTATATTTTTTGTTAAATTAACCTACCGAAAATAAATAAATAAATATTAGAATAAATAAATAAATAGATAAAAAAAATAAAATTAATAAATAATGTATAAAACAAATGATTAAATAATAAATGTATAGAATAAATAAAGAGTTAGATAGATAGATAGATAGATAGATTAAACATTTCTTAAATCTGATTAGCAACTTAGATGTTGAAGGTGTTCAGATTGAGCAGGTTTTCATGTACATTGTAACTTCCTTGTATTGTGTAATGTCATTATAAGCACATCATTTCAGTAATGGCATAGAATAGTTATGTATAATTTACTTAACAGATTGTATAAATGTCAGTTATGAATTATTGATAAACATACGACAGGGAGACAGAGATGTAAAATAAATCAGATTACAAATGTGTAATATAGTACCAATATATGTGATAGCATAATACATAAATAATTACCTGTTTTATGTTAAGCTTACCTGCAAAAAAGTACAGAATATAAGCTTTTTGTTAAACTCTAACTTGAGCATTTTTGTATGCATCAAATACAAATTTGGATAAAAACCACTTTGTATAGTGTACACATATGTGATTATTAATATTCACTTAATTATAAGGCCTCTGCTTCACAATCATTTACTCAATTAAGTGTACTTTCAACTCAAATTAGGAAATACACATGTATTTCAATGTGAGTATATAAGACTTTCACAGTTAAAACTGAATATCAAATGGTTTTTTTTTTAAATTATTTAGTGTATGTTTGTTGAATAAAGCAAATCATTGTCTAATAAAACATAAAATTTATAAAATATTAATGAAGTGAAATATGGGAATATTTGAGTTGAGTGTACACTCAATTAAGTGAATGATTGTGAAACTTACCATAGGCCTGTTGTTTTAGCTCACCTGGAAAAAGTGCAGAATGCAAGTTTTTTGTTTATCCTTGGCGGTAGCATCTGCGTATCATTGGATAATAATTTGGGGGAGAAAAATGTAATATAGGACTAGAATGTGAAATGTTCTATTTAGCTCACCTGCAAAAAGTCCAGAAAATGCCATTTTTTGTTTATGCTTATAATGAGCATCTATGTATGAATGGAAAAGAAAATCAGGGGAAATAATTTAGTACTGGAATGTGACTTAATCATCTGTTGCATTTCAGTTGCATAAAGTATAATTTTTGTATGAAACCAAAACAAATTGGATAAAAAGCTCTTAGTATAGTATTTGTGTTTAAAATACCGGTAAATGTTTTCTTAATTACCTTTTTTTGTTTTAACTTTAATGAACTTTAATGAAATGTAGATTAGTTTATGTCATGATAATTAAATTTGTCTGATTAGTTGTCTTATGAATTTTAAGTATAGTAACTTTGGCGTCATTCACATTTTGATTGGACAATGTATGTCATGTAAGACAGAGTGTTTGAGATACACTGGTTAAAATAAAGACACATCAGAATGTCACTATATACAGTTGTTCACTGTAGCAGTCAATCTGTAGGCACATCAAAATGTCATCATTGCAAACAGTGTGTCACTGTAGCAGGTTGAACTTAAGGTACAACAGAATGTCACTATAATTATACAGATATCTGTTAACTCAACAGAATGTCTCTAGATACAGAGGGTCACTATAGCAGGTTAAAATGTAGGCAAAACGGAATGTCACTATATACAGGGGGTCACTGTAACAGGTTAATTTATAGGCACATAAAAAATATCATCATTGCATACAGTGGGTCACTGTAGCAGGTTAAAATGTAGGCAAAACAGAAAATCACTATATACAAAAGGTAAATGTAACAGGTTAATCTGTTAACACAACAGAATGTCTCTAGATACAGAGGGTCACTATAGCAGGTTAAAATGTAGGCAAATCAGAATGTCACTATATATAGGGGGTCACTGTAACAGGTTAATATGTAGGTACATCAAAATGTCATCATCGCATACAGTTGGTCACTGTAGCAGGTTAAAATGTAGGCAAAACAGAATGTCACTATTTACAGAGGGTCAATGAAACAGGTTAATCTGTTAACACAACAGAATGTCTCTAGATACAGAGGGTCACTATAGCAGGTTAAAATATAGGCAAAACAGAATGTCACTATTTACAGAGGGTCAATGTAACAGGTTAATCTGTTAACACAACAGAATGTCTCTAGATACAGAGGGTCACTATAGCAGGTTAAAATGTAGGCAAAACAGAATATCACTATATACAGAGGGTCAGTGTAACAGGTTAATCTGTTAACACAACAGAATGTCTCTAAATACAGAGGGTCACTATAGCAGGTTAAAATGTAGGCAAAACGGAATGTCACTATATACAGTGTGTCACAGGAGCAAATCAAACTGTAATAGGTTAAACTGTAGGCAAAACAGAATGTCACTATATTCAGTGGGTCACAGGAGCAAATCAAACTGTAACAGGTTAAACTGTAGGCAAAACAGAATGTCACTAGATACAGGAGTCACTGTAGCAAATCAAACTGTAACAGGTTAAACTGTAGGCAAAACAGAATGTCACTATTTACAGAGGGTCAATGTAACAGGTTAATCTGTTAACACAACAGAATGTCTCTAGATACAGAGGGTCACTATAGCAGGTTAAACTGTAGGCAAAACAGAATATCACTATATACAGAGGGTCAATGTAACAGGTTAATCTATAGGCACATAAAAAATATCATCATCGCATACAGTGGGTCACTGTAGCAGGTTAAAATGTAGGCAAAACAGAAAATCACTATATACAAAGGGTAAATGTAACAGGTTAATCTGTTAACACAACAGAATGTCTCTAGATACAGAGGGTCACTATAGCAGGTTAAAATGTAGGCAAAACAGAATATCACTATATACAGAGGGTCAATGTAACAGGTTAATCTGTTAACACAACAGAATGTCTCTAGATACAGAGGGTCACTATAGCAGGTTAAAATGTAGGCAAAACAGAATATCACTATATACAGAGGGTCAGTGTAACAGGTTAATCTGTTAACACAACAGAATGTCTCTAGATACAGAGGGTCACTATAGCAAGTTAAAATGTAGGCAAAACAGAATATCACTATATACAGAGGGTCAATGTAACAGGTATATCTGTTAATACAACAGAATGTCTCTAAATACAGAGGGTCACAGGAGCAGGTTAAAATGTAGGCAAAATGGAATGTCACTTTATACAGTGGGTCACAGGAGCAAATCAAACTGTAACAGGTTAAACTGTAGGCAAAACAGAATGTCACTATATACAGTGGGTCACTGGAGCAAATCAAACTGTAACAGGTTAAACTGTAGGCAAAACAGAATGTCTCTAGATACAGGAGTCACTGTAGCAAATCAAACTGTAACAGGTTAAACTGTAGGCAAAACAGAATGTCACTAGATACAGGAGTCACTGTAGCAAGTTAAATTGTATGTTTATCAGAGTATCAATATATACTTTGTGTCACTAAAGCAGTTTAAGTGTAGTTTCAACAGAGTGCCTATAGGGATCACTATAACAGGTTAAACTGTAGACACATCAGAATGTCACCATAGACAGGGGTCACTAAAGCAGGTTAAACTGTAGATATTCTTTGCTAGCAATATCTCTTGTCAAATGTTTTCAATGATTTTAAACTTTGTTTCACATCAATACACTAAAGAACACGAATTTAATGGCCTGTCTGTCCTTCCGCATAAACTCAAGCTGATGTTGTTAATTAAATGGAAAAACAGACAGAATCATTGTGTGTGTTTTTCTCCACACATACATGTTTATTGTTGTGGACAATACCCTCTTTTACGTCATCAGTTTGTTAATAAGTTATTTCTCATACTTGTTTATTTCGACAACAACTTTAACTTAAATATTTGTTAAATTGTCCACACACAGCGAATAACAAAAACACAGAATTTACAAAAACAAGCATTGTACCAATGTCATTGTCATTTCAGAATATAATCAAAAACAGAAAAACAAAATGAATTTTTAATGTTTTTTTTTAGTGTATATACCGGTAGTTCATTGTTACCTTTAATCAATGTTACATCGTTAAGTTTTACCTGTAGTCTTTTACTTGCTATCTTACGTACTTGACATGTTTAGAGTATACGACTGAATCTATATAGGTATGGATGAAAATATTTCAAGGATTATATATTGATTATTATGTTTTAATGCCCCTTGAAAACACTGCCACTTAGTCTATCATTACATTATTTTGAAGGCTAAAAATCCATTTTTTATGGGTTTTTTTTTTGCTTTATAAATTATCATCCTTTATGGTGAAACCCCTTGATAACACCAAAAACTGACTGAAAAATAGTGACAATGAATATTTTTAGTCCTACTAAAAAGTTAAATATAATATTTTAAAAATAAATAAATAAATAAAATTCAACATCATACCATATGATCCCCGCTAAAGTTGTTTTCTATTGGATAATGTAAATACAGTACTATTCCTAAATTTTTTATCAGAAATCACCAGTTGAAATTACCAGTTACACTTTTTCAAGAATTTTTTGCAACAGACATTTGAAAACAGGATTTTTTTTGCATTTTAAAATTAGTTCCTGTAAACTTCATCTAAGAAATAAAAGTAATTTGAATTTTTTTCAACTTTTTATTTCATTGCACTACAATTCAAACACCACAAATAAATAATTTTCCAAGTTTCATGAAATAAAAATTTTATATGTTATAAGGGAGATAACTCTTATTTTAAAATGCAACAAATTTGTTTGAATTAAATTTTTAAGTTTCACTATTTTTGAGTTATTTTCATGCTAATATATTTGTTTGTTTTAGCCTATAACAACCAGGGCTTTCAAATAACCAATTCAAAAATGAAAAACTTTGCATCATGTTGATGGCCTTACAAGTGTAATGGATGTGTAAGCTTTTTTTCTTTGAATGTTGATAACATACACAGTCTTCAACCTCAGGGAAAGTGACTTAAATGTCATATGTACTAGCAAACTTTGGTATGAGTTTAAGAGGTTTCCTTCTAGTTCTTATTACCATAATAAAACCATATTTATAAGCAATAAGCAGTTTTTCAAACATCTTAAGATTTTAGCCCCAGGACCAATCTTTGCTCACAGGAAAATATATAAATATCTATAGATCCTAAACTGCTGAGTTCTCTGCACCCTGAAATCTTATATTCATGCATTATTCTTTATTTCCATCTCCAATTTAGCCCTGGGAGTATACAGTCAGCACACTAGGGAAAAAAATGAATTATATTTATCCAAAAAATAAAACTATTGAGATTGTTTACTCATGTGGTTACAAGGGTGGAGTTATATTTACTCTTGTGGTTCCAAGGATGGAGTTATGTTATCTCATGTGGCTACAGGGGTGGAGTTATGTTTTTTCATGTGGTTACAGGGTAGAGTTTTGTTTATCCATGTGGTTATAGGGGTGGAGTTATGTAAACTCTTGTGGTTACAGGGGCAGAGTTAAGTTTATTCATGTGGTTATAAGGATAGAATTATGTTAACTCATTTGGTTACAGTGTCGGAGTTATGTTGATTCATGTGGTTATAAGGGTGGAGTTATGTTAACTCATGTGGTTACATGGGTGGAGTTATGTTTATTCATTTGGTTACAGGGGTGGAGTTATGTTAACTCATGTGGTTACATGGGTGGAGTTGTGTTTACTCATTTGGTTACAGGGGTGGAGTTATGTTTATTCACGTGGTTACAGGGGTGGAGTTATGTTTACTCATTTGGTTACAGTGGTGGAGTTATGTTAACTCATGTGGTTACAGGGTGGAGTTGTGTTTATGCATTTGGTTACAGGGTGGAGTTATGTTAACTCATGTTGTAACAGGGGTGGAGTTATGTCTATTCATTTGGTTACAGGGGTGGAGTTATGTTAACTCATGTGGTTACAGGGGTGGAGTTGTGTTTACTCATTTGGTTACAGGGGTGGAGTTATGTTTATTTATTTGGTTACAGGGGTGGAGTTATGTTAACTCATGTGGTTACAGGGGTGGAGTTATGTTTACTCGTTTGGTTACAGTGGTGGAGTTATGTCTATTCATTTGGTTACAGGGATGGAGTTATGATGTATTACTTTATCCCCAGTTGCAATGTTTTGGCTTATATCAAGACAGACATTTCTTGAATGACAGATAAAACTGGGAAACTTATCTTTGCCATATAAATGAAAAAAAAAATGTGATTTATGATGTTAGTGGCTTAATCTCTCACACCATCTGTGGCTCAGTGGTAGAGTGCCCCCACCCCCACAAGAGCAAGCAGTCTATGGTTGGAACCTCAGCTAGATCATACATAAAATTTTCAAATTTGAGATACTGTTTTCTCTCCTGGTGCTCAGCATTAAGAGAACTGGTGGGTATGGTAGTTTGTCTGGTGGTAGGATAATGTGACTGGTGGGTATGGTAGTTTGTCTGGTGCTAGGATAATGTGACTAGTGGGTATGGTAGTTTGTCTGGTGTTAGGATAATGTGACTGGTGGGTATGCTAGTTTGTCTGGTGCTAGGATCATGTGACTGGTGGGTATGCTAGTTTGTCTGGTGCTAGGATAATGTGACTGGTGGGTATGCTAGTTTATCTGGTGCGAGGATAATGTGACTGGTGGGTATGCTAGTTTGTCTAGTGCTAAGATAATGTGACTGGGGGTATGCTAGGTTGTCTGGTGTTAGGATAATGTGACTGGTGGGTATGCTAGTTTTTCTGGTGGTAGGATAATGTGACTGGTGGGTATGCTAGTTTGTCTAGTGCTAGGATAATGTGACTGGGGGTATGCTAGTTTGTCTAGTGCTAGGATAATGTGACTGGTGGGTATGCTAGTTTGTCAAGTGCTAGGATAATGTGACTGGTGGGTATGCTAGTTTGTCTAGTGCTAGGATAATGTGACTGGGGGTATGTTAGTTTGTCTGGTGCTAGGATAATGTGACTGGGGGTATGCTAGTTTGTCTGGTGCTAGGATAATGTGACTGGGGGTATGCTAGTTTGTCTGGTGCTAGGATAATGTGACTGGTGGGTATGGTAGTTTGTCTGGTGCTAGGATAATGTGACTGGGGGTATGCTAGTTTGTCTAGTGCTAGGATAATGTGACTGGTGGGTATGCTAGTTTGTCTAGTGCTAGGATAATGTGACTGGGGGTATGCTAGTTTGTCTGGTGCTAGGATAATGAAACTGGGAGTATGCTAGTTTTTCTGGTGGTAGGATAATGTGACTGGTGGGTATGCTAGTTTGTCTAGTGCTAGGATAATGTGACTGGGGGTATGCTAGTTTGTCTAGTGCTAGGATAATGTGACTGGGGGTATGCTAGTTTGTCTGGTGCTAGGATAATGAAACTGGGAGTATGCTAGTTTTTCTGGTGGTAGGATAATGTGACTGGTGGGTATGCTAGTTTGTCTAGTGCTAGGATAATGTGACTTGGGGTATGCTAGTTTGTCTGGTGCTAGGATTATGTGACTGAGGGATATGCTAGTTTGTAGCATACTGACTCCTTAAACTAGCTAGCACCTTAAAAAAAAAATCCCTGAGTGTGCTAGCACAAGGCAGACCACTCTTGCACATCTCATGCATACAAAAACTTGTCCTTAGACTTATCCTAAGATAATAATAACCTTGATCTGGTCACAAGAAGTGACAAATAACAAATAATGAAAAATTGCTGATATGATTTTAAACAACAAAACAAGCAACCAACCATCAAACACACCCACCAACCAACCATTGTCAAATCTTTAGTTTTTCTATTTCACCAAAATGTCCAGAAAAGAATTTTTAAAAAATTGTTTTTCAAAAGCTAAACATTTCAAAACAATGCAGTAACAGTTTAACGTGTATTACACTTATTATCAAATTTAACAATAACCATCTTATTGCAACCAGGGGCTGAGTCTGTCAGATGTGATATCAGGGGAAATCACGTAAGTGTTAAAAACAAAAACAAAACAAAAAATTGTTAGGAATTCCTGTCTGTTGATAAGTAATAATAAATTCTTCAAGGTTCCTAATTTTTTTTTTTTATTAGCATTATTATATATAAAAAAATATTTCTTGACATTCTTGACCACCACATTGTTCAATTATGAATCCTAAATGGGATTCCCAAGACCTAATAAATCAGCCATATTGTGTATTCATCACCGTGGGTATTTTTGAGGTGGTGTTGATTTATATTTAAAGTTATTGATTAATTATGCTATATAAGGCTCTTCATGTATTACAAACTAAACATGTCTATAAAATAGTTCCTGTGTCTGAGTTTGTAGCATGTCTCTGTCAGTCATATTTTATTTTGAGTTTAATGATTTGTAAATCTGATTATTTATTAGAACAAAAATAGTAAAAATGCAAACTTAAACTAATTAACTTGGTTATATTTGGTCTGCATGTAGTTTAAAATTTAAAATTTGTTTTTCCCTCTTTTAATTTATTAATATTCTTATTTTATTCATTTGAGTTCTGAAATAAATTCATATAATCACATTAAGACTATTTCTTTTCTACCTAATGAATTCCATTATTGTTCAATTTTTCAAGGTTAAACGCAAAAGCATGTTTCTGTTAAAAACATTTTTATTAATGATCTTTTTAACGTCAACAGATTTTTGCAATTAGTTTAACTTTTAATTTTCCGATAGATTGTCTGGAGTTGTGTCATGATTATCATTATTGGTTTTTCAAGATTTATTGAAATGTTTCTTCTTGGGTAAATGATGTTTCTGTTTGCATGCATATAATACCAAATTTAATCAGAGTTATTGTGAATTTCAACAGACTGAATGAATACTGAATACTTCAGAGCTGTGCAGCATCACTATAATTCCTCAAGATGTTTACTATAGCATTAATTGTAAAATCTTATCGAATCCAAATTAATTTTTTGAAAATCTTGTTAAATCAAAAAATTTTTTTTTAATCTTGTGATATAAAAATTAATTATTTTACTACTCAATAAAAAATAAAACTAAATATAACATTTGGAGGTATTAAAATAAATTGCGATGAAATATTATAAAGTACATGTAATTGATTTAAAAATTGATTTATCATGTAACATTTATGTAATAACATATAAAAAATCATCTGCAATTGAGTAATTGTTTTCAATAGTAACATAACATTTTCTTATCTCAGAAGTTATCTCCCTTTGTATTTCATTTTGAACCAATACAGTGTGAGCAAGTGACATGTGGCTTTATATTCAAGTCAAGATAATTGTACTTTTTTCAAGACATCTCCAGCTATAGCTAAAAGTTCCAGAAATTTTCCAAGGTTAAAGGATCGTTTCCAATGAAAGCCTTACCATGATCTTATGTAAAGGATTCTCTGACTTACCTATTCATTAGAACTGCTGCTTCACCCACATAATTATTTTCAGTTGGATTCTTTTATTTATGTCGGAAATCATGAAGACTCTTATTTATTTTAGATCAAAATAAGTAATTTGATTTAATGTTTTTTATAATATCATGTCCTATAGTTTAGAAAATCTCAAAATCTTCTTGGAACATTCTGGAAAATCTGATAAAATGAACCTTTAAATTTATTAGTGGAATTGTACCACTTGAACTAATGATCTATTTATAGATTTAAAATTGCTGAACATAAATGGAACAGTGACCTAGATTACAAGATTTACAATTAAACATTAAATAAATTCCATTTAATCAAAAAAATGGAGCTGTGACTTACATCAACATTTTTTATATGTTGAAATAAACGTGATATAAAAATTGTTGATACTCAAATCACTTGTAATTGAAGATTCATCTAAATGTGGAATTTTAAAAAAATTAAAAACGACGAATACTATAAATTAAAACCAGGAAAAAGGCTCATTTTTTTCATGCACATTGTGTGTAAATATATAAACCATAATTCACAAAGGTTAATATGTTGTAAAAGATGTTCAAACCAGTTTAATGTTCTAAAATGAATTGAAATTTCTGCATTGATGTTTTGTTTTCTATTCTTAATTAAATTTTCAATGTATGTAGAAGTTTATGTTACATATACAAACACTTCCGCCTTTGTTTCAAATTTCTCTAGTTTAATATCATTTACTTAATGTTCTGACATAATAATATGTTCCTGTTTCAGAATTGATTGCAAAAACCTTCACCAATAAGTTTATTCATGTTGAACATCGTCATGGATACCTGTAATCTTTCCTTAGATTTTGATTTTTTATGCACTTTAATTAAAATTAGACATATGACTGCATTGTGCATATGATATTTTTAGTTTTTAATAATTTTTAATAACCTAATTTTACCTAAAAGTCTATATTTTGATGGCACTATTGATATACATAGATTTCTTGTTATAATGTCCAACTATTATTCTTCTATATCATAAGATTACCTTTATAATACCATCTTTCTATCACATGATGCATACCAAATAACATTATGAAAACAAAACACAAATACATGTATACCATTCCATGTCCAAATCAAAATCCCAAAAAACAAAGTATAAACTTTGAAATCTGACCAATTCTGTTATACACATGAACTTCCATACAGAAAATCAGGCTTGGTACTTCAGAAAATAGTTTTTTTAAAATCATGATGGTCCAATCAAACATCATTGGGTATTGGTCACATGGTTTAGCTTTCAACTGGTCCAGTCAAATCTCATTGGGTATTGGTCATGTGGTTTAGCTTTCAGTATGATCCAATCATACCTCATTGGGTATTGGTCACATGGTTTAGCTTTCAATATGGTCCAATCAAACCTCATTGGATATTGGTCACATGGTTTAGCTTTCAATATGGTTCAATCAATCAAACCTCATTGGGTATTGGTCACGTGGTTAAGCTTTCAATATGGTCCAATATTCAAACTTCATTGGGTATTGGTCACATGGTTAAGCTTTCAATATGGTCCAATCATATCTCATTGGGTATTGGTCACATGGTTTAGCTTTCAATATGGTCCAATCAAACCTCATTGGATATTGGTCACATGGTTTAGCTTTCAATATGGTTCAATCAATCAAACCTCATTGGGTATTGGTCACATGGTTAAGCTTTCAATATGGTCCAATCATACCTCATTGGGTATTAGTCACATGGTTTAGCTTTCAGTATGGTCCAATCATACCTCATTGGATATTAGTCACATGGTAGTCATTTGTAGGTTTATTTTAGTGAGCTGCTACATAACAAGGTATTTAGATCAGGATATGTGGCTATTTATTTAGAGTAGAACTTTTATAAATGGAAATTAAGTGGTCTAATATGACTAATTTTTTATTATTTCACACCAATGGTCCCCAAAAACTGATACATGTAGTTATGACAAAAATCAAAGATGAGTAAACTAGCACAGTGATTTGTCAGATCAATGCACCAAATACAAAATGGTTTGGCAAATGACATTGAATGAATAATCTTATATATATAGTTAGTGGCATCCACAAAAAAAATCTTCCAGATTAAGTGATTGTAATGTCCTTCATAGAGAACTGGATTCAGTCATCAAGTAACACTTGCCATGTGGAACTCTTTTTAGTTTGAAGTACATTTTTTGTACATTTGCTGATAGTTGTCATATAATACGACACAAACCAAATCATGGTATCTTTAATTGAACAAGAAAATTGTTCATTGCAAATGCTAGCTTTCAAATGATTAAGCTGAACAGGAATTTCTAGGTCACACGGTTTATGTGTATCTGAAACAATTTTATTTAATAAGGTCTCTTACCTTCTTGGTAGAAAAAAGTCCATGTCCAATGTTAAATTGTCCTTGGATAAAAAAGCAAAACATCCATAATGCAATGCAACCAACAACTACAAAAGTTTTAAGCTGATTACCTGCATCTTTTCCTTCAGTGTTCTGAAGTATTTGAAAACTGAATGTTTAAAAAGGAACTCTCATTTTAAAGATAAGTAGTCCAATATTACTTTTCTTGTGTCTTTTGAATCAAGGAAAACCATTTCGGAGTGCCAGTATATTTTCTATGCTTAATGTAATTTAATAATCACTGTTATGTTTTAAATAATGGAAGTTCAATGTTTTAAAACTATAAAATTGAAGAATTGCAATGATAAAAACATGTTTTACATGATGATAAAAGTTTGCAACAGATGTTCAGAAAGACGAGACCCTGCAACTCATGTGATTATAATCAATGCTTAAACAAAAGATCTGCAAAACGTGAACACACTATTGATGAAGATCCTGAAAAGTAAAGCATTGGGTTTATTTTTTACTATTTCGGGACAAGGATGACAACAAAACAACTCTAAATATAATGATTATAAATTGTTTTTCTTATATATTTATTTTTATTGCTTACCACCTACAGATCACATTACGTGTCATTGCCCAGGTTCAAATCCCATTTTGGCAGATCCTACTGCGAGAAAATTTGTCAGTTTTTTGCTTAAGTTCAGTGGTTTTCTCTGGTACTCCAGTTTCCTCTAGTACAAAACTGACCCTGACCTTGACCCTGACCGTTTCAATGTAAATGAAGGAACCTTGACTAAAATGGGCATTAAACACAATTTATCCACTTCACTCTGTATTGAAAAAGGAAATTATGTCTGTTGTTTTCTTTTTTAATGATGAGTTTTATATTTTCTGAAATCAATGTATATATATATATATATATATATATATATATATATATATATATATGAGCTTATAGCTGAATACAATATGTTATTATATTCTACTGTAAACAATTGTCTGTTTTA
The DNA here is from genome assembly GCA_029721355.1 of Tegillarca granosa. Taxonomy (NCBI): domain Eukaryota; kingdom Metazoa; phylum Mollusca; class Bivalvia; order Arcoida; family Arcidae; genus Tegillarca; species Tegillarca granosa. The sequence goes on from CM056607.1 coordinate 10,536,084, forward strand.
TGTATAAATAATAAGACCACTATTATATTAGATATAAGCTGATGGACATCTCAATATTACATGTCAAAATCAATTTGCTATCAATCCCGGACATTATAAGTATATATATATATACATGAAATGGTATCTGAAATATCTTTGTCCAGACAACATATGTGATTGCCATAATATTAAAAAAAAAGAAAAACACAGCATTTTACAGTATTCATATAAAACATTTTGACAATGAAGAACTAGAGATAGGTTGTTGATGAATAGATATTGTGCTCAGCAAAAGTCACATAATAAGATCATTTGACAATAGAATTTATGACAAGTGCATTTATACAACCTAAAATCTACACAACGCATCTGTCATTTTATTATTCCAGGTTTTTGATCGGTATTGAATTAACACAGAGTTATTAGGTACTATCAATAAAAGCTGTACTCTTCTTTAAATAATAATGACTTTAATTCTCGCAACAATACAATTAAGAAAAACATATTATGACATGTTATATACATAATAATAACAGCAAGCAAGTGATTATTATTTTTTTATAGAGAGGACATTAGAAGTTTCACTGCCTAGGTTCAAATCTGTTGTAAGAAAATTGTCAGTTCATTTTCTGAAGGCCATTGTTTTTTCTGGATACTGCAGAGATTTCTCCATCATTCCAGTGCTAAACACCATGATATAAGAACTATCTGGAAGCCAATTGCAAGTTATTCCCTATCATTGCAGTCTATTTACCTATTTAAATACAATGTAGCAGCTGGTTGCTTGCTATATACATATGAAAATGTTGTCTTGCTAGAGGACATGACATATAGCTGGGATAGATGGGCTAAAATCAAACTCCATTCAAAACCCTTGAATTCTAAACCAGGGACCTATGACCTTAACCTCTAGGCCAAACATCTCCACTGAATACAGCTTTAAACCAATGTTGGTGCTTTTACTGAGTGAAAATTTTTAATCATTGTCAAGGGTCAAGACTTTAATGACACTTGATTACTCCTTGTTCTAGTGGTTTAAGTACACTCGGTACAGTTGAACATTTTTCATCAACAAGACTTATAGATTTGTCTAAATATAGAGTTTTTAGCTTTTGTCAATCTGTAATTGTGATAAAATGTAACTAATTTTATATATATATATCCATAAATAAGGCTTAAAGTGATTGAGTATTGTAAAACACTTCTTTAACATAAGAATATAACTTAAAATGCTAAAGTATGTTGACTGGCCTTAATAACATAGTGATTGAACACAATTTAAAACAATAAATCATTTAATCTTGACTCTCAATTCTTTTAATTATACCAGTCAGTTACTTGATGACATTTAAATTTCTTCAAACTTTTTTGTTGACATTTTTAACTGATTTCATTCACATGTTTACATGCTTATGTATAAACACATTTTATTAAAAACAAAAATAAACTTTATCAACAAATTTGAACCAGGCTTCATCTTTTAAATAGTAAAATAAAATTTCAAAATTTTTAAAATGAAAACTAAGTTTCATCTTTCAAATAAGCAGTTTATGAATGTCTTTGTCCATGTGTAAGCCTCTATTTGTATTCAGTATGATCTTCCATAAAAAAACCAACAGCTTAGGAAGAATTTGAAATTTTCATGTCACTCCTCTGGATCATCACAAAACATCAAAAAGGTCACTAAAAATTTTATAACAGTTCATAAGGGACTTTCTGGCTTTAAGAAAAGTCCTACTAGTCACAGACTTCTAGAGTTAAGTCTTTCATTTAATACATTAATGAAGTTAAATCAAGGCTTTGAGATAAGCTGTTTATTAATGCTATTATCCATGCCTTTATTTGTCTATACAATAAACTTCACTGCTCTGAAATAGCTTACAATAAGAGTATTTTACAGAAAGTCGAACATATAATAACATGCTGAACCATTTCACTCTGACATTTATCCTATCTATTCTCATCAGAACTTTATGACTGTCATTTCTGCTAAGAAAGCAAAGGTAAGGTTTAAAAAGAAACTTATGGCTTGAATAAAGAAATTCATGTGAAATATAATGGAGCAAAAGTACATTTGCTTCATTATCATATTGGCTGTCTGCTCTTTTGCATTTTAATTTGGCTCCTTTTCCTTTGTATTTCAACTTTGCAGCTTTTCCTTTGCCCTTCCACTTGGTTTCTGCTTTGTACTTTAACCTGACTACTTCTCTGCACTTTATCATGGTTCCTTTCTCTTTGCACCCAAGACTTGAAAGTGTGTAGTGACTGTTCTTTCGTTAAGTACACGGCATTACAAAATGAAAGTCACGTCAGTTCTTTTGGATGGGAACACACTGTGTCACAGTTGGCATGGCATGATTAAAAACCCTGCTGCATAATGCCATCAGTGCAACACAGACAAAATTTCTGCAATTTCACCTATAGCTGGTCACATCTCAGTATAAGTGAAATATTCTTGGCTAGACATTAAACACCATTACTCAACTCTACTCAACTCTTTCTCTTTGCTCTTCCATTTGTCTCTTTCTTCTTTGCACTTCCACTAAGCTTATTCTGTTTTGCTCCTCCATTTGACTCCTCATTTGCACTTCATCTTGGCTCCCTGTCTTCTTTGCACTTCCATTTGATTCATTCACCTTTACAAATTATCTTGGCTTCTTTATTCTGCTTTGCTCCTCCATTTGACTCCCCATTTGCACTTTATCTTTGCTCCCTGTCTTTTCTACACTTCCTTGTGACTCCTTCTTCTTCACACATCATGTTGGCTCCATGTCTTCTTTGCACTTCCATTTGACTCCTCTTTTGCATTCCAGCTACATGTACTTTTTCTTTTAAACTTGACTACTTCCTATTTGCACTTCATCATTGCCCCTTCTTCTTTGCATTCCATTTGACTCCTCTTTTGCATTCCATTACTTGGCTAGTTTTCCTTTTAAACTTAACTCTTTCTCCTTTGCACTTCATCTTGGCTTCTTCTCTTTGCACTTTATCTTGGCTTCCTGTCTTTGCACTTCATCTTGGCTTCTTCTCTTTGCACTTCATCTTGGCTTCTTCTCTTTGTACTTCATCTTGGCTTCTTCTCTTTGCACTTCATCTTGGCTTCTTCTCTTTGCACTTCATCTTGGCTTCTCTTTGCACTTCATCTTGGCTTCTTCTCTTTGCACTTCATCTTGGCTTCTCTTTGTACTTCATCTTGGCTTCTTATCTTTGCACTTCATCTTGGCTTCTCTTTGCACTTCATCTTGGCTTCTTCTTTTTGCACTTCACCTTGGCTTCTCTTTGTACTTCATCTTGGCTTCTTTTCCTTGCACTTCATCTTGGCTTCCTCTCTTTGCACTTCATCTTGGCTTCTTCTCCTTGCACTTCATCTTGGCTTCTTCTTTTTGCACTTCATCTTGGCTTTTCTTTGCACTTCATCTTGGCTTCTTCTCTTTGTACTTCATCCTGGCTTCTTCTCTTTGCACTTCATCTTGGCTTCTCTTTGTACTTCATCTTGGCTTCTTCTCTTTGTACTTCATCTTGGCTTCTTCTCTTTGTACTTTATTTTGGCACCTACTCCTTTACATTTCCCTCCTTCACTTTTGCTTTTTTTATCCTTACATTTATGTTATTGCTCCTTATATAACATAAAAAATAATCAAAATTGGCCCTAACCAGGTTTCCTGGTTTGATCCTTGTACCTCATGAATTCTTCACACCACTTAAATAAACCCAGATAAACACAGCCATCTTGAGGCTTTAGTTTTACACTGACCTTAACTAATTATTATGATTGGATATCCTTGTTTATCACAATTGTTAATTTGTTAAAAGATATATGAACCAGACATTCTTTATTACATCAGCACATGTTAATAGTTTTATTTTAACTAAAGGATCTATTTATTCCCAGTCCTTACTTATATTAATTCCTACAGCCAACTGATCATATATATACATATACACATATATATATATATATATATATATATATATATATATATATATATATATATATATATATATATATATATATTGTAATAAAAAATATTAAAACTTCAAAATGAAAGACTCTCTGTTGCAATTTTAATTATTTATTCAATTACTCTTTGTTTTATGTATGTTTTGTAAATTTAAAAAATCATGATCCAACTGAACAGTGTTTCTTGGTCTGTTTTTATCTGAATTAAAATGTGCAAAAGTATGGTTTTTATATATCTGTCAGGTCTGTCAGTTCTTCTATCTGTTCATCTTAAGATAATTTGGAAAGAACCTTCAAACAGTTTTTCCATCTGTTCATCTTCTCTGGATTTCTCTCAAAATTTTTCAGAAAGAACCTTCAAACTTGGTATACATTAACATGTACATAATATCAAGTTGATGAGAATCAAACAAGGAGCACTTGCTTCAGCTTTTAATTTACAGAGATAATCTGTCTCTTAAACAATTATTGGGTGGAGGACCAGTGTTCTTCCTTTCATACAGTTTTAGTTTGACCTACCATCAAAAACCAACAGCTTAGGAAGTATGAGTATACAAATTTGACATTTTACAAGTCACACCTGAATCATCACAAAACATCAGAGAAGGTCAAATATTTAATAACAATTCATAACAGACTTTCTGGCTTTAACAAAGTTTTACTTGTCACAGACTTTTAGAGTTAAGTAATATCACTAGATACATAATTTTTTAATGAAGTAAAATAAGGCTTTTTATTCTTTATACACTGTAACCACTGCAGTAGCTCAGTTGGTAGAGTGCTTAATCTCCATAAGTGGGAGGTCGTTGGTTCAAACCCAGACTGGGTCTGACCCAAGACTTTAAAGTGGGTAGTGACTGTTCTTTCACCAAGCACTCAAGATTACAAAATGAAAGTCATGGTTCTTTCAGATAGGAACTTAAAAACCCGTGTCATGGCAGGTGTGGCACAATAAAGAACCCTGCTGTATAATGCCATCAGCACAACACACAGGCAAAATTTCTGCACTTTCGTCTATAGCTGGGAAGTCTCAACATAAGTGAAATATTCTAATGATTGGGACGTTAAACACCATTACTCAACTCCTTTATACACTGCCAAAATTCCAAGTGCCAAAAAGTAACATATTTTCCTCAAATATAAAATATTTTCCAATAAGTTTGACACTTTTCCCTTTTCATTTTCATGAAGTTATAATGTCTTGTTTCCTGATTAGAACTTTAATCTCTCCTTCACTTGGCTCTCTCAGAGATGCTTTACTACTCTTTTTAAAACTAACATTGTGTCAAGCACACAAGTGATCTGCATGTAGCACATGTTTAAGTTACCATGACAGCAACCCTATTTAATCATCAACAATAAACACTGCAGCAAACAATGAGAAATGTTGATAATTTTTCTCAAGTTGATTTATTTTAAAATTCCTAATTTGGATAGTGAGAACCCTGTAAATGAATATGGAATTTTCAGAGAACTATCTAAGAAGTCATCAACATTATTACAGGCTTTTATGTCAGTACTCAGAATCAACATAAAACATAATAGAAGGTCACTCAAAGATAATGGACATTCTGAACAATTTCTGACTAAGAATAAAAAGTAAAATAATGTATTTATCCAATACAGTATATTGTAAGGGAGAGATCTAGTTTTTTATTGATAATATTGTGTCAATCCCAGAAGAGTGGTCTGCAGAATTGTAAACAGTTGTTTTTCCCTAAAAAAAATCAGTTTATCTAATTGAATAGAAAGTATTGTACTATTAAATATGAGTATTAGGTAGTTTTTATTTTTCTCCAGAAACCATTTTTAACAATATATGTTGTAACAAATACTGTGTAATATCTGTATTTGTTCCAGAAATATAAAATCTCTGCTTAAATCATATTTTTGTAATACAATCAAACTAGCCCTCAAAACTATATGCGATTAACCTATATATGCAATTAAGCAGGTTTAACTATTTTACACATATTGACAAATTTACCTTTTGTGTTGTTTATTTCATAAAAAATTACTTTTTATGTGTTTCTTGATCAATAATTACAATGCAAATGCAATACACGCCGAGGACGCCATCTTGTAAAACATGCAGCCAGTACAGTTAACATAAGAGTACATGTACATGTTTTTTATAAAAATGCTACCTTAGAACAGTACAAATCTTCTGTTGTTTTAAAAACCTAGAATCAATAATTTCTTAAAAATCAATTTTTAATATTGAAATTATTCATGCATTTATAAACCATCATCTTTGGTTTATTCTGAAAATATTAGATTTTACCTTAAAATTTTTATATTTTAGATTTTAGAGACAAATATTTATTTTCTGCTTTAAAACATGTATATAAACACGCGAACAATTTTGTTTTTAAATTTACATTTAAAAAATGAGTTTTGAGATTAAAACATAAAACTTTAAATATATTAATCATATCAGACATATACAAGTTCCCATTTTTGATGTAAACGTATTAAAAATTCCTATAGTGTACATGTACCAGTATCAGATTTTGACTATGCAACACTCCCCCCCCCCCCTTTTTATTAGATTATAAAATTTACCTTAAAACCTTGCCTTCTTTATAAATATATTCAATTTTAACCATCAAATACAAACTACTGGTATCTAAAATTTTTTATTTTGTGAAAATATCTGGAAAAAAATTCTAGTCTTTCACCTGTTTTTGAAAAAAAGTATAAAATTTCAATAAAAACCAATGTCCTTATCTTAACATTTGATATTTAGTGATATATATATAGTGATTTATTGATTTCAGTACACCTTATTGTTATAGTATCATACTATAGAAACATATCTTGTTAGAAATGTATCACCAAAGATAGACCATTATGTTAAACAAGAACCAATCACTTTTCTGTAGTTTCAGGTGATCAAGAGAAAATACATATGTGTTTATTCTTTCCTCCGAAATATTATTTTAACGGTATAGATGAAAAATCATCATTTTCAAAATAGGAAACATTAATATGATTATTTAAAACTGATATAATTATCACTGAAAATGAATAACGGTAAATTAGTGTTAATGACTTTATAATGGACATGTTGTGATACAGGTAAAAGTTTATTATTGGATAACCGATAAGGTGGTTACTTATGTACTGGAATCACACCTAGGATTTATTGTAAATACGTGTCTTAAATCTTATTTACAAGTACAAAAGTGGTCAGCTTGGCTAAGTAATAAGATCACGCTGTTTAATACGAAAATCGTCATTTTTGCATCTGATAGCATCTTGATTTTGATAAGGAATCATGATTTTTACACCTGTGACTAAGATGGCAAGTATATCATTTCATTTTTCGTAATCATATGTTGAGTCAGTCATCATCATTAGCTTACAGTTATTTAAAAAAATGTTTCTGTTTTGAAAATTTTTTCTTATAATCTATTTCTTATAAAAAAGAATTTTGAGAATGGTCTTGTTTACCAAAAAAATATAGAATATGAAATGAAAAAGTTTGCATTGATTGAATTTATTTTATCATTTTTTCTTGTAAACATGAAAAGTTTATGGATACTAAAAAACCATTTCGTCTCTTACATATCATGTATTTTTATAGACTGATGGAAGTATTTGATTTAAAAATTTGCTTTTAGCATTTTAAAAACCAATTGTTAAACTTTTCATGTTAAAAGCATGCATCAATTGAATTTTAATATTTAAAAAGAAGAAGACATTATGAATAAACATGTACAATGTATATGCTAATGATTGTTAAAATTTGATGAGAAATAATTCAGTGTCTTCATATTTAAAATTTGTGAATACACTGGAAATATTTTTTGAATTTTTATTAAAAATATTTTGCTGGTATATTCAAAATGCACTAGTGTATTTTGATTTTTGAAAGGAATTAAATGAAATTTTGTATACAAAGCATTTTCCATTGGAAGATGGCATTTAGGATTTTTACTATCTGCAACTTGTTCACTACAACTAGCTGGTATCATTTTAGTCTTTCATCAATTTTGTATGATATATCTTCAGATTTTTTTGTACTGATATCTGAATTTATATTCAAAAGTAACAATTAAGGGGTTGATTTTTAACTAAATCATATTTTAAAAACTTCTTGAGATTTTTATTACATGTCTTTATTTATTCTACCTTAATGTCTGTTTAACAAAGCACAATTAAATATTGACTGAAAAGCACTAGCTGTATTTGACTGGTTGTTTTTCTTTAGCAAGAGGCTCTTCCGTTAAACAATATTTTCCCACCTTTATTTTTGACCAATCAGACTAAAGACATCAACTTTACGTTTGTTATTCCACAGATTAGTTGTTCTCAACTCGACCTTCGTGAACAACAGTGTTTTTAGAAGTGAAAAGTGTGTTGAGCACTATACCAGTCGAATGACAAAACTATATTCTGTGATCTGATTGGCCAAAAATAGAGGTGGGAAAATATCGTTTAATGGAAGAGCCTCTTGCTAAACGGAAAACGACCAGTCGAATACGACTACTGTCAGTAAATATTGTGACATTGACCCAGGTCAAGGTCATTAGTGAACTATTTGCAGAAATTTGTCTAGTATGTTGCAAAATGAATCTATATGTCCAGTTTCATATCCCAATTATTCACTTATCATTCAGAATTTAAAGATCTGACTTAGAAAAAAATAATCCGAAAGTTAAAATTTTTCTTGTAAATTAAGTTTCATAATATACAGATTGATATTTATATAATATACATAAAAACTGTTAGATGATATAGGCTAGGATTAATTTAAAAATTCAAATTTAATTGAAGGTAAAGTCATGATGTGAATGGATGATAATTTGCCTACCCAGTATTTGGTTCCAAATAAGCTATTGAATTTACTTACCAGGAACAACAATGATGACAACGCTCTGTTTTCATTGATACTTTATTTGTTGTCTCTAACTCTAACACTTAGGTGGATAGCCAGTATATACATATAATGATAGATTTTCATACCATAAGTATTTCATTTCTTGATGCTCTGTGGCTGATTGTTGGTCTAAAGCCTGCACTTATGGATCACATCTACTCTCACTACTTGGGCTCGAATCAGACAAAGTGAGAAAGTTTGTCAGTTTGCTTGCCTAAGGTCGGTGGTTTTTTCTGGACTTTCCAGTTTCTTCCACCATCCTGGAACTGACAATCTTGTAAAAAGTGAAAGAATCTTGGCTGGGGTGTAAAATGCAATTAATTCACTCCACTTCACTCATTTCTTTGTGCATGATCTTTGGGTATTTTTTCAGATGTACATGTATTAAGGTCCAAATAACTCTATGTAACAACCCTATATAAGGAAGCATCAAGAATTTCAACTCAAACTGAGAACAAAATTTGGTTTTAGACTTTTGATCTGAAATTTTTTTTTTTTTTTTCACTTTTTCTCAGCCAGAAAGCAATGGTTTTAGTTTTGAACAATTTGTGAGAAAGGGTGGTTTAATATCAATTATATCTTGCAGAGAGCAGTACATGAGGATACCATAGCACCTATACAAAACATAACGTTGAACTAAGCCGGTTTGCAGTCCATTGTACAAGAGGATACCATAGCAACCATACAAAACATAACTTTGTCCTAAGTCAGTTTACAGTCCATTCAATTAGATCATCTCCTCTATATTATTCTTGTTGTAGCAACATATACCTTTTATGTTTAATTTGTGCTAAGAAAGATGTTTTTGATGGAAATTGTTGACTTTAATTTAGGTTCTTTATGAGATCTTCAGTTGAAATATTGGATACTTATTCTCTTTTGTGTTTAATGAAACCCTATTCAATAAATTATTATTTTGGATGAATGAGTGAGTAAAATAGACTTAGTTACTTAGGTTATACATTATATATATATATATATATATATATATATATATATATATATATATATATATATATATATATATAACATAGATTAGACCATAAACAATTATAGATGAAGTTACAGATATATTTTTTACTTTGCAAAACATTTGCTGCAATGAGCTGGGAGGTTTTTTTAATGCCATAACTACCATGTTTAGTTTAGGTCTTGCCATGAATGTAAGTTTTATCACAGGAGATAAAAAAGTTACAGTGCTAATAAATAGGTCATATTAACAAATGTTTGAGGATAAAACTTTGGAGGGGGATCATGATTCCTTAAATTACCTTTGTAACCAGATACATGTATTTGCATCAATTAAATTTTTTTTTTATTTTAAAGATTAATTGAAAATACAAAACTATTTAGTTTTTTCCAGAAAGGTGAAAGTTTATTCCATTTAACAGCAATCTTGTAGATGAAAGACATAAAAAAAAATCTTTCCAAAAAAAAAAAATGGTTAAATATCAAAACAACACTAGAATGAGTGAACTAGAGTAGAGGAATAGTGCATCATGTCCTAATCAAGATCATTTTAGTTTTGTATGAAAGTTGGGTTCATTGATGGTGGAGTAAACTGGAGTGCCTGAAGAAAGGCAAGTGAATCTGCCTGTTTTAAGGTTAGGGCAATGAGAGGTGGTTAAAGGCAACAATTGAATGAATGTTTGAGAAAATGGCAGGACCAAGATGATTCACATGATCACTTGTCTAGATGTGTTAAAATTGTTGTTGGAGGAGTAATTTTATTCACTTTTAATAAATCTACTGTATTTACAGATTGAGGCTAGATTCCTGCATTTAAGGCAAATCAAATATTTAGTAAAGAAACACATATTTTACTAATAAAATTTCTGAATCCCAAGTTATGCTTTTTTCAAAAGCCACTGGAACCAGTTGCTTAAGATTTTTTGTTTAAGTCTGAAATGGGTTATTTCAAATATACACTGATGCCTAATATATCATTGTGTAAGACACTATATAAATTGTTAATGATTACATTGTTCATACATCCACTCTTCATTGTTTACAACTCTCTGTGAAGTCATTACAAACATACAGACCTAGACTTTTACGGCAGATGGTACCCTGTAGACGTAAGTATCAAAAAGAATACTTTAATTACAGTACAACATGGGACTCTCTAGGTCTACACCGACCTGCTGATTACTGCTTTTCTATTCTTTGATCATATTAAGCATATTAGCACAGGGATATATAGCCACATTCAAACTGAACTCACCTCTACAGTTCTATAGATATAACTAAGGCCTGATTGTTTTGTTAAGAAAAGCTGAAACAAAAGTTTAATTCTGTAAAATTATCTCTTTATTTATAAAAACAAAATTTTGTGGAAATTTTCAATCTGAACAGAACACAAAGTTTTACTCAAACAAAGCACATTGGACTGCCACCTTGATGGCTCAGTGGTAGAGCATCCTCTTTAAGAGCAGAAGGTCAGGAGATGAAACTCTGACCAGGTCATGCATTAGACATAAAATTTGAAATTCTGCTCCCTCACCTGTGGCTTAGTAATAGAAGGAGTGAGTATCCACTGGTCTACCTGGTTTCAGGATAATGTGACTGGGGAGTAGTATGTATATCTTTGTCATACTGACATAGTGAGCTAGCACAAGGCAGACCATAACTCAAACTCGCACATCTGACATATACAAAATCTTGTTCTTAGACTAAACCCTAGAGATTAATTACCATTTTCTCTTTGTTAATAGCTAAAAAAATTGCTGATTAAATTGAAAAAAAAAAAAACAACAAAATTACAACTAACCAACCAATTTATTATTTTAAAAACAATATTTGCAAAAAATGGAGTGCCGCAAGAAACAATTTATACAATTTTTTTCAGCAAAATAAAATGTTGGTAATATATGTTTGATTACTGATTTTAATCTGTAACTGATACTTGTTCCCTGAAGTAATTGTCTTTCTTAATGTTACAATTTATGACGGAGAGGTTATTCTTTTGTTCTTGAGATATTTAAGACAGACACTTGGGTAATCCTTCAAATAGTCAATAAATAAATAAATAAATAAATAAAGAAGGAAAAAATTTACTTTTTGAGCTGTCAACAAGCTGGCACTCCAGTTTCCTCCATCATTCCTTAAGTGATGGCTTTGATATAAGTGAGAATTCATCTTGATCATTATTCTTTCCCTTTTCAATTCAGGCAGGTATCAAGTGCAGAAATCTTAATGTTTTCCTGGATATTTTTTCCCCTGATTTTCCAACATTAATAATAGTCCTATAATTACTACTGGTAACTGATGACCTATAATTATTACAAGTAATCAATGGAATGGCTTCAGGTTTTAAGGTCGGTAATGGTGATATCAACTCTCCATTATATTTATTATTTATTATGATGTTTATGTCAATAATTCTTTCTGGTCAAGGACATCCTAATATAAACATATAATATTGTTTAAAATGGATTCTTATGATTTTTCTTTTTTTTAAATCCTTTTTGTCATGCAAACTTAACAAAAACATATATTTTGTTGTTTAAAAAAACTCCCCTGCAACTACAGAAGTTTCTAACAGCTCATTCTTGATGTAAGACTTCAATGGAGATGATGTTGGACATATACCCAGTACTCTTTGCATTAGCCGTATTCGACTGGTCGTTTTCTGTTTAGCAAGAGGCTCTTCCATTAAACGATATTTTCCCACCTTTATTTTTGACCAATCAGATCACAGAATATAGTTTTGTATTTGTCATTCGACTGGTAAGTTGTTCTCAACTCGACCTTCGTGAACAGTGTTTTTAGAAGTGAAAAGTGTTTGCATTGTCAATTGTATGGCTGAAATTTGCATAAAACTGGTTAAGTTTGAACTTTATCTTTTTTCTTCCTATGGATTAATCAGGCCAGTTTTGTCCAGGTTCAAGTTAAGTGATGGAGAGTCCTGGATAGGATTTCTTTTCCTTGCAATGACCTCTGACATGTTTGATGGAAATATTTTTAACATCTGAGACCGCAACCTTGTTCAGTCAACATCTTTGACGGAGTGAACTATTCATGCATACCTCTCTTTTTAAATGCATAAAAACACATTTAATTAAAACAAGAATAATTACTTGGATAATCTCAAAGTACAAGGGACTGCTACAGTAGCTCAGTTGGTAAAGTACTCATTTTGTATGTGGGAATTCAAGGGTTCGAACCCCTGCTGGGTCTGACCAAGTCTTGAAAATTGGTGGTGACTGATTTTTCACCAAGCACTCGGCTTTTAGAAATAAAAGTCACAGGGTACTTTGGATGAGACCTTAAAAACTGATGCCTTGTTTCACTGCAGATATGGCATGTTAAAGAACCTTCTGTGCACATCACTCTAAGTGCATTGCAAAGGTCAAAATGTTGTCACTTCACCTATAGCTGATGACATCTCGATATAAGTGAAATTATCTTGACTGGGACATAAGACCCCATTAAATCAATCAATCCAAGTACAAGGGAGACAGCCCTATTAGTGATTCTGATGGGAAAACATTGTCCTTTATTTTTTATTTTTATTTTTTTTTTAAATTATTTTTATTATTTATTTTTTTAAATTTTTTATTTTATTTATTTTTTGTCTTCTTTTGAACTATATGTACTTAATTACAATTAGTATAAATGAACCTATCTAGAATGTTTTTGCTTTAAGGAAAAAGATCAAATGCTTTTACTAATTTTATTTTCATCATTAATTACTATACATGATTGGTCAGAGTTTATTTACAATTTTCCTTACATCAATATACATAAAAAACACCATATACCAGTGTATGAAGTCTTAAATCTTTACTACATGAACATTTATATAGATGTGAATATTAGCAGAGTCTAAAGATTAACAAGACTTCATTAACAGTTAATCTTACAAAATGTTTGTTGAATATATAACCACTTTGTTCTCAAATGTGTCATGTCTGACATCTTTGTCCTTTCCATATACTGAATTTCTAGCATTGCCAAAGGTCATTGTTTTTATCAGTTATTTTAGTTTTCCATCATCTTGAGGAACTGCATGGCCACGGTAATAAAAATGAATGAATCTTAAACATCATAACTCCACTCCACTTACACTAGGCCAATGAATTCCAGTTAATTTCAAAACATCTAAAAAACAAATGAACGCAATTACATATCACAATTTTAAGCAACAAGTCCATATGTACCTAAGAGTTCATTAATTTTTTTGAATGACAAACCAGTGTCATTAAATTCCATGGTATTTACTAACATTCAAAAGTAGTAAAATCTAATCAACAATTATTCTATAATAGTTAATTTTTTAGTACGAAATAAATTCATGGAAGGCCCAAGTGCTCAAAAGTGCAAACTTATGGACCACAGTGCCTCACACTGCCTTCAAAGTACAAATTAATAATAGAACAGATCTTACATCAGTTCACTGTTTTTCTCTCTGGGCACTACAGTTTTCTTCACCATCCTATACCTGAACACCTTGATATAAGTGAACGAATCTTGAATGAGGTGTAAAACATAATTACTCCACTTAACAAAATTTATGAATCTGATCATTGGATATTGTTTACCTAACTAGCTAGTTTTACTTTGCTTTTAGAATTTTGATTTGTACATGGACTTGTATGTTTGTGTTTGATCTTATATGCTTTTGAATAATTTATTTCTGTTTTTGCTTTTTTATAACTTAGGTGAAGATGACCAATCAAGGACTTTTTTGACAAAAAATTCAATTCCATTTCTGAAGCATCTTGGCTATATATTAAATGGCTTTAAAAGTTGAAACTTTGAACATGAACAATACATTATTCATTTTTACCGAAATGCACTTATACATTTTTAAAAAAAATCAAATTAAAACATTTATGATTAAAGGCATTCCTAAAATCTGTAAATAGCTTTAAATTGTAATACATGTATTAGACATTTTGTGGATTTTGTAATCCCTCACAATGGTGAGTTATTGTCTAATTGATCTTGGTATTAACAAGATTACTTTTAATTGATTTTTAGGACAAAAGATAAAACCCTAAAAGAATTTTGTAAATGAATTAAATATTGAAAAATTTTATAGGGCCATAAAGCATGGTAAAAAAGACAAATAAATTTTTCTTTTATTCTTCAGAGGCAGTAAACTGGTATTAGATCCTGGAATAAGGCTGTTTTATCAAGAATAAGGTTCTATCTTTGATTAATGTCTGAAGTAGCAATTACTGTCTTAACATAGTTAATATTTCTGTATTTGATGAAATTGTCAGCTGACTTTCTGGCAGAATTTTTTTCCATTTCTTGGTTTAGATACAGTGGTGCTTCAAAAACATGAAACATAAAGGAAGGAATGTGATATTGACATTGAGTTATTTACCATAGTTTGAGTTTTAGAACTTGAAACAATCACAAGACGGAATCGCATCTTTAAGCACCTTTAAGCCGAGCTTAAAGATGCGCGTAAAGATGCTTAAAGATGGCTTAAAGGTGAATTAAAGACACTGCCATCTTTAAGCCATCTTTAAGCCTGGCTTAAAGATGGCTTAATGGCACTGAAATTTTAAGCTCCTTTACACCATTTGGCTTAAAGATGGCTTAAAGATGGTATTAAATGATATTAAAACATAAATCTATGAATCATTTAATGGTCTTTTTAAAACAGAAATAAAAAGGAAACAAATAAATAAATAAATAAGTTAATTAATGAATTAATAAAAATCGGATTTGGAATAAAATCAAATACTGGCATATATTTAAATATGGCACAATACAGGTAAGTATCTTGTTTTGATAACCAGGGTATTATCTAGTTCAGTGCAAGTAGTATTTATGCAGTTAACTATGTAACGGATAATACAAATCACGGAAAACAAAATGAATCTGGTTTGATATGCAAGTAGATAGTTTACAAGTGATTTGTTTGATTGACTCGGCAAAATACAATTTTACTCGGAAACATCATATAATTTATTGAAGTCAATAAATAATTGGAAATGAATTAAATTTTAAAAACGAATTGAATAAAACATAATTTTAATTAAAAATAAATAAATAGATAGTTAAATAAAGGATGGATACTTAAATGAATGGATGTATAGATGGATAGATAAATCGATATAGAAAGAAAGAAAAAAAGGAAAGAAAAGAAAAGAATGGGTGGGTGGTAGAATAAATAAATAAATGAATGAATAAATAAATAAATAAATAAATAAATAAATAAATAAATAAATAATTCAATTAAATAATAAAAAATGGATAAATGATTAAATGAATTCAAAGGGTGGTTGGATGGTTGAATGCATGCATGGATGGATGAATGGATAAATAAATAAATAAAAAATAAATAAATAAATAAATAAAATAAAGAATAAATAAATAAATAAATAAATGAAGGATGGATTGTTGAATGGATGGATGGATAAATTAATAAGAAAATAAAGAAAGAGAGGAGAAAAGGAAAGAAGAAAAGAATGGATAGTTGATTGAATAAATATATAAATCAATAATTTAATTAAAAAAATAAAAGACGAATAAATTGTTAAATAAATATATAACGGATGGGTGGATGGTTGAGTGCATGGATGGATGAATGGATAAATAAATAAATAGATAAATAAATAAAGGATAGTCGGTGAATTGATGGATTGATGGATAAATCAATAAAGAAAAAGAGAAAGAAAAAAAAAAAGAAAAAAGGAGAGAAAGAAGGAAAGAATAGGTGGTTGGTTTGAAAGATAAAAAAATAAATAAATAAATAAATAAATAAATAAACAAATAAACAAATAAAAAAAAGTAATAGATGAATTAAGCAACAACATGTTGTTTTGATTTAGTAAATAAATGATTTATATAAATAAATAAAGGATGGATAAATGATAAAATAAATAAATAACGATGTATGGTTGGATGGATGGATGGATAAATAAATAAATAAATAAATAAATAAAATTGAATGGATGGTTGGATAAATAAATAATGACATAAATAATGAAATGATAGACGGATAGATGAATGAATGAAAGATCAAACGTTATTTATCTAGCCGAAGTATTTGTTAATTCTGTGCTAGAAGTACTAAAGTATTAATGAATTAACATATAGGACGGAAAAAGATAGGTGTAGTGTACCTTGTAAAGATCGGTAATAACCGATTTGTTTGATGGGATAACTTGTAAGTGTTTTATTCATGGATGATTGATTCTCAAACTTTTTATAAATCTGCAGTTTCTCTCGGAAACAAAATACTTCAAGTAAATTCCTAATACAATCAATTAACCATGAATGACCCGCTATTTTGAACCTAAATACATGGCCATAAAAGGTTTTATTTTTAAATAGGAATAATATTTAACACAGAAATGGTAATTCTTTCTCGATAATCAGTCCAAGCAATTGTGTACATGACACAATTTTTTTTAAATTCAAGACTTTAAAAATTCAAAATAAATATTTAAAAAAACCACATAAGAATTAAAAGATTAAAAATGCACGACAGGACTGTGAACGCTACATTAATACCCTTCATTTCAACATGTTCAACATACGTTTATTACAATTTCAATTTCTTATATTGGAAATTGATAACTTTAAGCGGGTAGGGTGAAAAATAAGGATCATGATTAAACCGTCCTGGAACTTGTTGTTTGAAATCTGCAGCGAAAGATATAGGCCCGTGATTTGTAATTATTATTATTTAACAATCGCTTACACATATCAATTTGATAATAATTCGAGGACACTTTTTTACATAAATATTAATCTATAGCTTATAAGCTATTTATAAATATTATTTCTCTTTACTGCTGTTTCTTTATATCTTTATATTTCGTTATCCCTTTATACAGATCTCTCTCTCTCTCTCTCTCTCTCTCTCTCTCTCTCTCTCTCTCTCTCTCTCTCTCTCTCTGCCAAGCCTCTCACCGCCTGGTCGAATCCCACTTGGGACAGATCCTAGTGTGAGAAAGTTTGTCACTTCGCTTGCCGAAGATCGGTAGTTTTCTCCGGGCACTCCGGTTTCCTCCACCATCCCAGAACTGACCGCCTTTAAATAAGTGAAAGAATCTTGACTTGCATCGGTCTTATATTATAAATTTATTAATTTATGAATTCTCTAATGAAATATCACAAAGATTACATTATGACGACATTAAAAATGTTTGAAAATATAGTTTGCATGCCGCTTGTCGGTAGTTTTCTATGGACATTTCAGTTTCTTCGATCCCTGTAATCCCACCCCCCGAGAGAAGTGTATAAACTTATAATTTGAGAGGGCATAACCTCTCTCTCTCTCTCTCTCTCTCTCTCTCTCATACAACGTAAAAGTTATCCCTGATTAATTCATAATCTTTGCTGTCCTAAAACATCGAGTTTATTTTGCTTTATTCGTTCTTTTTTCTTCCTTATTAGAGATAGGTATTCAATATATTTATTTCAAATTTTTTTTAAATATTTTGATTTGTCTGGAAAAGTATCTGTGTATCCAATATTATTATTCATTTCAATTAAAAACTAAATTAGAATTTTTAATTATCAACAATTTCAATTTACAAAATAGTCTCAAAAACTTTTTTCTGTATCAAAAATGAATAAAACAATTTCAACATCAGAAGTGTACTTTGATTAAGATTCTACAATTGCATATTAATGTCTAAAATAACTATTTGTTGAATTTACAATCTTATTAACTGATTTTGTCAGTCAGATAAATAAGTATATTACAGGTGAGGTTTGACATTCCTGCCTTCCTTTGATATATGAATGACTTATTTTACTTTAGAATAAAAGATTGATTAATTTATTCTATAGAATTAAAAAAAAATTATCATAATATATAAAATAAAATATTAAAAACGGAGTAAAATTACATTAACTTGCATATTTTCTATTCAAAATCTGAGGTTTTTAAGAAATGGTCACATGATCACATTTCCTTAGGTTGATATAAATCATTTGTCTCTTGATATACATCCTACCCCGTGGCCTAATGGATAAGGATGCAGTGCCTGACAACCAAAGGATTGTGAGTTCCAGCCCCGCTCAGGACGAGTGATAAAGGTAAGATGTAACACATTGAGTTATCTTATAATGTGATGTAATTAATAAAGATAATAATGACAAAATAAATTTATAACTAAATAAACAAAGATAAATCAATAAGTATTATAAATAAATAATGAACTATAACTTTTTCATGTAAAAAATATACAGGAAAATAAATAACATATGAATTATAATCTTTTTAAAAATATTATTTTGTATAATTTTTTTTTTAAATAAAAGAAATATTTTTTTAAAAATAAAAACATTTGAAAATATATAGGAAAGTAAAAAATTGAATTATATTTTTTTTAAATATCATTTGTATAATATTTTAAATAAATTTTTTTATAAATAAAAACAAATATTTTTTTTACTTCTTAAATAAATAAAGTAAGTAATTAAGCAATAAATATTCATTTCTACCAATAATAATTTTTCTGTGCTTAAAGATGGCTTAAAGATGGCTTAAAATTTCAGTGCCATTAAGCCATCTTTAAGCCAAGCTTAAAGATGGCTTAAAGACATCTTTAAGCAACTTAAAGATAGCTTATAGGTGGCTTTAAGACATATTTAAGCCATCTTTAAGCCACCTTTAAGCTAGCTTAAAGATGATATTTCGTCTTGTGAATAACAGATAAGAATCATTGAAACCACAGAAATAGCCTTGAGTTACCCATGTTATTTGGGAAATAACTAGTTACCAAAGTTTTATTCTGTATATGTACAGTAGAGTGTCAAAAACCAGGGGTCAGGAAGGGTCTAATACTTAATGTGTAAGCCAAAAAATCCATGGGAATCACACTGCTGTATGTTTCAACTTTCAACCCATAGCATTCGCAAATTAAAAGGGAGTTGAGTTGAGTTGAGTAATGGTGTTTAAAGTCCCAGTCAAGAATATTTCACTTATATTGAGACGTCGCCAGCTATAGGCGAAAGTGCAGAAATTTTGCCTGTGCGTTGCGCTGATGGCATTATACAGCAGGATTCTTTATCGTGCCACACCTGCCATGACATGGGACCTTGTTTATTTTAAGTTCCCATCCCAAAGAACCGTGACTTTCATTTCCTAATGCCGAGTGCTTGGTGAAAGAACAGTCGCTACCCACTTTCAAGTCTTGGGTCAGACCCGGCCAGGGTTCGAACCCACGACCTTCCACTTATGGAGCGAGCACTCTACCAACTGAGCTACTGCAGTGGCCAAATTAAAAGGGGTTTTTTCTTGTCATAGGCTTTTATTGATTGGTCTAGCATAATGACCTTAGAGGTCATCTCGAATGTTTACCTGTTTCATTGCAGATGAGTTTACAAGCATTCTAAAGGTTGTCATAAGCACACACTAGTGCATGCAGATCAGAAATACATTTACTAAACTCCTTCACCACTTTAACTTGTGTTAAGATTGATACTTCAGATTATGGTAATTAAAATTATCTCATCACAAATAACTGAAAAATTCTTAAATTAAAATCATTAAACCAACCAAGCTTCAGTAACACAAATATTACTTCATGTTATTCCATTTATGACTCAAAATCATAACTTTGTTTGTTTGTTTTTTTTTTTTAAATCTAAAGTAAATTACAATCCTATGAATATTGAGTAGATAGAGTTGTTTTTTTTAATGACCTCTTAAATTTTTTTTTACATTTTTACTACCCTGTCAGCTGGGGCAAACTACAAAAAATCTTACACCATACTCCTTGCACAAACCTTGTAATGCACATATTAATATTTTTGTTAAAGGACATTTAAACTGTGTGGGGGGAGGTATTTTATGCAACACTGTTTTATGACTTGTAGCTCACGCTGATTATATTTCATATTGCAATATCTGAAAAATTTCTTCTGATTTTTGAAGAATATTTTTTAAAACATAAAAAAGATAATAAAATCAAATTCAAATTCATTAAATATGATGGATGTTCATATTATCTTTTAGATTAGAAAAAACATATCAATTTATGAACTGATGTATTACAGAGAATTCATTAACAAATAATAAAGCAATTTATGAGCAGAACAAGCTAGATAGATAGTGTAGTGATTGCTTTAAATAAAAAAATCATTTTCAGTATAACCAGGTTGCTGAAATTTTTTTTATATTGTCTGACATGTTATTATATTAATTTAATAATTCATCAACCTAACATGGCAGATGTAGCAACAAGTAGAAATAAATTGAATAACAAAATGAAATTACAAATTGATTCAGGGAACCTGTCTAATGCAATAATTTTCAGGGAACCTGTCTAATGCAAAAATTTTCAGGGAACTTGTCTAACACAATAATTTTCACGGTTCCTGTCTAATTCAATAAAACTTTAAGTCAAATCATTTATTGTGAAATAGAGTGGGTTATAAAAAAATAAAGTGGGTTGAATAATGAGCATCATTGCAATAAAATAAAATGATGAAGCCGTAGGCAGTATCAGATAATAATTATATGAAGTCATGGAAAATCTTCTATTTTAACACTTGAGCATGTAATTTACAAAGTGTTGCCTGTAAATCATGACATTTTATTTGATAACAATTTAATTCTGACCTCTGGAAAAGAATCATACTTAGACCTAGAGGTAATATAGCCAATCAAATTGTTTTGAAAGTACTTTTGAAAATTAGATGTTATAATTGTAGCTAAAAAGTTTAAAGTGATTCATAACATCTAGTAAAAATATTGATGTGAATGTGATGGTGAAAGGGAGAATGTAGTAAGCTGTCTTTATTAAGGACCTTGAAGACAAATTAATACCCCACAATAACAGACTCTGAATGAAAGATTCTTTTTAATCATACATACATTTCATCAATTATTATACCAAATGTTTTAAAGAATTTAATTCATTTTCATACTACATATCAATAGTAGAATTTTTATGTCTCCATATTTACGAAAGTAAATTGAATTTCCCTGGAATGAACTTTTTTCTGATTCTTCAACTTTGCTCTTTTTATAATTTATATCAAGAAATATCAAAATCTTTGAAATTTAACAATGTTCATACAATACATACAACATCTTTAAAATATTTGATGGAACATAGCTTTTGTTAGAAAGGTACATAAACCAATTACCTTACCATCTCTAGTTTGACTTGAAAAGTGGTGATGCAATCTGTGGTAAAAGTGCATTAATTATATTCTATAGCAAGCAATTAGATGCCCCCTAGCAGTACAGTTTTGTCAACAATAATATGTTAAAGATTACAGAACCCTTACTGAACACCTCAATCAAGAGCAATTAGATGTCCCCTAGCAGTTTTGTCAGCAAATACATGAAAATAATTACAGAACCTTTACTTGACATCTCTATGAAGAGCAATAATAATGACTGGTTTATTGTTTATAGATCAATTTGAAGGCCATCTGTATCATAGATAACAAGTTAATAGGGAAAAAATGAATGGTACATTCACAAATACACATTATATTGACAGTTTTGATACAAATCAACATATGGTTTCAGTCGTATATTTCTTAACAATAGTACAGTAACAAATCATTGATTTATGTATTGAGTAAGATAGATATATTTTACTGATTAACTTTGAAGAAAATATCAGTAAAATGTATATGTTTTTAATAAGCCAGTACATAAATGGTCAATTCACTGACCAAGGGTATTTTTTACTTACATGTAGCTTCTCTAAGTAACCCATTAAACTAGGACATTATAGCTCACCTGGATGGAAGGTCTTATATATACAAATATACTGTATTACCTGGACATACAATACAGTGTATACTTTGATTGATTTGTTTATTCATCGGCCATATTGAACAATCTTTGGTATATTTATAACATACAACCTGCTTCAATACAAGTAAAAGATTCTTGACTGGACCATGGAACATATACCATTAATTTATTTATAATGTATATGTTGGTAAGTACCTAATGGCTTATCTTTGTAACTATGGCAACATGGTTATATGGTCTCTTTAGCTCATCTGTGTAAAATACCTTAACAGTTTATACCATACCTCTTTTTGACTGGTAACAGTATTACCTGTGTGAGATATGCAAGTCAACTTTTACAATAAGATAACTTTGAGTGTAAGAATCAAAAGTCAAATATCTTTATCAAAATGGTTGTTTATTAAAAATAAAATTTTGGTTAAGCACTGGATCAGAGTCGGTAGAACAAATTTCCATACTACATGGATTTTTTTTTTTTTTTTTGGTAGAAAATATTTCATTCTTTTTCAAGATCTTTTGCATAAGCTGCTATTTACTCTTTATGTCTCATCAAACAACTTAATCACATCATAATGTTTGTATTCTTCAAAATATTCTGGGAAAAAATTTATTTACTCTAAATGTAACTGGTTTTCAAGGCAACCATCAGTTTCACAGGAATGTTTACCAATATATTGTCTCAAGTTAAACTTTTTAACTATGTTAAACAGTGGACCTAGTATAAAATGTTTTATTTACATAGTAATACATCCTGTACACTAACAATGATGAATTTTAACATATTTGTTCAATTCACACAAATTGAAGTAGACTGATTCTTATCTTGAGATAATAAAAATATATTAGTAGATAATCGATGTTTCCTTGAATTATTTTCTCAATTTTTATGACAAGTGCCAAATTTTACAAATATATTCATTTGTCCCAATTTTACTTGATAGTTCTCATTGCCACTAATGGTCTGTTCCAATCAGGTTTTTAAATGTTGCAAACACTTTTTTTAAGAGAGGTATTATCATTATTTCCAGTTGGACATAAATTTCTTTTCCTCCCAAGTTTGACATAAAAGTAGTCACAGATAATAAATTTAAATTTGTCTCTGTATTCTTTGCTCAGGAGCTGTCTGTGCAGCCATAATAAAACAGTTTTAATTTCAAATCAAGTTATGATTATGAGTTAAAAAAATCAAATGAAATAAAAAATAAAAATGCAGAACAAATCCAGCCAATCAAATTACACCAACTATTTTTCTGCTGGAACATTCTGTATAGATACAAGACCATAGCAACGTGAGGTTGTCTCCATAGCAATGTGAGGGTGTCTCAGGTTTAGCTAGATAAGAAATACAAGATCATCATGAGCTTTGAACTTTTTATACTTGGTTTTGTGCTTTTACTTACCGGTATTATGATTTTAATGACATATTTATAAAAAGTACCTTTAATTACAGATTTATCCCAAGGATATAATAAAATATTATCCACTGTTCCTTTTCATCTTATCTATTCATATTCCACAACAGTAAACTACATTTTTACTTTAAAACATTTTTTTAAAAAAATTCAAGATAATTTTGTTAAAAAAAGTATTCAGAGAAGAAAAGAACATTGTTTCTAATTTATTGTTAATTAGAAAATAATATTTTAACAAAGTGGAAATGGATGTCAAATATTTGGAATAAATAAATCTGAATTCTAGTAAATGTAAAGGTTATAAATTATGAGTACATTGGAAATGGTCCCAGGACAATATTTTGATGAAACTAAATGTATAGGTGGTAAGTATAATTAAATCAACAGAGAATACTTAAGCCAAGTGATTTGTATATAATTAAATCACTTAATAGGATGTCTTGTAGAATTTGTAGAATTCAAGATGGTTTCCAGGCGCCTAATTATATAAACCTTTTTTTATATCAAAATCACTCTCATGTGCTTAATGCACTCAATATAAATTCCTACAAAAAACTTGAACATCTCCAGAGATAAAACTTTAATTATAGATCTGGAGAACGTGTTTTTTATTTGGTGGAAAAATGTTTTTCTATACACTTTTGATATTTGGAAATTTATAACGGATATTGGAATATTTGAGGAATTCTTAAGGATGTTTTGCAGTTTAGTTGCGAATTATTTGTTTATGTCAGAAATTTTGGAAATTGAAAGGAGAAAGTATCTTAAATGATTGTGTGATCCTAACAAATTTTTCAAATTTTTTAAGTATGAAAAAATGGGAACAACTTTGAAAATGTTTCTTGATTAATGAATTTTTTTCTTTAACAACATCTCTGTTTTGGTGCCAGAATTTTGCAAAAGTTGCAAATTATGAAAAAAAAAATAATAACAATTTTTGTTCACTTAATTCTTGATTACCTGGTATTTGAATTCTAAATTTCAATTTTCCATTTTTTCATTTCCTGAAAAAGTTAAATCAAGGTCATAAATGGCTGGTATGGTTAGTGTATCGATTTCTTCCTGAATATTTTCTTTTTTTGTATTTATAGCATTTTTTTCATATCAAAAAATATTTGAAACATGTGCATCATTTGTGTTATATTTTTTAATTCATTCTCCCAGAAATAGAATAGAATCTAAAAAATATCTTTAAAAATTAAAATATGTGTAACAGCTTTAAGATTTTTTTTTATAATATTTACTGGAATCTCGTATTCCAATACCTGTAAATCATTTTTACATGATGTACATGTAATTTAATCAGTAGTAAGGTATTTCTGGTTCCGACATTACAGGATAAATAGATATAATAATAATCCCAGCTTTATAATCTTAAAAGATTAACTTTTAAAAAATTTTAAAGCAACATTTCATTTTATTTCAATTTTTTTTTAGAAAATTATTATCATTATCTTCTTAAAAATAGTGGTACTATGATAATATTCGATTTCTTAATGGAATATTCTAATCTAAAAAAAATATAAAGTTTTTTTTATTAAATTATAAATCATGGCCAGGGATATCAGATTAAAGGATTGTTATAAAAGATTTTTCAAAAGAAAAACATGCTTTATAGTTTGTAGCAGTTAGCAAGATGACATTTCTAACTTATCATCATTGATGAATGTTTTTAATTTAGCAGTGTATATAAGTATAAAAAGCTTGATAAAAAATATAATAAGAATGTTTTATATTGCTGAACAGAGCTTACAGTATAGAATTGAAAAGTTAAAGTTTTTCGGAATATTTCTATAACTGGAGTTTTATATGACACATAGATATTTTTAAATGTATTTCTACATCATTACGTAACGGGATGACATTCGTTATGGCTCTAAGGTAAATATAATATCTAACATTTTTATATTTTCATTACTTAGCTATAACGATTTTTCCATCCATAATGTAAGTATTTCTTATGCATGCATTTAAAATACATGCACTTATTATAAAAAAAATAAAATTTAATATTTTTGAATGATTGTCGTTACAAATTAACAAAATGTTCACCTGAAGCAAACCATAAACTAAGGAATATATATATATATATATTTACATGTACCGTTTTTGTAAACACAGCATAAATAAATCACAAGACCTGCCCCACAAATTTATTATAGTAAACTGTACTTTTGTTTTTGGAATGACAATTTTTTTTTCAAAATTGTTTATTGAATTTTATAGAAACATTTCAGTTAATTGACCAAGGTAAAAATACCATTTTCTCTTAAAAAACTTTGTCCATATTAGCTTATATAATCTTTAATTGTTTCTAAATGAATTTGTAAATTTTACCCAAATTTGGTAAGTCTTGAATTTGTAACAGTAACAGGAAAAAATTTAGCACCAACCTTTGTTCAACAGACTCTTCAGACAACTAATTTTTCAAATGTCAGAAGATAGAGATATAAATGCATAGTTTGGCCATACATGTACTTTGAAATGAGGATGCATTGCAGTGAAGTCAAGTGCTTCAATTATGTTTCATATTTTAATTAATAGTATCTATAAATATGTTTTGTATTTTTTTTGCATGTAAAAAAACACTGTGTTGGTATACTGATTCTCACTTAGTATTGGCACAAAAATTTTTTAATACATGTTATATAATATCCACTGCAATATATACATACAGAAAACCTGTTGTAGTGATCACCTCTATATTAAGAACACCTGTCCATTAAAGCCAATATTTTTATGGCTTCTTTGTTTGATATTGTTACCAAAAATATCCTCAGTGTTGGACCACCTGTCTATTAAGACCACCATTTACACTCCATCCACTTCATATCACTACTTAAAGACTCTTCATATAAGACCACCTGTCTTTTATATAAAGGTTTTACTGTAAAATACAAATCTAAATGTAATTTTAAATAACGCAATGAAAAGTCGTAAAGAAATGTTATTAAAAAACCTAACAATAAATCTGACTGATGATGTCTAGTTTTATTGGAGATGTTCCTTCTGGTTGGTGACTATATAAAGCTGTTATTACCTTTCACAGTGGACTTAGATTAAGTTAACATTTTCAAACGGAATATAAAAAATCTATATTTTAAAATTCAGTCTTAACAAGCTGATTTTCATATGCTTTGAATGATTATAAAGAATCTGAGTTAGGTTTTAGTGCCCCTTAATTCAATGGAAAGTCTTTTTAACTTGTATTTAAAAAATATCAGGCAAATTGTTCAGCTTTGTAGAGATTCTAGAGACACATATTATTCATGTTTTACTCTTTTGATAAAGGGTAATGTAAATGTAATTTGATTGGAGATGTTCAATTTGTCAGTCATACTTGCTTCTTATACTATCAGTGAGTATCAACAAATGACTTGGGAAAAATTTTTTTATAAAAGGTTGTAACATCAAAATCTGACTGAAAAATAGGATGATGATGAATTTAGGTTGTACTGTGTTTGTGTGTAACTGTGGACTTATAGATTATTAGTATCCATACTGATTCAATATTCAGAATTAACAAGGTTTTTTATAAAATCATCTTGTTTGATGGTTGGATTTGCTGGTGATTTCAATTGTTCCTAAAACATTTTTGCTTTGTTTCATTACTTTTTAATTCTGGACAAACCTTGTGTGTCTTTTTTGCTGTTACTATTGTTATAGATTTATTGATATGTTTACCTGGCCAAACCTTGTGCTTTCTTGTTGCTGTTACCATGGTAATAGGTTTATTTATATTTTTTCTGGCAAAACCTTGTGCTTCCTTTTTTGCTGTTACTATCATTATAGATTTATTGATATGTTTTTATGGCCAAACCTTGTGCTTTCTTGTTGCTGTTACCATGGTAATAGGTTCATTTATATTTTTTCTGGTCAAACCTTGTGCGTCCTTTTTGCTGTTACTATCACTTATAGATTTATTGATATGTTTTCCTGGCCAAACCTTGTGCTTCCTTGTTGCTGTTCCCATGGTAACTAGGTTTATTTATAATTTTTCTGGCCAAACCTTGTGTTTCCTTTTTGCTGTTACTGTGGTAATAGGTTTTTTTGATATCATGTTATCCTGGCCAAACCTTGTGCTTCCTTGTTGCTGTTGCTATGGTAATAGGGTTATTGATATGTTTTTCTGGCCAAACCTTGTTCTTCCTTTTTTGTTGTTGCTATGGTAATAGGTTTATTAATTTGTTTTTTAAATTGAAAATTTATAATAGATTACAAGTAATCCTATTTGTAACTTTTTCATATTACAGGAATAAGATAAGTCTGCTTAAAATATAATTGCAGTTTGTTCAATGTCTTGTGATTAAAACCTTTGTTGGTACCATTCCTTGTATGCATGGATTTAGTTTGCAAGCAGTAAAACACTGTTTGTAAAGAAGAACATTTGAATTTTAGCTGTCCTTTTTTTTCTACTGTCAGTTATTATTGACCATCTGGTTCATACTTGACACATAACATCAAATACAAATGTAAAAGTCCATGTTCGAATCAGAATGTCTAAAGCAAAGTGAAATCTATGAAAACTAGCAATTTAAGTTAAACATGTAAACTTCCACCAGGGAAGTCACAGAGGCCAGGTTCTCAGGAAGGGTAAGTACCTGTCTAGGTATCTGATTTTGTCATTGTTTTTAAAATTTTGTTCTTGATTGTCATTGATTATCAGTCTTTATCAACTACATGATAAAATGATAAGTTTTAAGATGAAAATAAACATTACTATTGATTGTGGTTGTGTTGATTGAATGAGGCCCCTTGAAGCCAGAAATGCGATATGTAATTCTACTGAACATTTGAATATAGTTGACAAAAATATAGGAAGCCAAAATATTTGATTTATCTTACAACAGTGTTTGGTTAAATAGAAAAATGTGTAAGCCACCATCTGTCATTTACACACTATGCAGTTTTAGATATACATGTAAATGACTATCCAAAGCTTCAGAATCATTCATTTAAGTTAAAATTATAAGATATACCTCCTACATCACATCAAAACATCTCTTTAAATAGAACAAAGAGTGTATAGGACTTAATAAATATTCATAAGTTCCTGTTTTAGCCATGTTTTAGTATGATTGGTTTTTTTTTTATCAAAAAAGTATCATTTAGTACAGTGTAAGTCTCAGTCTTGTTCCATTAAGTACACATATTCCATAAAATTTTCATCTCAAGGTGTCTCACTGGTGTGAGTCTGAACCCACCTGAAAACAAGTTAAAAGGGAGAAATTTTTTTTCCTTGTTGTAGGCCCTAACTTGTTGGCTTGGTACCAATGTAATGGACCGAGTGGCCTTGGATGTGTATCTGTTACATTGTAGGCGAATGTACTAGCACTTTTAGAGTCACCATAAGTTTGTATTAGTAAAGTGAATATCAGAAACATTTGCACATCCATGCACCACATAAACTTGTGTTGAGATTAATCCTTAAGATTAATAAAAAATTGTCTCATCATTAGTAGCTGGGAAATTGCAGATTAAAGTAACATTTTTTGCTTATTTTCTTTGTTCTATCAAAAATAATTATGCAAATTTAGTCCTTAAAAATTAGTACAATGTACACAGGTTGTTGTTTTTGTAGTGGGTTTTTTTTTTTTTTTTTTTTTTCTTTTTTCTTTTTCTTTTTTTTTTTTTTGTTTTGTTTTTGTTTACATATATTGTACACAAACTCATGAATGTTTACAACTGGCAAATATCAGTAGAGATGTAATGAAAACATAAAAGGAATTCACATGATGATTTCTTTTTATTACAAAGGCATATAATTTAATTGTACAATTGTACAATTAATTTTTCTTAATTCATGAATAAATAATTTTTTATGCCGTAATGAAAAAGTAAAAAAAAAAACATGAAGTAGATCAGCATCATCAATTGATTGCATTATCAATATCTGGTGTGTAAATATAGTAACGTAATTAATCGAGAAATATACATGCAATTACGACATATAGCATACAAGTTCAATAACTACGCCTTGGTTTGTATAGTATTTAGTATTTTATTTGTTACTTTCTGTAACATGTTTATATCTGTCCCTCCATGGTTACAAAAATATCTCGGGATTTATTTATCTTCCTGAAGTGAAGAGGTTCTGTGTTTAGGATATTTGATATATTTTTCAACCACTATACGTAACAACAACGATTGGATTGTTAAGCTTCCTGGTTGACTGTAACATTAACAATCAGGTCTGTATCATATTTCTTTATATTCTTTTATTATGAGATTAAAGGACTTGATGAAATGTTATTAATTGATATAGATTTAGATGACTATCTCATAACCAGTACTCTGTAACAGTCGCGGAGAACCAAATTGATCAATTTGAAGTTGTAAACCAGGTATGTTTATTGTACTTTATGACATCCATTTTTATTTATATGTTTATTTATTTTTAATCTTGTTTTTTATTAAGTCATAAAGAACCAAATCAAAGCTAATTCTTGGAATGATGTGGTAGTATTTTTCTATAATACTATGCATGCTTAACCAACTGGTATTTTGTATATGATTTAAACTTCCTGGAGAGAGAATAAGAATATTGGATATTTTTTGTTGCGGTATTTGATATAATCAGACAGGTCAGTAACAAACAGACATTGTCTGGTCATCTAAGAGCTGGAATAAGAAATTATTTGAGAGTCTCACAACTTATTTTTGTATGATCAGAATATGGTGCCCTTCAGAATGCAGAGAATAAAAAATCTAAAAGAAAATTACATTTAATTGGTCACACAACACATTTGAAGTACATTTAAATACATACAAGCTACTTCTTCCATGTAGACACTTATGTCAGCTTTTTGAGAACAATTTGCCTCCATGTCCTAATGGCAGATAAACATGAAGATCTCTTATTCTGTTATACCAGTAAAAAGCCAAGCAGTAGAGGTCTTTGATAAGGAAGCCCTTTCTAAATATTTCTGTTTTATATGGGTCTTCTACAATTTGAGCTTACAAATGATTGCACCCTTCACTGCCTAGATTCAAATCCCAAGTTAGTGGGAAAGTTGTTAAGACTCTCATTTAAGTTTTCTGTTCTTTCTTTTTGCAGCTGTTGTTGAAATTCTTTTCTTCTGATAAATCTTGTTGAAGTCATCAATTCTTCTGGAAACATTTGTTGAATTCTTCTGTTCTTCTGGCAGCATTTGTTAAAGTCTTAGTGTTCTTCTGGTAACATTTGTTGAAGTCTTCTGAAGTTTTCTGGCAACATTTGTTGAAGTCTTCTGAAGGTTTCTTGCAACATTTGTTGAAGTCTTCTGATTTTCTGGCAGCTTTAGTTGAATTCTTCTGTTTACTGAGATCACTTGTGGAAGTCTTCTGCTCTTCTGACAACATTTGTTAAAGTCTTCTTTCTTTTATCTCTTGTCTTCTCTCCTTTTGTCAGTTTTTATGAAGTCTTTTGTATTTTGTCTCTTGTTGAAATCTTCAGTTCTTTGTCAGCATTTGTTGAAGTTTTAATGTCATCTGTCAGCATTTGTTGAAGTCTTTTGTTCATATGAAAGCATTTGTTGAAGTCTTCTATTTTGTCAGCATTTTTTTTAGTCTTGTTTTTACAACCCTTATTTAAGTTCTCTGTTCATCTGCCAAACTTATTAATGTTATCTTTTTTCTGACAGCTTTGACTGCAGTCTTATATTATTCTCTTAGTACTTTTAAAGTCCTACCAGATGTTGTTGAAGTCTTCTGCTCTCCTACCAGATCTTGTTTAAGTCTTCTGTTCATCTAACAAATCTTGTCGAAGTCTTCTGTTCTCCTACCAGATCTTGTTGAAGTCTTCTTTTCGTCTAACAAATCTTGTTGAAGTCTTCTGTTCTCCTACCAGATCTTGTTGAAGTCTTCTGTTTGTCTAACAGATCTTGTTGAAGTCTTCTGTTCTCACACCAGATTTTGTTGAAGTCTTCTGTTCTCACATCAGATTTTGTTGAAGTCTTATGTTCTCCTACCAAATCTTGTTGAAGTCTTCTGTTGTCATACCAGATCTTGTTGAAGTCTTCTGTTGTCCTACCAGATCTTGTTGAAGTCTTTTGTTCTCCTTCTAGATCTTGTTGAAGTCCAATGTTCTCCTACCAAATCTTGTTGAAGTCTTCTGTTGTCCTACCAGATCTTGTTGAAGTCTTCTGTTGTCCTACCAGATTCTTTTGAAGTCTTTTTTCTCCTACCAGATCTTGTTGAAGTCTTTTGTTCTCCTACCAAATCTTGTTGAAGTCTTCTGTTCTCCTACCAGATCTTGTTGAAGTCTTCTGTTCCTTTGTAAATTCTGTTGAGATTTTTGTCTGTTCTTCTAACAGCTCCTTTTTAAGTTCTTTGTTAATTAGCAACTATAGTTTGAGTCTTCTGTCCTTTTTATAAATATTCTGTTCTTTTGTCAACTGCTGTTTATTTTCAATAACCTTTTTTAAAGTCATCTGTATTCCTTACACTCTGATGAAGTCTTCTGATAGCATTTGTTGAACTCTTTAGAGTATTTCTATAAATATTTAGTTTTAATTTCATTTCACAAAAAGTTTATTTTTGCAGGTTTTAAATTAGTGATAACAGTTAATCTCTTTCAAAATGGAAACTATAAAATTATTTCTTAATTCCCAGCAATCTAAGCCTTGTAGTTAGGCTATATATAACAATAGCCTGTCTGTAAGATGCTATTTTTAGATCTGAAGAAGAACTTTCAGGGCCTCTTTAAGTATTAATCAGCAAGAGACCCATGTTTAAGTTTTTTTTAAACCTTTTTAGATTTGTTCTGTAGAAAAAAACATGTACAAGTCTTCATAACATAAATCATGAGTTACAGTTCTTTCTTAGTTTATATATAATTGTTCTTATTTCTTTAATTGAGTGAGTGAGTGAGTAATGGTGTTTAATGTCCCAGTCAAGAATATTTCACTTATATCGAGACGTCGACAGCTGTAGGCGAAAGTGCAGAAATTTTGCCTGTGCGTTGCGCTGATGGCATTATACAGCAGGGTTCTTTATCGTGCCACGTCGTGACACACGGGACCTCATTTATTTTAAGTTCCCATCCGAAAGAACCATGACTTTCATTTCGTAATGCCGAGTGCTTGGCTAAAGAACAGTCACTACCCACTTTCAAATCTTGGGTCAGACCCGGCCAGGGTTCGATCCCACATACTCCCACTTACAGAGTATTTCTTTAACTGAGATCAATCTGATATTTTTGCTTTTAGCTGCCACTATCAGCTTTACATGACAGAAATCCTTTCAAAATAGCCATGTTTTTCTTTCTACACTTGTTGTTGTCCATGAAATATTAATTCTGTAATAAATAATTTTATAGATGATTATTTTGTGATAAACTGTGATGGTTATATGATCATTTGATATTGATATTATAGATATCATATCAGCTTTATTTATATTGTCTGTTATATATATTGTGTGTAGGTTGACTGAGTTCATGGTGTTTAACACCTATCGTTCAATTTTGAACCACCTGTTCAGACATTGATTTATCTTTCTGATGATGATATAAACATTTAAGATCATAAAACCATTGTTTGGCTTCTGTGTGATTGACAGCTTTATGAATTATGATAAAGTTACCTATTGAATTGTATTCATCATTACATCTTCCATAGCATTTATACCAATGAGCCCTACTTGAGGATTCGCATCCAAACTTTTTTTAGTCTCAAGATATGACTATTAAGAGTTTTTTTTTTTAATTTTTTTTTGTCTGACTATTTGACAATTAGAGTTGATTAAGGCTTTGAGGTTTTCAGATTTCCAAGTATATGAATTAAGATCACAGATCACTCATGGCATCTAGGGAATCTTTATAATGAAATTTGAATTGGTCTTAAGTAAATGGTCTAATAATAGACAGGTGGTTTTTATATACAGATGGTTACTATAAGAAGTTTTACTGTACACTATAAAGTTAGATTTTTTATTGCCTGTTGTGTAACTGTAAAAGGTTGATCAGTTAATGGTTTTTTACACCACATCATTTATCTTCATCTAGTATTAATAATGATGATATGACCATCTAGAATTGATAATGTAATCAGCCCTGTCTGTGGCATCAGTTTTGTGTCATGTCAGTCAGTAAATGGTTTTTTACACCACATCATTTGTCTTTATCCAGTATTAAATAATGATGATATGACCATCTAGAATTGATAATGTAATCAAGCCTGTCTATGGCATCACTTATATTGCCTTTTGGGAGTTAATATATGATGTTTAACTCCACGCATGATTTATCTTTTCATCTTGTAATGAATAACAATGACATAGTGATCCAGAATTGATTTACTATGTTACATGACTTAATTTATATTGAGTATCATGTAACAGTTTTGTGATTTAGTTAATGGTTTTTAACGTCATATCATTTATCTTTCATCTTGTAATGGATAATGATGATTTCATCATCTGTCTAGAATTGATATTGTGGGCTGACTTTGGTTCTATTGTAAATGAATTAATGATAGGATTAGGTTAAGCCTGTTGTTGGTTGATTATTGTTATATTATAGATATTTTTCAATCAGATTTATAGATAATATGGCCAGTATTGAAATTAATATAAAGTTCTTATAGAGTGTCATTATTCTAAAATAATAGATTGAGTTATTTTTGGTGTGTAACATCTCATCATTTAGGGGGCCTCTGTGGCCAAGTGATCTTAAGGGCATGTTTAATAATCACAGCACCACCACCTCAGCTAGAATCCAACCCTTGCAGATTTCAATTTCAGAAAGTTTGTTGGTTGGTTCACTTGTTCAAGGTTGGTGGTTTTCTAAGGAAACTCCAGTTTCCTCCAAAATATCCCAAAACTGACAGTCTCAATGCAATACTGCTTATTATTGATGATCTATATTTGCATTAGCCATAGTGTTAATATTCTGCCTAATTATAATATCAAATTTTTAAACTCTATCAATGCAGGAAAAAAAAAAAAAAAAAAAAAAAAAAAAACCCTTAACCTACACAGAAAAATAGCCAATACAAAAACTCAAGTCTTATACAGTAATTATAAAAACAATCCAAATGGCAGTTACCTGTTACACCAACCACACATTGAAAAGAAATTGCAATGAATGTTTTTAAAACATGTCAGCTCTTTGAAAAACAACCTTCATATGTGTCACTTTTTATCCAGTAAATGCCTTAAGAAATGGAGGGATTACAACAAGAAGAATACATATTGCTTGACTTATACCTTCACTTGGTTTACAATATTTACAATGTTTGCTGATGACCCAGTACATTGGATGGTATGAGACATTAAATTTATTGTTCAGAAAATTATGAATGCATGTTCTTATGAGTGATATCTTTCAATACTATCTTTCTTCTATAAGAGTATTAAAAGAAAATATAGGAAATAAATATACACATGTACAAGAAATTGAGTGTCCAAAAGATTGTTTCATACATTTTAATTCAGATTCTAATCTGTCGACTCATATACCCGGTGGGCTTGAAAGTATATAGTAAATAAATAAATTATTTATTGATTATTTTTGTATAGACTTTGTAATAGGTCCTGAGCCAGCCGTAGCCCTAGGCCAATGCAGCTAGCTTTGGACCAATAACATTAGGCCGATACAGAATAATCAATTGATAACATAAAATATTGTTTATTGTATGTTGTAATACCTGAAATTAGTCTGACTTTTTAAACTTTTAAGCTTATTTGCACAAAAAAATTTTGCCATCTGACACATCTATACATTATTTCCAGGAAAATAATTTATAAAATTGCTTGTACTTAAAAGTACAATAACTAAATGTAGTGATTTTGTTAACAGCATGAGTCTTAACGAATAGAGTCGACATACAGAGACAGATATAAGGATAACAACGTATACTTCCTGTTTACCTCTTTGATCAAAAGCTGATCAATATTAATGAAAAAATTATACCAGCTTCTTATCTAATCAGTAATTGAAGTACCACTGTTTAATGCATTGATATCCTGACTGTTGCAAAAAATTATTGATAACCTGACCATTGTGTGATATATACATATCCTGACTATTGTGTGATATATACATATCCTGACTATTGTGTGATATACATATCCTGACTATTGTGTGATATATTGATATCCTGGTAATTGTGTGATATATTGATATCATGACTATTTAGTAATTTATTGATATCCTGACTTTTGTGTGATATATTGATTTATCATATGTTTACTAATAATATCACTATTTTTGTATGTGTGATAACTCGAATTTACACAAGTTGATATCAGCCCGAGTGATATCACACCCCTAGAAAAGTGATATCACACCCCTAGAAAAGTGATATCACACCCCTCATAAAATTCCGATAATGGCGGATTTTTAGTGTCGCTTCAGCTTGATACTGACTGTTTATGGTTAACACGACGAGCATGTGTGCAGTTCATTCATGTATCAGTTGTATTTAAGTTAATTTTAAACAGAGTTTCGGAATTTGCAAACATACAAACACATCGGAGAGGTACAACTAGTTTACACTGATTGTGCACGACGGCACTTGAAAATATAAACGATGCTGGCTTCAAGCTGAGACAAGTATGTCAAGACAAAAATGAGACATCAGTTCGAAGCGGAACTGTTCACCCGTACAAAATATCAATTAATAATATGTTGTCATCACTATCATCAATAAATAAACTTACAGAAGCCAAAAATTAAATCATTCCAGCTAGTAGCCAATTCATTCCTGTACTTGTGCGGTGACGTTTCCCTGTCATCAGTGTAACATATCCAAAATATGATGCACCTGCCGGTTCAAAAACTCATATTCCCTGTTGTCATCACGATCATGATTAATGACTGCATGACTGCAGATCTTAAAACTAATTTTAACAACCTTCACTTTTTAATGAAGAAAACAAATGCCTCTGTCCACGTCATGTTGGACGAATATGGCGACTGACTGACTGACCTAGTTGTTGGAAGATCGACTGTCAGCGGTTGCTTAGGGTAACATTGACGTATGACGTATGCGGTAAAAAATTATCTATAAGATCATGATAGATATAAAAAATACAACCTGCAGACTGCTTAAAAAATTTAATTATTTTCAATTGTTAATTTTACTTCAAAGCAAACATATGATAAAAAGTTTATGATATGACCATTTTGATATCACACCCTTCATCAGCCCTCGAGTCCTGATATCAGCCCTCGGGCCTTTGGCCCTCTGGCTGATATCAGGACTCTTGGGCTGATAAAGGGTGTGATATCAAAATAGTCATATAATAATCTCTATATCCTGCCTGTTGTGTGATATATTGATATCCTGACTATTGTGTGATATATTGATATCATGACTATTTTGTAATTTATTATTATCCTGATTATTGTGTGATATATTGATATCTTGACTATTGTTTTTGAAAATAAAAATTGCATTTAATATCGGGAATTCTATTGAAAATTATTTGAAATGACAATCAAAGCTTAATGTAGTAAAAAGTTTTTTTTAAATATTTAACAGATTTTGTATATTTAAGTACATAATTTAGGAAATTATATGTATATTGTTAAATGGATAATTGACTTTATGTGGTTCAATTTTGCTTACCTTCTTTCGCATAAACTAATGGACATCACAAGCTGGCAGCCTAAAAACTTTAGTCAGGGATACCCCCTTCCCTTTTGAGGTCAATAACCTATAATTTTTAAAGATCCCATGAAACGTGAGACAATTACTGGGATATAAGTAAAATCTTGATGGAATTTATTTGTACTGGACCTACAAATAAAGGACAATAGTTGGTAATTAAAGCTAGGCTTTATTGATCTATTTGAATCCTGTTTATAATCATATTTGTTATCATTTAAATCCTTCCCATAATCCTTCCTGATTACAAATGGATTCCAGTCAAATTAATAGTACATTTTTAATATTGATTTTTCAAATAAGGAGATTTAATTAGTTTTGTCATGCAAATGGTGATGAATTTTAAATGAATATAGGTACTCTCATTTCTTTTTCTAGGTAATATATATGCATTATATTGAATTTCTTCTAATGAGTTCAGTATGGAGAATTAGTGTTATGGTTTTTTATGCCTCATTCAAGTTCTTTTCACTTACCCAGTGAGATGACAAGATTGGGATTGGGTTGGAGGAAACTATGAGGAGTCCCCAAAGAAACCCTGATCTTCTGCAAGCAAATTGACAAACTTTGTAGGATCTGCCTGAGATCAAATCCTTGGTAGAAAGAGATACTGGGATCAGTAATCTGGCATTTAAGACTTATGACTGTTGATGACAGACTTGCATCACCTCTCACCACCTCTCACCACCTGGGTTAAAATCCCAAATAGGATTATTCTAGTATGAGAAAAAATGTCTGTTAACTGCTTAAAGGTCAATAGTTTTTTCTTGACATTCCCATTTTTTCCCACCACCTTAGAACTTATTGCCTCATTTTAAGTGAAAAAACTGTAGTGATCCTAAATGGCCAGAGTTGTTATTGGTCATCTTACAATCTTAAGTTATCTTGCGTTACAACTCAAATCTGAAGTTTGAGAATGTTCTGAATAAATATAGGGCATTAAAAATCATTGCTCCACTCCACTCATCTGTACTCTAAAGTGTGTATTTTTGAGATTTATGAGATTGTTTAAATGTGGTTCAGTAATATTTCTCCTGCCTCCACATCCATATTTTGATGGAAATTTACTCCATGACTCATGATGTCAACTTAATGTTCGAAGCCTTTACAAAGCTTGTATTTACAACATAAAAAAATAACTTTTGATTTTATGTAGATGAAACCCTCTAGTGGTTACACCATAGCTGGAGCCACCATTCATCAAAAACTTTTGATTTTATGTAGATGAAACCCTCTGGTGGTTACACAATAGCTGGAACTGCCATTCATCCAAATGTTAATGCTTTTGTTATGTTATAAAAACTTACATGTTAAATCTCTGAATGGAATGATTGAAATTAAGTACTTGTGTAGGAGTTAACTCTAATATCATTCCGAAATTATATCAATTAGCTATGTGTATACATTTGACTGACTTTTATGGTATTAATATCACT
Organism: Tegillarca granosa; assembly: GCA_029721355.1. Taxonomy (NCBI): domain Eukaryota; kingdom Metazoa; phylum Mollusca; class Bivalvia; order Arcoida; family Arcidae; genus Tegillarca; species Tegillarca granosa. Next base: position 10,575,051 of record CM056607.1, read on the forward strand.
GTACATCTATTGTCATTATAGAAGGGTAAAATTGTAAACATATGTTATCATTTTAAAGCAATGAGAGAGAGAGAGAGAGAGAGAGAGAGAGAGAGAGAGAGAGAGAATTGAGTAATGGTGTTTTTCGGCCCAGTCAAGATTCTTTCACTTATATTGAGGCAGTCAGTTCTAGGTTTTTTGAGAAAACTGGAGTACCCAGAGAAAACCACCAATGTTTGACAAGTAAACTGACAAACTTTCTCATACTAAGGATTTACCTCAATGGGATTCTAACGTAGGCTGTAAGAGGTAATGTGACCTGTAAGCACACACTAAAGACCACTAGGCTCGAGTTGACCACTAAAGCCCCAAAAAACAATAAGATTTGGCTTCTTTATGGCACTGACATTGCTGTTCTCTAGCAGTCATCTTGGTGAAATATATTAGTCTAACTTATTTGACAATAACGCAGCTTGAGCAATAACTTGAATAAGCATTTTTTCTATATTGGTACACTGACATCTTTAGTAAAACAATTTTTTAATATAATTTGAGAATATTTTTATTCATAAGCTTTACACCTTTGAAATGTTTTTGACATCAGAATACTACATGTCTTTCTTTAAAATCATTTGAAAGAATTTTTATCTGTTGGTGACAAGTTAATTTTATTTTCAAAGACTATGTCATGTTTTTGTAATTTAATTCTGAAAACAATTTATCAAATCACAAAAACTTATATGTTTAAAAATTTTATGTTTTTTTTTTATTTATTACCCATAAAATTTTATGTTTAATCTCATAATTGAGAAATTTAATGTTTGGAAAATGAAGGAAATCCCATTGAGGATTGAATATTCTTTGACATTTAAATACATCTGATTATAACGACACTAAGTATATTATATAATCATAGTTTAAAGGCCGGGTTTCCTGATTTAATCTTTGGCTGCTGTCTGTAGTTTCTTTTAGTGTAAGATGCTTTAACAATACAGTGTACAATGCATATATTTCTTAAGATTAGCAACTTGTTTCTATGGATGTTGAAATATTCTGTTACTAATCACTATCATATATAATAAAAACCACAAATGCAATGCCTTTATACCTATACATTTTAATTTATATTTCATTCTACTAAATCAAAATATTTTAATGGTGGATGCAGAATTATTTTAAATTCTGTTTTAATATTTTGAATTTTTATTTATTTTTTAACTTCATCACAGTAAGGTATAATTTTGGAGTAAGTTACTCTTTTTTTTAAATATTGACCCTTAAACCAAAATTTGTCAAAATGTTTTTCAACTTGTTTAATTATAAGATATTTCTGTTAGTGAGTAGGCTTGACCTATTAATTCATGTGGTAAAAATTGGATTAAATGTTTTTATACTTTGCATATATAATCTTAAGAATTTATCTCAATACAAGTTTATTTGATCAGTCAGTTTTTTGCTGGTATTTCTGATTGCTCAGCAACTTTGTGCTATTTGCATTTTTTATGCAGCTTTAAGAGTACTGGTACAATGTTGCAGATAAATACCAAAGATCACTTGGTCAATTTATACTGGAACAAGTAGAAACCTAAAACAAAAAAAATGTTTTAACTTGCAGTCAAATGGGTAAAACCTGCAGTGGTGAGGTATGACCTTGGTTTGACGGATAGATAATATTGCCTTAACCTCTGGACAACTGTGGTCCTACAAATGTTCGTAGATATTACATGTTAGTCTGGTTAATTCCACTGTCTAGGAAATGATAGAAACAAAGGAATAATTCCGAATTTAATTTAGTGCCAAAAAAAAATTTTATCAAGGAAATAAAAAAGTGTGACAGTGATAAAGATATGTTTAATTGTCAAAAGCATTTGAGCAATATCAGAATTAACAGACTTTTCAGGAAATAAATTTCCAGATACATTATTTTATTTTTAACAAATTGATTGAATGTTATCTCTTTTATCTTGGGATAATTTGATAATGATAAATGTAATTTAATGATGATGATGATTATGACTCAACTTATCAGATTATGAATTACGAAATTATGCTTGTCGTGATAATCTAAAATAGATATTCTTTACAGATTAGGATAGTAAAGGCGTAACTTATGGATAAATTAGATATATATTACCAACCAGCAGGAGTTACAATAACAAAATGGACATGCCCAATAAACCATTGTTCATTGTTGACAAAATCATGATCTATTGTTCGATAAAAATTGAAATATTTTTTATATATGTAATTGTGTTCAGGAAAACATATAAGGATTGTCATATAAAACAATGTCACAAATAAATGTTCTTGTTAGTGGAAGCAGAGGTGACATAGGTAAAAATAATCAACAGAAACAACCTAGATGTTTATCATGTTGCAGAATATTTTTCATGTGCAGGTGAGTGTTTATTTGTTATATATTTCTTTAAATTTTGTATATAAATATCTATATCAAAGATATCAATGATTTGTACCTCACTTTACAGAATTCTTTTGAGAATTATTTTCCTGAATTTGAAACTTACTTTTAGAGTCACTGTGTTGTGACAGTGAATTATGCAAAGCTTTCATAGAAAATCAAATTAACTTGATTTAAGTTTGGTATTTTCACTTACTTGACTCTAGTCTTAACTAAAAATTACTATGCACATCCACCATTATCATAGAATATTGGTGTAGAAAGGAAACTGTTGCTGCTATTAAAATTTTACATGTTGAAAATGGTGATGTTTACCCTGAAAGTGATGTTATGGTGATGTACCGTACAGAGGGTTATTTTGGCGGTCTGAAATTTTGGCGATTTTGATGGAAAAAGGTCAGTTGTAAATTTTGGCATTATAATTTTGCGATTTGAAATGTCAGTGAACTCTTGTTACTACCTTTGTTCTAAGTGTAAAGCGACACGAAAGATGGAAAATAAACAACTTATAATTTATAACTGGCTGTATTTTGTTACTTAACTATGCAACTCTAAGTTTATAAAATATTAAAATATTAAAACGTTTTAAACATCTTGTTGTAGCTATTTTGGAAGAACAAAGCGAGATTGTAGAAATATAGCTTGAAGTATCTCTTCATTATTTTAGCTATTTTATAAACACAAGAGACCAAGGTTAAAAGAGAATCATTAGCTGCATGTCAAGATACAAATATATTGCATTCGTTGAGGTACCAGACTGTTCATTACATTATGTCAAGCACACTAAAATAACACTTTTTGCCTCTTGTTAATTTTGGTCTAAAACGGCTTCGATTTTCTGACAAATTGATTTATGATCTTGTTAAATTTCCGAGACTTTCATCGCCATCAGTCACCAAGGAAATTTATTTCTAAATGGAATCTCACCTAATTTGTACTTCTGTAACATAATAAAATTACATTTACCCTTTCTATATTGTACATTAAATGGCAGCTTTTAGTGTCATTTTCTGTAAAAATGGAGATCAAAGGTCATATTATCTGTAATTTAACTTTTGTCATGCATTGATAGTGCTAATTTTATCTTCTTAATTCTAAATCACATTTGCTATTTTTTTCTACATTGCACTTTAAATTGCCTTTCTCTACAGAATTTGGTCAAAATATTGTAATCTTTATTTTAATCTTGGTCATGCGTAGTAATGTTAATTACAACTTCTTGATTCTAAAATGCATTTACAAGTATTTCTCTATTACCTTATTTCACCTTAATCCTCGATCTCCATGACACAGGTTATCCATCCTACTTTATCCTTTGGTATTGTTTTGGCTATATTCTGTTTTGGCTATATTTTTGAATAGAAAAAGAAATAGCATATAAGAATAAAAAACTAAGTATATTTTTTAACAGGTGGAGCTTGCTGTTAAGATGGTTAGATAAAGAATAACAAAAACAGATTTGTGGTTTTGAAATATTTTACTATGTTAGAGTACTGTTTCCAATAGAAAATATTATACAGAATGTTTTATAACATTGAAAAAAAAAAATTATGAGTACATAATTTTTTAATTTTCAAGACAAACTTGTAGAAAATGGTTATACATACTAGAATTTGTAATTCAAAATATTGGATGAAAACCTGTGAATGCATTTCAACAAAGTTATTATTATTATTTTTATTATTTTTTTTTTTTTTTTCAGTACTAAGTGTCATTGATACTTATTTGTTTTACTATATTGCTATATTATGTGTAAAGATACCATTCACAATCATATGTAAGACATTATAGACTGTCAGTAGATTGTTCTTTGTACAATATCTGTTTATGTCAGTAATGTCACATATATATATATATATATATATATATATATATATATATTTTTGTTTGTTATATTTAATGGAAAATATAAAAAATTATTTAAAAGAGTATTCAGATATAATTTTAAATCAGTTCTCTACATTCAAAATAGTTTTTACTCTTATGAACAATGTGCAATGAATTTCAAAGTCATTCAGTGCAGGGCCAACGAAGCCACACTGACATTGCATTCATCTTGTTGATTTTTGACTTGTACTCTTGCTTGGTTCAGTTATCCTGTTTAAGCCTTTGACCCAGTACCCTGTCAGTACTCTAGCTCAGTTCAGTAATCCTGTTTAAGCCCCTGACCAAGTACCCTGTAAGTACTCTTGCTCAGTTCAGTAATCCTGTTTAAGCCTTTGACCCAGTACCCTGTCAGTACTCTTGCTCAGCTCAGTAATCCTGTTTAAGCCCCTGACCAAGTACCCTGTCAGTATTCTTGCTCAGTTCAGTATAATCCTGTTTAAGCCTTTGACCCAGTACCCTGTCAGTACTCTTCCTCAGTTCAGTAATCCTGTTTAAGCCTTTGACCCAGTACCCTGTCAGTACTCTTGCTCAGTTCAGTATAATCCTTGTATAAGCCTTTGACCCAGTACCCTGTCAGTACTCTTGCTCAGTTCAGTAATCCTGTTTAAGCCTTTGACCAATACCCTGTCAGTACTCTTCCTCAGCTCAGTAATCCTGTTTAAGCCTTTGACCCAGTACCCTGTCAGTACTCTTGCTCAGTTCAGTAATCCTGTTTAAGCCTTTGACCCAGTACCCTGTCAGTACTCTTGCTCAGTTCAGTAATCCTGTTTAAGCCTTTGACCCAGTACCCTGTCAGTACTCTTGCTCAGTTTAGTAATCCTGTTTAAGCCTTTGACCCAGTACCCTGTCAGTACTCTTCCTCAGCTCAGTAATCCTGTTTAAGCCTTTGACCCAGTACCCTGTCAGTACTCTTGCTCAGTTCAGTAATCCTGTTTAAGCCTTTGACCCAGTACCCTGTCAGTACTCTTCCTCAGTTCAGTAATCCTGTTTAAGCCTTTAACCCAGTACCCTGTCAGTACTCTTGTTTAGTTCAGTAATCCTGTTTAAGCCTTTGACCCAGTACCCTGTCAGTACTCTTGCTCAGTTCAGTAATCCTGTTTAAGCCTTTGACCCAGTACCCTGTCAGTACTCTTGCTCAGTTCAGTAATCCTGTTTAAGCGTTTGACCCAGTACCCTGTCAGTACTCTTGCTCAGTTCAGTAATCCTGTTTAAGCCTTTGACCCAGTACCCTGTCAGTACTCTTGCTCAGTTCAGTAATCCTGTTTAAGCCTTTGACCCAGTACCCTGTCAGTACTCTTCCTCAGTTCAGTAATCCTGTTTAAGCCTTTGACCCAGTACCCTGTCAGTACTCTTGCTCAGTTCAGTATAATCCTGTTTAAGCCTTTGACCCAGTACCCTGTCAGTACTCTTGCTCAGTTCAGTAATCCTGTTTAAGCCTTTGACCCAGTACCCTGTCAATTAGTTTTGGCAGTTTTAGCCTGTGACCTATCTGTGACTCAGTGTTACTCATTGCACTATTTCTAAATTTTGGCCTATGTCTCATAGTGCCCTAACAATCTGTTATGCAGCTTTGGCTCTTTTATTTTCTTTGACATGTTTGTGACCTACTTCTTTGCTCTGGTATAAACTTCTTCCTTTGATCAATGATCTAACATGGGTTATGTAATCTTAAGATGATTAAATACTATCATCTCTATTTAGGATTAATTTTTGCTCCTCCAGAACTTTTTTGTACATAACCAGAAGCTAACATTAATGATTATATCATATATTCATATATATCCTAATATTTCTTTATTAAAAAATTAAAGTTCATATCAGAAGAGGGTTTTTTTTTTTTTTTTTTTTTTTTTTTTTTTTTTTTTTTTTTTTTTTAAAGAAACAATTAGTTTATGGTCTCAAACCTCACAGGAAATTCTGAATTTTATAATAAAAAATTCACTTAGGACTTTCAATAACTGCTCAGCTTGTACCACAAACAAAACCCCATGAATCAAAACTGGAATGGCAGATGCTGAAACATTGTATTAGTTCACAGACAATAGAAATTAGACTCGTCACAATTAGCAAGGTCTGTCATATTTTACAGCAAGTATTTTGGTCACCGAAATCAGCGACTTGTTAGGTGCAGAATTCCGTTTCTTTATATATCTTTACAATAATCATCAGATTTGTAAATCAAAAAACTATATATATCATAACAGAGGTTATTTTAGCTGTCAAAATTGATTATATGTTAGACACAGAATGTCTATTCAGGATATATACTATAGATTTTTGTCTTGTTAATAATACATGAACTTAAAGACATATATCATTTCAGGAAAGTTGTGTGATTGATTGATGTTGTAACTTAGCGGACAATTACAACACTGTCTAAATTGTATCTGCCTTTCTAACACATTTTTCAATGACTTCTCAGAATCTTGTTTCTTGTATAGATAGCCATATTGTTAATGTCCAAGGAAGTTCAGGTTCATTACAATTTTGTAGTGTTTCTGTATTAATTGAATTATCACTGGTATCTGAGCTAATTTTAAATTTACATATGATAGATTCCTGTTTTTATATTGACATTGATTCACAAAGATAAATAAGTTGGAATGAACAAGTTTCTCAAATTTAATTTATATTGTCACCAAAAAAAAATAAATAGATAGATAAAATAAAAAATTCAAAAATAAGTAAATAAATAAAAATAAATAAATAAATAAAAATAAATAAATGATAAAAAATAATCAGCCAGAAGATCACTCTAAGAGGACGTTTGTGTTTGTGTGATGTTTGTGAGTATTGTTTGTTCTATGGTCTGTCTTGGTTTAGCACTCAGGGTAGCTTTAAGTGCTAGCTCACAGAGTAGTGTGAATTTATACTCAGGTAGTAAATATTTGTATACATGGCTATTACCTGATTTTTAAATTGCATTCTATTAAAAGTCACCAAAGATTATATAAATACATGTATGTTAATCTTTAGTGAAATGTCTTGTTTTTTTGTTTTGTTTTTGTTTTTTTGTTTGTTTTTTTTTTTTTTTGTTGATATTTTGAAATAACGTATTAGCATTACATTTAGTGCACTAAACTACAAGTCATAATCCTTGGCCACATTTGGGAGAGAATATTAGATACCCGCTAAGAAATGTTTGGAATAATCCTTTTTGATGAATTGTACTGCTGATTCCTCAGCATGTTTTGTCTTTTCAACTTTATTGACCGACAAATGGAATCAACAAATGAAATTGACGAGATCCTTATCTGTGCTTAGTTGATATACTATTCAATAGACATTTATACCATATCATATTAATGATGCAGGAAGTACAATTTGTTATTTCTATAAAATAAAAAACAGGATTTTATTTTGAAATAAAACTTTATATACAGCAACAACGGAATAGAATTTTAGTGCTTGCAGGTGAATTTTTGTAAAGAAATTAGTAAGATTCTTCTCGACAGAGTTGGGGAAGATAATTTAGAAAGTAAAAGATAAATGACATCCCCATAATGTCTCATTAGCTAAAATCATCAAATGGAAACAGTCTAAATTATACAATTTCCTGAAAGATAGTTTATGTAGGTTTTATAGAACATTTTCAATTTTAAAAAAGGGTGAATTGTTCAATGAATATTGATATCCCTTGAAAAATGTTACTGTTTAGAATGATTTTAGTTAACTCTGGACTCAGTGCTATGATATGTGTAGTGTCGACATATGTGTGATAGTGTAAATATAAAAGATTAAATGATATGACAATATATTTCATATATGAGTATAGTCATATTAAATATGATGTTCAAGGCCTTGGACAGGATTCTTTTACAATTATTACGGTGGTCAGTTTTGAATGGTCAAGAAAACAAAAGTTACCAAATAGAAAACCACTTGTTTTTGGCAACAAACTGACAAACTTTCTCCCTGATCTGGATGAAGGGGAATTCCAATGTACATGTAATTCTCGAAAGGATTCTGGTATTTTACAAGGTAGCACTTAAACTCACATTGCCATTGGTAACTACATTTGTCTGGAGTGATTGTATCTAATTCACTGATATGAATTGTTGCTTTAAATTTCTTGATTTTTATGAAAGTAACACCAGCAGAAACTATAAATACAAATACAGCTTGTAACATGTAGTGAAAAACTCTATTTGAGAAGGTTTTATTTTATTTGTTAATTTTGTCAATAATAAGTTAATGGCCTGTTCAAATTTAATTATTTTTTTCAACAATAAACTCTTTCATGTAAATTGAGCTTATTTTTCGCTTAAGGCCATCATTGTCACTAGCCATCTTTTCATGAACAACTAAATCACACAATTATGATTTTTTTAAATTAATTTTTTTAATTTATTATTTATTTATTTATTTTTGCAAATCTGATACTGCAGTTAAGCTAGTGTTTAAAACCCATGATGTTTCAATGTTGTGGTTTGACACTAAATCACAAATGTTCTTTTTATAGACATTTTTTGGTCGGATAGGTACCAGTTTCATGGACTGAAATGTCTGTGATGTCTATCTGTGACATTGCAGGCAAGTGTACTTTCATTCTTTAGGTTTTATTATAAGTGCAATAGCATAAAACAGAAAAGTAAAAACTTAATATCAATATAGTTACTTTATATCAAAATATCAAACTTTTTATATAACAAAAATAATGTTTTTAGGTCACCTGGTTTTTTTAGTCAAAGACATACTGAAATATTTATTGGAACAGTTGTCATTATTTTCTACAAATTGACATTTTTTGCCCTATATTAAATCTATATCGTGCATGTTTACAACCTAACCTTGAGTCGATTAGGTTCCTTTTTTTAGATTCATTTCAACATTATTAGAAAAGATCTGATTTATTCAGGAAATCATTCTGACATCAGATTGTCAAATGATGTATATGTCTGAGAACTGGGAATTCTGTAATGACTTTTTTCTTTGATATTTTATGGGAAATACAGACCATGTGTACTTTAATCACATTTTCTACATATATGCATTGTTGTCTGAAATGTGTTAATTAGAAATTTTGTCTAAACTGTACTTATAAGTTTGTTTGAATATTTATCATTATTATTGTTTAAATTTGTTTTTGAGATTAGTGAAACAAATTTCTTATTTCAAATTGCTGAAAAAATTGTCTGGTATAGGTAAAATATATAACCACCATCATCAGGCTCTTGAAAGAATATTTATTATTTAGTAATTAAAATTTACTAATTTCTATTGATATAATTTTTTAAATAAAAGATACAGTCAGTTCATTTCTCATTGACTCAAACACTAATTAGCCACAAATATTCATGCCAAATTGTTTGTGACATACTGCCTGTGATGTAGATATTGTTATTTATTTTAAATCAAGGTGCATCATTTTTCCTTTTTTTCTGAAATTGTTTTAAAGTTGTTGAAAGTAAAAATTGCAAAATGTTTTTATTTTATTTAAATTCTTTTAAAGTTCAATTATACATTGAATGTGATTTTAGGTTGCTTGGAAATATTCTAAATGGATGCTGTGTACATTTTTACATAATTTGCATAGCAAATTGTGCAGTATACACAATGTATATTCATGTTATTTCTCAACAAACTGAATGAAAATCAGATTTTATTATGCAACTTCCGATAAGATGATCAGTGTAATCTCCTCTTGGCTACAATGGGATCACAATTCATAGCTTAAATGGCATGATGCATTGGATTCAGATTCCTTAAAGCTGCATTAAGTTTTTCAATTTTCTGAATTTTTTTTGATTTTCTAAAAATATATTATTTTAAAAATACATGTAGATAACTTCTACTCACAATCCGTGAGATTCATTTTCTAAAATTTCATTCCTTTTAGCTGTAAATAAACTGGAATCCTCTAACCGGTTGGTCAATGTTTACCAATGATTATTATGAGCTTGGAGCATGCGCACCGATGTACGGAAAAACCCATGAATCGAGGGTGAAACATGACTTATTGCATAAATTGTCCATCATTGATATCCAGATGCATTTGAAATTATGTTATGTATCCCTAACTAAGTCACAAATGACAAATTCAACAAATTTCTGTGTTTAATTTATCGTATTTCACTGTTTTGAAAGTTGTGTTTAAATGACCCGGTTTTTTATGATGTAACCATGTTCTAGATCCTACATGTTACATCTCGTTGGGAAATTATTGTTGTTTCTGTATTTATTCGAGCTTTTATCATTTAACCAAATGTAACATTGCATTAGGAACATCTTTTGAAAACTTAATGTAGCTTTAAAAATTTAAAAAGCAACATTAAACAATCAAGTAACTACTCCACCATATGTCAGCTAGTAATGTACTAATACTTTATAAAATTACTAGCGTAATGTACTATTACTTTATAAAATTACTAGAGTGATGTACTAATACTTCATGAATTACTAGTGTAATATACTAATACTTTATAAAATTACAAAAGTAATGTACAAATACTTTATAAAATTACAAAAGTAATGTACAAATACTTTATAAAATTACTAGAATAATGTACAGGTTTGTTCTTTTGATATCTTTTCCAAAGCAGACCACAGTGGTAGCTCAGCTGTTAGAGTGCTTTCTCTGTATGTTAGAGATCAGGGCTACAACCATGGCCAGGTCTGACAAAGATTTGAAAAAAAGTTTAACTGTTTCTTACATTAAACTCATCATTTAGAAAAATGATTCACAAGATCTTAGAAAAAAACCCCTTAAAAACAGATCCCCTGAGTCATTACAGGCATAGCACACTGAAGAACCAACTATGCACATTACCCTTAAGGCCACTGCATAAGTCAAAATTTCATCTACTTCAGTTGTTGCTGGTGACCTCCCAATGCAAGTAAAATAATCTTGACTCAGATACTTAAAACTTCATTCATTTAATCAATCAATATTTTTTTAATTTCTAAAATGTAGGCCATCTAAAACCCTAAGTAAACACCATTGTACATTGCTGAGATCAAATATATTTAATATATTTAAATTTCAGAAATCATCTTGATTTACACTGTAATATCTTGTTTTCTGATTATTGCCAAATTTCCTATGCTAAATCATATTTATTTTCTGGAAAAAACTCATTATAAACAGTTAAATTGAACATTACAATCTAGATTATCTGCAAGGGGACGTAATAAAAGTGATGAAGACCCACCACTTGGTTGAAAGCTCAACAGTCACAGCTATCATCCAAAAATAAACAGAGAATTGAAATTGTTCCATTTGTTTTCTTTTCATCCTTAGAGATTAATATTCTTGCTCTTATTGCAAATAGCTCAAAAATGGCTGATATGCTGTAAAACAAGATTACTTGCAAACAAACATAATTCGTTAATCCCAATTATGATGCCAAAAAGTGACTGTTTTCCCTTTTTTCTTTATTATCAGTGTCCATTATGTCTAGCAAGTAATGTAAATATAAAATACTTGAATTTCTCCTTTAAAAAAAGAAAAGAAAGAAAAATGGACAGAATTTCTGTAACATCAGTTTTGCAGATATAACATGAAAACATGAAGCACATACACTTGAATTACATGTCATATTAATGCCTTTTGATTAAACTCCTGACAGTGGCTCTCGAGGGACTAAATTTAACATTATTTCTGTAATACACATTTTCCTAAAGATCATTATATAACACGATATTAGATATGAACCATATGTACTTAAATCACATGTGAGATTAATTTTAGAGAAGTTTATTTTTTATTAAATCAGTTCTGATGACATTTTCCCTTATATATATTTGTCAGACTTCCTTTGGTTTATAATGGAAAATACTGTAGTTACATTGTGACCACAATTCAGTAAATTCAGATAAATTAGATTGATGTCAAATCATTAAGTATGTAGTGGAATTTGGTTTTATTTATTTATTTATTTATTTTTTATTTTTTGCATTACTATTAAACTATCAAACTCTTTCATTTATACCTGGACATGCATTTCTTTGATATAATATAGAACAATTACAGTGTCTCATATTAATTTCTTAAGCTATGTCGGGTTGGCAATTTTTTTATCATGTCATTTAACAGTTTATATTGTTTGAACAGATTGTAAGCATTGCCATTTAACATTGCACCATTCACAACTCAACATAGAAACATATGGTTTCTTCTCATGGTAATTCCAGAGCAGTCCTAACCTGAAACATGTACCACTAGTCTAAATTTAAGCTCATAACCAAACACTCTTAAGAATTGTTCCAAGGGAAGGTAACTTGTTTTACTCCACATTCATGGAACAGACAAGGAAGGTCCTACAAATTGTGAAATTTTGGAACAAGACTTTATCCATATTTGGTAAAATAAAATACTGCTCTGGAAACACCGTTCCCTCAGGCAGAATATCCGTAAAATTTTCCCCCAACAAATTTGGTGTTCAGTCTACAGGAGGTCCCAAAAATGAAAAATACTGGCCTAAAAATTACTATTAGTGGGCCGACTTTAGCCTATCTTTACAAATTGGTTGAGTGATAGAAGATAATGTTTCATTTTTCCCTTTTTTCATTGTCTTAAAACACAACTAATAAGTTTTGCCCCATTTAAAGAATTCTTGAGTTGTAAACTTGTAAACAGATGTGACCATGAAATAAAAATTATCATTTTATCAAATATTTCTTAAACAATTCAGATGGACTTATCCCTCTTCGTTATTGCTTGTTTCATCATCATGTCATGTGACAACAATAATTCAGTTTCAGCAACTTATTTGTTGAACGATACTGACATATTTTTTATGGAGGTGATATTTTCATTTAATCTGAAGTCAGAACTAAAAGTCAGCTGTGAGTCTATCATCTTAAACAATAATATTTATTCATTGTAGAAAATAAAAATTTGTGCAATAAAATACCAGTGTGTGAAAATTGTCTTTGTTAGGTGTGAAAACCAATTTCCTGGGTATGTCAGTTTTAACAAAACAAGTAAATGTGAAATACATGTAATTATTGTTTGATGATATTAGAGTAATAGAGTGTTTAAAAAGGGTTGGGAATTATTCCTTCTTTCTGTTTTTTTTTTTTTTTTTTTTTTTTTTTTTTTTTTTTTTTTTTTTTTTTTTTTTTTTTTTTTTTTAGTAAATATAAAGAAGATATTTATTTATTTTTTTAATTTATTATAATAGTGATGCAGATAATTGAATTCTGCTATGACAAAAACATTTAGGAGCAATGAATTCTGCTATGGCAAAAATGTCTAAGAGCAATGAATTCTGCTATGGCAAAATGTCTAAGAGCAATGAATTCTGCTATGGCAAAAATGGCTAAGAGCAATGAATTCTGCTATGGCAAAATGTCTAAGAGCAATGAATTCTGCTATGGCAAAAATGTCTAAGAGCAATGAATTCTGCTATGGCAAAAATGGCTAAGAGCAATGAATTCTGCTATGGCAAAATGTCTAAGAGCAATGAATTCTGCTATGGCAAAAATGGCTAAGAGCAATGAATTCTGCTATGGCAAAATGTCTAAGAGCAATGAATTCTGCTATGGCAAAAATGTCTAAGAGCAATGAATTCTGCTATGGCAAAATGTCTAAGAGCAATGAATTCTGCTATGGCAAAAATGTCTAAGAGCAATGAATTTTGCTATGGCAAAAATGTCTAAAAGCAATGAATTCTGCTATGGCAAAAATGTCTAAGAGCAATGAATTTTGCTATGGCAAAAATGTCTAAGAGCAATGAATTCTGCTATGGCAAAAATGTCTAAGAGCAATGAATTCGCTATGGCAAAAATGTCTATTTTGCAAGCTCACAGATCAAAGTGCCTCTTACCACCAAGGTTCATATCCCGCTAGACCAGGGTCTAGAGAGAGGGCATTTTAGTTAAGTAGAGGGCTTTTTTTTAATTGGGTAGACAGCTTTTTAGTTTGGGTAGAGGCCATTTTAGTTGAGTAGAGGTCTTTTTAGGCATTATTATTATAAATTAAACAACTAGAGCAATTGTTAATGAATTTCTGTGCAGTTGAACTCTTTTTCATCAGAAGTAAATTAAATCCTGTTGTTGCTTGTAATTGCATGTATAATAAAAAAAACAAGAAAACAAAATTCTTCATAAAATTAGTGAAAGATCAATTTGATCTCATATTTCAGCAAAAAAGTTCAATTATTGTAACCACTGAACTAAGTAAAAATGACATTTATTTGTGTTAAAACTAAAACAGAATTTTATTTTGTTTAGAAGGGGGCTTACTGGTTGAGTGATGTAAAGAGTCTCCCACTGCCTAGGTTCTAGTTACACTTTGGGCAGATCCTAGTGTGAGAAAATTTGACAGTTCACTCGTTGAAGCTAGGCAGTTGTCTCTGGGCAGATTTTTAAAAATATGAATTGTAAAACAATTGAACTGATTTTGTGGCTTTTTAGAGCAGTAACATTTATTGGGTGGAAAGCAAACTGCATTGAAAGTGCTAGCCTGAAAGAAATTGAAAACACAGCTGCTTATGACAAATACACGTCCAATTGCTGCAACAACCAATAAATGATGTCACACTTATTTGTATAAGAAAAAAGTTGCAAGTCACATGATCAGTTGCACGTCACATGATCAATAGGAATTGAAGGTTGTATTAATACATTTGGTCTCCAACAGAGTTTCTTAGAAAACATAGAAACATTACTGATTAAAATTTCAAAAGAATATCATGATTTTATCAATCATTTTTTAAATAAGATTTTCCTTAACAAAAATCTTGCAACTTATGACAATCTTTATTTGTAATATATTTAAATGAAAAAGTTTTGACAAAATTAAATAAAGATATAATAAGCTAAGTCATCTTTAAAATGACACCTTCAATTTATGTCTATTTTGAAAACCTACAAAATTATTTAGATTTCAAATTTGGCAGATTTATTTTAAGGAAAATCTTTGTTAAAAATTGATTTTGAAACCAAGACCTACTAAAGCAGTATGTGACACTTTATTAATGAGCACATTGAAAATAACCTGAATCTCAAAATGTGAACACCCAGACACATGCTGCCATGTCACTAACGGAAATCTAAGTTTAAACATCAAACTTTTAAAATGTTAACTAATCTTATCACATTTATTCCTGCTATTTTTTTGTCTGATTTTCAGTATATAACCTTGGTAACATTGAATTAAGAAACAAAAAAATCTAGAAATTAGACATATTTTTTTGGTTTGATTTTAATGGTTTAATTTTATACATAATTGCATCTGGTTAAACTAATTACCACATTTTTCCCAGAATGCATCACAAGAAGCCAAATCGAGCTAATGGATATCTCTTTATTTAATAATATATGAAGATTGAACGAGTCTATTTCTTCATTGTAATTACACAATGACAATTTCATAGATTGGTTTGCACATTTACTGAATATTAGCTTCAGAGATTGTATAATAATCATCAGAAGAAACTTGAAAGTGTATCACCACAGTTGTCATCACTGTTACATACACACACACACAGGATGTCCTCATGGAAATCTTACAAACTTTTTAACACAACTATAAATGGGATGACGGAAACAAACTTTCCCGTTTTCAGGTATGTTTTTCAGTTTTTAATTTTTTAGTATGACTCTTTTAATTTTTTTGCTGAAATAAATTGACAGTATTTCAAACTTTTAATTTTTTTGCTGAAAGAAAAAAAGATTAAATGACAGTATTTCAAACTTTTGTGTAATTCTTTTTATATAAATAGATGATAATATAATGGAATTTTAGAATACATGTATTACAAAAAAAATTACCTGTTAATTGGAATTCATTAACTGGAAGATGCATTTGTTGATTTGCTTGTATAAGGAAAGGCTTAGTGCACATGTGTTTATGTCTTTTGTTGCAGAAATTTTTGCATTTATTTCACAATTAATTGATTAATCTCTTCAATTATTGTAAAGGAAGACAAAAAATTATTAATATCATTTTTTTTAAAAAAAGAAATAACTCATATAGGAGAACTTTGAATTGATTTTGTTTTCATTTTTAATGATATAAATAGTAAAATAAAGATTTTGGGGAAAAAAACTCATTTTTTTTAAATTTCAGGTTTTATGTAACACATACCGGTAAATGATTTTAGACCCAATTATTTTGCAATTTCCCCCCTCCCCCCCCCCCCCCCAAAAAAAAAAAAAAGAAAAAAAATTAAGAAAAGAAAATTTAAAAATTAAAAAAAAAAACCAATTTTATCTTAGTTCGTGATTAAAACTTTCAGATTTACTAAATTAGATTTTTGCATGAAAATTAAATTTGCATCTTGGTTATGCAGATTAGAGATAAGTAAAGAGGAAATGATGGTTGGTTGGTTGAATGTTGCTTTTCATCACATCAGCAATTTTAAGCTATATGTGATTAGATAGATTTTTAACAATCTCGAGGATTAATCTTAATACATGTACAAGTTCGTGTGGTGTTTGTATATCTAATCATACTTTAATTATGATGACCGTGAAAATGCTAGTGCACTCACCCACGCACTCACCCACGCACTCACCCACGCAATGTTGCAGATAAATATTGTAGATCACTCAGTTTGTTATACAGGCCACAATTATGCAATAGTTCCTGAACAAAGAATTTCTTAACTTAAATTTAGCAAATTTTGACAATCTTTTTTTGGAACTACAGATTAAGATTTCTGACAGACATAACACATATGTTAAAAATTTGAAGTGATCTTTAAAATCACACCTTATATTCTTGAATGTCTTAAACATTAACAAAATCATTAAGATTTAAAATTTTCTAGATTCAAATTATCTTAGTGAAGAAATAATTGTGAAACTTGGGTCTGGTACTTAACTAACCAATAAGAGACAGCCTAAAACTAGAAAAAAAAAAAAACTGTCTCACTTGCAGTTGACCAGGGTCAAATCCATAGCCATGAGACATTCTTACACCTTCAGTTTGAAGGCTAAACCACCTAGAAAAAGAAACTACCTGGTATTTTACAATATTTATATCAATGTAGAGTTAAATAATGGCATTTTATGTCCAGTTTATGAATATCACTACCTACTTTCAAGTCTTGGGTCAGACCCGGTCGGGGTTCAAACCCACAACCTCCCACTTACAGAACTAGCACTCTACCAACTGAGCAACCACAATGGTGACCATCATAGGAATTAGGTTTTGAATGTCGCCATTATTGTACTGAATACATAGTACAATATTCTACACATTAATGTGATAAAATTTATCTGAAATGTTTTATCATTCAGTATATGTATCAGTGTCATAAAATGGTACAAAAAGTGTCACTGTGTTTGTGACAGCAAATTTAGATCAATTTTTTTACAGAAAAACTAATAAACTTAATAAGATTCAGTATATATTTTTTTATTTACTGTTTTACTAAGTCTAGTTGTGATGGTAAATCACTATATACATTCTTCATTACCATAGAATATCTGTACAGAGAAAAAAATAATTGTTTCTAGGGATTTTACATACAAACAATACAATGTTGTGCATGTATTATGTAATATGTTACTAAGGGCATAAACTTCATTATTAAAATCCCCATTGGATCATCATTGGCCTTCAACTGGGATACTTTATGGTAATCAAGGATCAGCATAGTGATTTTCAGTTACACAAACAGACTTAAGTAAATAAACTATTCCTTATTTCATTTACATTTATTCGATTTTTTTGAAAAAAATTGAAAAATGCACTGTCAGAAACACAATGACACAGCGTTAGCAAATTTGTACAACAAACATGCTTGATGCTTAGGATTATCATGTGTGGGAGCGAGTGTAGTAAAGGTGTTTTATATACCCCAGTCCAAATTTTTCACTTATATTGAGGCAGTCAGTTTTGATATGATGAAGGTAACCTGACTCAGTGTCTAAAAGAAACCATCAACATTCAGGAATAATGCTGACAAACTCCTACACTAGGATCTGAGATTCAAACCTACGCAGTGAGAGGCAATGTTTTTCATAATTGTGTTCCTTAGACCATTTTGATTAGCCAGCATAATCTCCATCATCCCAAAGGATTCTAATGATATACTTATTAATTGAAGAATAGTAGCTGTGATATAAAAAAAAATAGATGATTAAAGTACTGTTATCTTTGGGTAAAATCTTTGATTTTCTTACTTTGTGATAAAACTATTTTCCCACATTCTTTGTTAATCATCACACAAACAACTTTGAAGACTGTCGAACAGCCACTGGCCTTACAGATTCAATTGATACATATAATGTTGTTAATGGGATCTATATAGTGTAATAGGTACTATAATAAAAGGCTATTTGCTGTATGATCAGTTGTGAATGGTTTTACATTGTAAAGTGATGAAATGATGTTATGTTCACATGCCTGCCATCTGGCACACATAAAACATGCCATTGTGATGCAACATAGCCACTGCTAAATAAAATCACAATGGATTTAGAACTTCTATCTGGTACTCATGGAATATGCCATTGTAATGGAACATAGCTACTGCAAAATAAAATCACAATGGATTTAGAACTTCTATCTGGTACTCAGGGAGTATGCCATTGTGATGCAACATAGCCACTGCGAAATAAAATCACAATTAATTTAGAAAGTAGCAGAGGATAAATACCATAGTAAAGGTAATCAACTGTCTAAAAAATGGAGTTCCAAACAATAATAATTATCTGAAAAATTTATGCAAATATCCAATTTTTATTCTCCATCAAATTTCACTCATATCGAAAAGATCTTAATATGAAAACCTTATTTTTCAGTTTCATTGTGTACACATAATTATTTAACCACCAAATGTGATATATACAAAAGGACTCCTCATTCTCTCTCTCTCTCTCTCTCTGTCTCTCTGTCTCTCTCTCTCTCTTGTAAAACTTATTCATTGTGCAGTAAAGATATTTTATTTATGAATTACATGTATGTATGTTAGAATATTGTAAAAGTATATTGCATGTGAATTAAAAAAAATTCACTCATAGCAGCAGCATATGTACAAAATCTTCATGAAATATGCAAGTTATATTTATTTGAGTATAATACCTCTCGCTGTTAGTACAATTTTTTCATAAACATTGTTTGTTTATCCATTAAAAGGTTTCTGAATATGTTATTGAACCGTTAATTAATACTATGATTGATTTTCGTCCTGTCATTGATACATTATGTTTACATAAACATCTCTCTCTCTCATACTCATTTTTTACAATTTTTAAATTTTTTTTTACCATTTTCGTTTTTAAAAACCTATTTATTTATTGACTTTATGTTACGGAGTGCAAAGTTCTATGGTTGACATCGGTGTAATGTTGTAATTCCCTTTTATTGACATTTAATAGCTTTTTAATGGATGTTATATTGCCTTGTATGGTATCAATAATCAATTTTTACTTCCCACGTTTCATCAGACTCCATGTTCCTTACACTTTGTTGTTGACATTGTTCAGTTATTTGACGGTATTGTCTTGGTATATATGATATTGTTTCCAAATTTCTGATGCAGGACTTGAAAATTATCCCAAATACATTTTTTTGTCAAGCCTGGCATTGCCATAAGGTGAGATTAGGTGTTACTTTTCCGATGTCATTGTAGGATGTGCAGCCTGTCAAAATGTGAAAGTTTATGTTAAAGTAATGTATTTTCTACTCGATCAAAAACTAACCAGGCGAGACATTTAAGGCCATGAAATTCTTGTTTTAATTAAAAATATGGGTGTTGTTTAGCCTCAGACGGTATTAATGTTACATTTTTCGTATGGACTTTTTATTTGAGACTGACTTCCTGTTTATCTTGAAGTCATTGATGTTGTCATATCCTGTGAGTGGTTTCAAGAGTGAATTTTGGGATCTGTTAATTGCCTTTTTGTCCTTTCATTCTTTCAGTCATGTTTTTACGTGACGTAAAAACGTGGTTTTCTTACAAATTTTAAGACACAAGTAAACTATAATACAGCAGTAATGTTTGTTTTTGAGTTATCTTTTCTGTTATTTTTTAGAAAAAAAATGTTTTGAAGGTAGGGTTATCTATGCTGTACAGTCTTTTAGAAATAGGTTTTGACGTGTTTTTTTTTTGTTTTTTTTTTCGTTTTTTTTTGCTATAGCTTTGTTAAAGAATAAAAGTTGAAATCTCATTTCGTAAATGATTTTATTACCATTTAATTTATATCAGTGTTTATTTAAGTCATATGAAAATAATTCTGTTTGCTAAGGTATGAATTATAGTTGACCTAACATTTTAATTAATTAATTTTTTTATTTTATTATTTTTATTATTATTATTTTTATTATTATTATTTTATTTATTTTTTTATTTTTTGAAAAATGGAATGGAATAATAGTGTCACAATCAAGAGATTCTTCTACTTATAACAACGTTGGCATTTCTATGATTAGGAAAAATAGTTTACAGATATTACTCCACTAATACTTGGCAGCCAAACAGACAATCTTACCCAGACTAGGATCTGCCTGAGTGGGATTTGAAACAAGTGGCTATGGTCCATCATCTGGCACTTAAAAGTCTTAGTATCTTTATGACATAAATAATTTGTAATGACGTTTTTTAAAGTAACCTATAAATCATTTCTCATAAATGGAATACAGGAAAGTTTAATATTGTCAAATTTTCTATATTTTTAATTTTTTACTTATTTAAAAGAAGCTGAAGCTATCACGGAGAGCTGACAAATTATTAACTAGAATGTATACTTGTGAGCAAGTATATGTCTGCGTATCAGCTCTCTAAAGTGGTGCTTCAAAAAGCAGAGGAAATTCCAAGAAAGAAAGAAAGAAAGAACTCTCTAGAAAGAACTCTAGAATTCCATGGTTTTTTCAGATTTTTTCTGAAGTCTTTACGAATTCCAAAAAATGGCGAGTAAGCAACTTCCCTTATAGTCAATCCCTACCAGTTTACAAAATTTCGATCGGATAAGAAACGTAGGAGGAAATGTCTCTGAAAAAAATCTGTCAGAAACGAGGGAGAATAATAATAATAATAAAGATTATGAGTAACAACAAAAAGTCTGCTTATACCCAGACATAATTATAAAATTTCTGGAAGTTTATATTTAATTAAGATTTATTAAAAAGGCTGTGCTTTAAAACATGCTAACAATAGTTTATACGTGGTTGTAACAGTGATTTAGTGTCAATGGAAACAAAATATGCCTCCGAGAATTATTGAGTGTCTTTCATTCTGTCATGAAACGATTTCCGGCACCAATTAAGAAATGATGATAATGACACTATATTACTTAAAATGATAAAAAAAATTTATACTAACTGCAACATCATGAATTACAATTATGAAATCAAACTTGAGAAGCGATTCGTAGTTGCATAATAAATGTTTTACATTCAGAATGATTGACACAAGATAATAGTCAGTTGTATCAGTCTTGTTGTTCATCTTGTTGTTCATACTTATATCTTGTCATGTTAACTACCTTATATATAGTTTAATTTATACAGTAGAACCTGTATATAAAGACCTCCATGATACCTAAAAAATGACATTTATGAACTGTCAGTCTTTAGAGATATTTTGGTAGGAAGTTGAACCAAAGAGACTTTAAACACTGTTGTCAATAGATAGTGTTTTTACACTGGTGCTTTTTTTTTTTTTTTTTTTTTTTTTAAATTACAAGTGTCTCGTAGTTTATTTTTCATTTAATCAATTATTCAAGGTACTTTATAACAATGCAAAGATATTCACAAATATTACAAAATTTATTTTGCAGTTCATAATCAAACAGGGAAAAAACATTATTCATTTACATTTAAAAAAGACTTGAAAAATAATTTTTTTTTACTTTAATATTTAATTGAACAGGAAAGTTGTGTTATTAAATTTTCTTATTATAACTATCAGCTGTATCTATACATGCCAGGTATAGGTAAAACTGGGGCCTTGGTGGCCAAGTGGTCTAAAGCATGTGCTTGCTGATCACAGTGCCTCTCACCATCTAGGTTCAAATCCTGCTTTTTCTGATCTTTTGTGTGGGAACGTTTGTCAGATTGCTTTCTGATGGTCTACAATTTTCTCAAGGCACTCTGGGTTCCTCTACCATCCAAGAACTTACATCCATCCTTATTATAGGTGAGAGAATCTTGACTGAGACATAAAACACCATTACTTCATTACTCAACTCTATAATTAAAACTCTCTTGTTCAGATACATGTATATAGATTATCAGATATAAGTTCATTTGTGGCAGATGTCACCAAATAGCTAATTATGATTGTTTGATTTAATAAAAATTATTTCATAAATTTACCAATTGATGCTGAAATTGATGTAGACATTGGGGTGTTACTTATACATTATTTTTAAATTTCCATTTTCTGTCAAGGTGCTTTATACATGCTAGTATTTTTGATAAATGTATCTTACTTGTAAATTAAATGGGTTTTAGAGATTTATTGAAACATTGAGTGACTTTGTGATGTAACGAGTGAAAGATTTTCTTATATGTCTGTAATGTGTTGATTCTAATAAAGCATGTATATGGCTTTATGGAAAATCAAGATGATATAACTAGAAAGCACATTGTCTTTACCATGCATGATTATAATCATTTATATGGCATGTAATACACAATGTTGGATGCATTAACCTTCCCTTCTTTCTCTATTAAAACTATGAAAACAGTTTTCAAACCTGTCTGAAATGTTGTGTACAAGTTACAAGATGAAAAGACTGATGAAATGTTTTAAATCTTTTAAGATCCGTTAATAATAGATTTTCTCTATTCATGTGCACAATGCATAATGCAAGATTTAACAAATTTATTGAGACTTTAAAGGATAATTAAATCAGGTTGAGATGATTTTTTTTTTTTTTTTTTTTTTTTTTTTTTTTTTTTTTTTTTTTTGAAAAACTGTATAGTCTTTTTTTTAAAAAAAAATTGATCTTGAAATTTGTCTTTAATGTCATGCACACAATAAAATATCAAAGTAAAAAAAAGAACAATTAAGAAATTTTATTTTTAAGGTCAACTAGATTAAGTTGATTGATAAATTTTTCAACATTATAGATTTAAAAAATCATTTGCTTGCACAGATGTACAAGACATTAAAAAAAATTACAATTTTTTTTTTAAATTTTTATTTTTCTTTTAAATCTTCACACAGTTACAATTT
The DNA here is from genome assembly GCA_029721355.1 of Tegillarca granosa. Taxonomy (NCBI): domain Eukaryota; kingdom Metazoa; phylum Mollusca; class Bivalvia; order Arcoida; family Arcidae; genus Tegillarca; species Tegillarca granosa. Next base: position 10,598,415 of record CM056607.1, read on the forward strand.
TGATACTTTCAAATTTAATTGTTCAATTAATTCATGGTAAAGAGTATTTTTTCATTTATTTTATTCATTAGGATACTAGAACACTAAGGGAAAAATTTTCAATAAGATTCGGTCTTTCGTAATGGGATAATTAAAACATTTTATAGAAATCTCGTGAGATTTAAATTTTAAACGTAAGTCTGTTAATAATTTAAAAGTCTATAGAATGTTTGTACATGCACTTTAATTTGTAAGATTGAAACAACAGAGCCATTAAGCTTTCAAATGTAATATTGTTTTAGCTAGTCAAACTGATTTACAAATTTAAATTTAAGTGACACACTTTTTTTTTGGAAATAGTAAACTTAAATATAGAGATTAAAAACAATTTTACATTTCTAACATTATAACAAGTATAATTTCAGCCCAGAACTTCTGGACCAGAAGTTTTTTGCATAGCATGTTGTCATGGAAACCCCCGTTTCCAAGAAATAATTAATTTTTAGACTTCTGAATAATTCATTCACACACTTCATTTTTTTTTAAGTTTAAGCAGACTTCACGCTACATGTCTGACGGGTTGGTACAGTAAATATCAATGTATAATCAACTTTGAAATTAGATTTCACATGCATGGTCATAAAAAATTTTAATTTCAAACCTCTATAACAGCCATTAATAATGCAGCAACCAACAATATTAGAATGATGTCTTTTGGGACATAATAATCATTACTAGACAATCTACTTGTTATTCAAGTTTAACAATTTCTAATTTGTCTGTTTGTTGATTTAAGACTAATGTTTGTAGGTAAATAATTCAAAAGAAATTGTCCAGTGTTGGGTTTAAAAGTTCACTTAGCTATTGGTAAGGGTCTTCTATTGGGCACAACTTTCTGTTAATGAGTGAAATGATTTTGTTTTTTTTTTTAGGTTGGTGATTGAATTTTTTAAATCTCTTCACAAGAATGTTTACTGAATGTAACCAGTAGTTTGACTGCTGTATTTTCTGCCTTTAAACACATAAATATTATTCTAGGGGGACTTTTGTGAGAGTCTTTTGTAGGAGAATAAATTTTTTGTGAACCTTTTCTAAGGGGACTTTTGTGTGACTCTTTTCTAGGGGATTGAATTTTTTGTGAACCTTTTCTAAGGGACTTTTGTGTGACTCTTTTCTAGGGGACTTTTCTGTGAATCTTTTCTAAGGAGACCTTTTGTGTGAGTCTTTTCTATGGAGACCTTTATTGTGTGAGTCTTTTCTAGGGAGACCTTTTCTGTATGTCTTTTCTAGGGAGACCTTTTTTTGTGTGTGTCTTTTCTAGGGAGACCTTTTTTTGTGTGTGTCTTTTTTAGTGAGACCTTTTTTTGTGTGACTCTTTTCTAGGGACTTTTCTAGGGAGACCTTTTTGTGTGAGTCTTATCTAGGGAGACCTTTTTGTGTGAGTCTTTTCTAGGGAGACCTTTTTGTGTGAGTCTTTTCTAGGGAGACCTTTTTGTGTGAGTCTTATCTAGGGACTTTTCTAGGGAGACCTTTTTGTGAGACTCTTTTCTAGGGACTTTTCTAGGGAGACTTTTTTGTGTGAGTCTTATCTAGGGAGACCTTTTTGTGAGCTAGTTTTTCTAATCTTAAGTTTTATGAGTTTTTTCTGTTAATAATTTTGGTTTTTATAAATGATATATTCATCTGAGTGTTCTGAATTATAAATATTTCTTGTATCATAATATATTGTCTGGCAATAACTTAACAGATAATATAAGTCCAGGTTTTTTCCAATTTGTGTATTAGTCTATGCAGTTATGATCTCAAAGTGGAAAAAAAAAAACATTTTATAAATTCAATTTTTCTTGCCAGGTAGATCACCAAAATTGTTTACTTGTTTGAATTTTAATTCGCAGTTTGACCACCATAAATGTTGATCTCTGCATAAGTGCTTGGTAATGTTTTTTTATTAATTGTATTATTTATTTATTTATGTGGAAAACAATGTAAATCAGTTTTGGTGTTAAAATTTTGGAATAGCGTTCTTGTTTTCCAACCTTTCAAATCATGAAATTATGAAAAAATTAAACAAATTAATATGTAAACAAGTCATATTTGAAATCCTTTATTTTTTACCCAGATATAGAAATATTTTCTATAATGTGATGACAAAGAGAACAATAGTTGCCATCAGTTATACCAAATGAACAATCATTGATTGATGTCAGTTGTTACAATATCTAATCAAATCTGTTGTTCCTTTTACTCAATACTCACAAATTCAGTGATGACACCCACAAAGCTAGCATTAATCAGAATTTTTTTCTTTTCTTTTTTTTTTTTTTTTTGGGTTTGTTAGTGTATAAATATTATTTATCATTTAAATACATACTGTCACTGATTAAAAAAAAATTGGCCATTGAAAAGGTTTCCGTAAGTGCAAAAGCATCATTATACATTATACCTCTACAACAATGAAACATATAAACTATATCAGTCGTTAATTTGATTTACTTGAATAATTAGTTTAGATAATTAGAAAAAAAAAGTAACATACTGTAATTGAATGAATCCTAATTTCGTATTGATTTTTCAGTTGAATTGGTAATTTTTATTGAAGGGTTTTTTTTTTGTTTTTTTTTTTTGTTTTTTTTTTTTTTTTTGTTTTTTTTTTTTTTTTGTTCATTTCAATGGAATAACAGAAGCCATTGAAGTTCTTATGATTAAACTCGTTCTTTTAGAATTATATATTAATAAGCTGTAATCAATGGAATTATGTGGTTTGGTTTAAGTAGAAATGGGTCAGAATCTAAAATCAAACAACATTCTTCTGATATTAATAACATTTAACAAGTTGTTTTTTTTATCTCTACTACTAAAACATAAGTGGGAGGTCGTGAGTTCAGATCCTGACTGGGTCTGACCCAAGATATAAAAGTGGGTAGTGACTGTTCTTTTGCCAAGCACTCGACATTACGAAATGAAAGTCATGCATATGGTTCTTTCAGATGGGAACTTAAAATAAACGAGGTCCCTTGTCACGGTAGGCGTGGCACGATAAAGAACCCTGCTGTATAATGCCATCAGCAAAAGGGACAGGCAAAATTTCTGCACTTTGCTTGCAGCTGGCGACGCCTTGATATAAGTGAAATATTCTTGACTGGGACATTAAACACCATTACTCAACTCTCTACAAAAAAAATTGTTGAGCTGTGTGTCAGGCTTTGGTTTCACAATAGTTTCTTAACTTAGACTTTTTTAATTCAAATTAAGAAAATTTTGGCATTCTTTTTGGATCTTTTAATGAACAATTTATGACAAAACTAAATACAGATATTATAATCTTGAAGTGACCTTCAAAATAATGTCTTAAATTCTTGTTTATTTAACAATTGATAAGCTAATGAAGATTACAAATTTACCAGATTTCAGTTAAGAAAAATCTTAGTTATTACTCAGAAATTATTTTGAAACTGGGGCCAGTAAGATTATGATGCCTCTGATAATTATTTTAACTAAAGTGTGCAAATAGCTGAAAAAGTGCTGATGTGATGTAAAACATTATTCAACCAACCTACCCACCATGAAATCTGACATTAATTTTAAAGTCTCATCTCATAGAAATTAAGTTAAAGTGAGAATATAAAATTAACAATACCATTGATTTGAAATTCTATATCACAATAATAGATCAAGTAAAATTTACTACATTCAGTATACAAGGTTGTTCAGTTGGCGACAAGTCCATTTACAAGAATCCCAAGAGATCTTTGATTCAGTAGATATAAATTGTTCGAATTTGTATCAAATTTATCAAAGTCTGTAGTAATTATTTCATAATAAAAATAAACATTTATCCCACTGGTAATGTTTTTAATTTGTTAACTTTGTCAAGTTGAAAATGTCAATTTTGTTTCGGCAATGTTGTAAAGTACTTTCATGTATGTGTATAGTTTGTTTGTTTGTTTATTTATTGTTTATTTCAGTGTCACATGATATAATTCACTCATAAAAACAGAAAATACATAAAAAAAAACAATAAAACATATTATACCATTCAGTCTAAAAGACTTATGAGACACTGTAATAATAAAACTAATAACTGTTATCTTAAAAACAAAGTTCATATGAGTCTTACAGCTAAAATCCTGACCTAAAAGCCAGAGGAATTTATAAGTTAATGACTCAAATTAGCATTCATCTCTTGATAATGATTTTGTCAACAGATGATAATGATTTTGTCGACAATAGTAGTCATACAGTAAGCCCTGTTATATAATCACCATTGTAAATAGGTCATGGGCTCAAATCCCGAACTTATATAAGACTATATAGAGTATATTTCTGTATATTCATTACACAATAATGTTTTTGTTAACAATGCCAAATTGATACAGTTAAACCATTCTGATATGTCCACATATTTTATGCCTTCTTTTTAAAAATTTGTTTCCACTAGTTTTAATTTTTGATGACTATTCCAAACAGAAGAGTTCAGAAAAGGGAGATAATAATAATATACTGTAGGAATATTTTGAATAATACCATTTCCTTGTACAGTAAATCTTGTTTCATGTAAAGAATAACTTGTGGTTAATACAAGTTTATTGAGTCTTAACTTAAAAAAAGTGGGCATACTTTATAACGTGGTGGGCACACTTCATAACGCATTGCTTTATGTGTGTTATGAAAGTGTGCACATCATTTATTGTTAGGTTTATTGTCAAACCTCTTTATAAGCACAAAATCTGACAGAACAGGTGGTGGAGGTAAATCTGAATTTTACTGTATTCCTTTTATTTTCAAATCACAGAGTGCACAGCAGGTGCCAATCAAACTAATTAAAAACAGGTTGTATTTAACTGTTATTTTTCCTATAGTGGATTTATGTGAAAATAATACAAATATGAATTTTACTTACAAATTGAATGTTATGTGTAATACTTTTCTGTGAAATAATCTTTACTGACAGTTAATGACATCTTAAAGAAAGAGACTTTACTAGATGGATTAAAAGTTAATCCCTTTATTAATTGTAATGGCTATTTGAACAACTGATGCAATGAAAAGGACTCATGCATTTTACAACCTCATCTAATGACAAACTTCCTTGAAAGTAAAATTGTTCAAGACCTTCACCTTGGACTTAAGTGCATAGTTTAGTATAAGGATTTTAGTCCTGAAAATTATGTTGAAAGTCAATAAACAACAAGTCTCTTCAGAAAAGCAGTGATCATAATATGTGTCATTAGATGATTGAAAAACATAGTCTGGGGATGTTACAATTTGTTTCATTGTTGTTCAGCTGTGATGGTGATAAAGTAAAAAATGGAAATCAAATTGTAAATATTCATCAGAACAAATAGAAGTTAATCACTATAAAGTTTTAAAGCACCACTTAGAATTTTACGACTGACTTGGAGCAACATCACTGTTATCAACTGATAATGTAACCAATAGATTTCATACTTAATTAGGCCTGAATGACTCAATTCATTTAATATACACATTGAGTTTTCTGCATCTGTCTAATGAAACATGATGAAGTAATAGCTTCATGCATTAAACTTAATCTTGTAACGGCTTTACAACAGTGTCTGGTCTAGCGTAAAAGATCAACTGAGTTTAGTAAAAGAGTCTGTCACCTAATCGTTCTGTTTTACTCGATTGACTAGATAAACGTTAAGATGACTTAATTGCCTCATTTATTGTGCTTCAACATCCTTATATCTGCATTTTTATTTGACAGAGATTTCCTGTGAATTATCTACCGAAGTATTTATATAGAATATGTTGTCTTTGAGTATGATTTATTTGTAGAATTAATCATTTTTTGACATGAGATTGTCGAGTGTGCTTTCAGTAAAAATAATCATATTTCAGAACTTATTGACATTTTTAATACGATAACTCCTTTTTTTTTACCTTAAAAGAGACAAATATTTGAAAGTTATTGAAAACAGTTTTTTTCTCATTGTCAGGAGAAGTTTTATTGGACTGAATTCAAGTTTTAATATAAGGTTTTGAGTTTATGAAACATTTTTATGTAAATGTCTTCATAAGCATGGGTTCTTACATGATGTGTAATTGCTGACCAAAATGAAAAAAAGTGATTAATTAAGACATTGTGTCCCTCCAAAAGCAACCAGAGCACACAGATTTGTTACAAATCCTGAGTGCTCATCATAAGTCTTAATAGTCGTCAGTCTCAAAACATGACTTAATGGTTTCTATTATGTAAATTAATTGCTTCATGCTCTTGGTTTCAATTTGCAAATTACAGATCATATCTTAATCTGCTATGAATGTGGTTTTTTTTGTTTTTTTTTTTGTTATTATGACACTAATGTAAATGCAACTTTAAAGCAATAGTTCACTAATTCTTTTTATCAATTGTTTTTACAATTTTTTTTATTAAAGAATCCCAAATAACTGTATTTGAATAAAGGTGACATATGTTTATAAAAGTCATTTTTAATTCCTTATTAGTAAGTAATACTGTATCTTAAAAAACCAAAGTTCAGATTTCACAATTTGTTGTTAAGTTTCAGGTGAAAAATAATCTTAATTTAAGGATGACTGAAACTGGGCCCAGTACGGAAAGTACAACTTTAGAATTGTTTAATATTAAACAAAATATAAATGTTTTTTATTTTCTTTCTGATATTTTGATTTAAATAGTATATGTTTTCATGCATAAAAAAGAACCTCAATAATCCAGTCATAGCACTAAAGATTTTTTTTACAGATTATTAGATAATCGTGTAATCTTCTTAACCTGTACCCAATCAAAAGTCAATTCATTAATACAATAAATAAATATTTACACCTGTAATTTATCCTTTTACCTGTGATTCCTTGGGTGTGATATCTTATTTATTTTCTTTAAATTATCAGGTAATAACCATAAATCCCAAGCTATAGAGGAAATTGAAAGTCAAAATAAATTGTTTTTATATATAAAGAAAGAGTTACAGTTCAACATGTTTGAACTGGTCCTGATGACTTTAAATTAATATAGAAATTAAGCAGAGAAAATCCCCAGGATATTTTGAAGTACCGGTAAATTGTTTTTTCTTTGCATATGTTTTCAGATTGAATAAAACAGACAAACTCAACTTGTAGTTTTGTAATTCATACAATCAGTCAGCTGTTTGATTATTCAAATTGAAAGGTCAAACATTGGGGTCAAAATTGTCAAATTTTAAAGTTTTTATCATGTCATTGAGGAAATTGAGAAGACACTTATGAATGACAAACAATAGTTTAATATTTGTGACTTTAGGCATTTTTCACATCCTATTTAAATGAAATGGATATTTTTTGTGATAAATGATTTTGGATAAAACATCTGAATACAACTAATTTTGAATAATTATACAGTTTTTGTTGCAGTATTCTAGACAGATTTTGACTAAAAGAAAGTTTATAAATTTTGAGTTATTTCTTGGGAAACATGGTGATTTTGGACTTTGTTCCCTGTGAAGTTTATTTTTGACATAGATTGATTGATAAAATTTAATATTTATGTTTTATGTGAATTTTATGTTTATTCATGGGACATGCGTCCTGGTTGTGGATTTTTTAATTTGGATTTTTGTTGCTTGTAAGGTGTTTGAGTTTACACTTATACGACAGGCCCCAACTTTGAAAAAGGGGCGTGTAAAATTCAATTTCATGCTACATTTAATCTTTTACTTTCTGTGGTCATTTTATAACAATACATCTCTCCTAAGTATAATTTAAATAAACATTTTAAGTTGAACATTGATATAATTTACTGTTACACAGGTAAAACTCAAAACTAGATTTTAAGTTAGAATCAGGTATTTATCCAGTTTTAATCATTGCTAAAAATTTTAACTGAGAATGTATCACCTTGTTTTAAGATTTGCATAATATGTAGACCACTTGGTTGCAGACGCCATGACAGTTCTACATTGCATTAAAAGTATTCTGCAACATGTCGTGGCTAAGTTGGTTTATTCCATACTATTACTATATACAATTTACAATGTTTTTTGAAATGACAATATTTATAATATATTAAACAAAAAATATATAAATAAAATCAATAAATAGAAATACATGTTCTATTACCAATGTTGCCAAACTAACAGGAACCTGTTATCGCCCTCATTTAGACTACACAAATATACAGTATATAATAATGCCATGATTAGTGTTTCATAGAAATAAAAACTCATTACCCTTGTCAGAAATCATCAAGAAATTACATTTATAGATATTCTGCAATGAGTAAATTGAAGAGGAATGATGTCATATCATACCACTTGTCACCAAATTTTACAATCAAACTGACTAACATGATTATTTGCGCATGTACTTGTGTACACGAAAAGAAATCCAAAACCGAAAAAAATTATCATATTATTATTATATGAATTGTGCATTATTTCTCTTTTGTAACACCTTCAGTTGTCTCAAATTGGATTTGGCAAAAAGATAACTTAAGTGTGAAACAGGAAATGGAAATACAGGGGCAAAAAACAACTCAAACCCGTAAGCTTCCCTTTACCAATGTGTTGCTCTACTGACTGAACTAATAAAACACCCGTCCGGTCAGTTTTCCATAAATGCCTTTGTGCTTGTGCTTTTGTAGAAGTTATGTAATAGGAAATATAAAGGTTCTTTTAAGCCGTTTTAAGAGGTGAAAACAAATGTCCCATGTTAATAATCTTCACTGGTGAGTTTTTTGTTTTCTTTTCTTTCATTATGTCAATTTTTTTTCTCGGACGTTTCTATTCCTTTTGTTTTACTTACAGTTTGCCTCATTTGAATTAGTTTCACACTACTCAGTACATGTATACATGTATGTGTGTATTGCAGGGGGGTGGGGGGTGGGTGGCACGCTAAATTTTTAAAAAAGTAATCATGACACACACATGATTATTTAACTCTGGATTATTGCTCTTGATTAGTTAAGCAATGTGTAAATTGAGTAGTATTCTTTTTTGGACTATTTTTTTAAGCTGAGGGGATATTTTGGCAGAGTGCATCTGCCGGAGTTTTGTTTCAGGGCTATTTCATATTTCCCATAGCAGTGTATAGAACATATCAACTGCAAACCTCAGATAGATATTATTGGGAAACAGAGCAGTGCTTTTCCCTTCATTTTCTTCTACAAAAATTCAAACTGTGTCCTTCTTGAAAACATTAGAACCCATCGGTTCGATATATTGTCTGTGACAATGCCTTGTGAACATGTTTGGTTTCAAAAATGATTTTGTCGTAAAGCATATTTTAAATTTTATCGTAAAATACATTGAAAATGCTTCATGACAATAACGATAAAAAAAATAAGAGATGCTTTATGACAATTTTTAACATGTAAATAAGTAAAGTTGTTGGTGTGTGACTTGCCACTGACTCACTGTTATGTTGCAAACGTCCCTAAGTTCACAATCATTCACTCAATTAAGTGTACACTCAACTCAAAGGAATATTTCAATGTAAATTTTTAAGACATTACACAGTTAGAATTGAATATCTAAGGTTGTATTTCAAATGTTTAGTGTAGGTTTGTTGTACAAGTATAGTAGAATCCCTCTGATAGGATGGTTCAAAATGCTAAATGTTTGATTACCCTTATTGTCTCAAAGTGTGCATATAATTGACAAAAAACTTAAAGTTTGGGGGAAAATTAAATTTTCAGTCTCCTTACAAACCCTTATTGCAATACTTTTTAAACGCCCGTCAAAGACGGGACGTATTATGGTATGGCGCAGCCGGTCCGTCCGTCCGTCCGTATGTCCACATGTCGTACACTAACTCAAGAATGCTTTGAACAATTTGGCCATGGCTGAAAGCTCCCTTTTATTTTTGAGATTCGTATGTTTTCTTATTGTAGAGTTATTGGCCTTTAATTGTCAAATTTTAGGCATTTTTTGCATGTTGCAACTCAAAAATCATTTGAACTTTTTTATGAAACTTTTGTGTGATATTTGTCTTATAATCCAAAAGGTTTGTGAATAAACATTGAGAACTAAATTTGCTACTTTTGTTTTAAAAAAATATGTTTCAGCTAAATGTCAAGTTGTTGAAGATATTAAAAAAGAAGTTTAAATATCTGACGGGCGTATCTTTATTTTAAAATTTAACTACATGTAGATATTTTAAGAATTAAGGGGATGACCATGCAGTCTAGACTGTGCAATGATCTCATTTTAGAGTTTATGCATTTTATGACTGAACTGATTTTTCTGAAATCTGTATGAACTAATAATTCATATCTCATACAATTTTATAACTTTTGTCACATTTACGCTTCAACATTGTTTCAAGCAAAATGAATAAAATAAGTGTGCACCTCAAAACACGCCAATCAGTTAATATGGCAAAAGTATTCAGCTCTTCAGTACTTTGATTCTGTATGTAAATTTGGGAAAATTAAAGTACCTGATTCATCTTTAAAACTGCCCTTAAGGCTTTACTGTCCATAAAACAGGATGTGGTCAACTATCAATTTAATTCTATTGAATTTAACTTTCTTTTGGACCGCCCTATATTTAAAGTTTAAAATCAATCAGGAACCTAGCTTGGGTGATTTTTTTGGGGCCTGTCGTATAAGTGTTTAGATTACACACATGTACAACATGTTGTCTATGAATATCAAAAACAGGTAAAGTTCATTATATAATATTCTTCTTATTTATCCTGTCAATTTATTCATTTAATTATTTAAAGATATTATGAGAAAATCTTGTACTCAGATATTAAGTTGACGTTTGGTTAAATTAGTGGACAAGGATGAAAAAAATAAAAAAGACACCAGTACACTATACAATATCTGAGATAGTCTGAATTTCCTCTGACCTTAACACACATTATGCCTAAACAACTGTGTGTCAGAGGAAATTTGGACTACATCTGAGACTATCCACAAAATTATACTGAAATTAAAAATATATAGTCTGTAACATAGTATTTTATAAGTGTTTGATGTTTGCTTAGGGCAGCTATACATGACACTTGTTAATACATTTTCAAGGTACATCGGTATGACTATATGGGAGTGGCTCTCCCCTTTCCATCCATCCCTCTTGTAGTTCTCTTTTTACCCCACTTAAGATGTTTGGGTGACATTTTAATAATGATTCATCACACCATGGTGGGTGTGGAGTAAAAAAGGACCCCAGGACTGATTTAATTAACACATTGTTAAGAGGTGTAAATGACTGTAACATCAGGTGATGTTTTTGATACAAATGAAAAAATCTTGACTGGAATATATGACACCCTCTTTCTGTGTGTATTTTTATTTAACCACTGGTATAAGAATTCAAAATGTTTTGTAGGTTTTCCCTCTGTGTGTGTGTGTGTGTGTGTGTGTGTGTGTGTGTGTGTGTGTGTGTGTGTGTGGGACAGTTATTTAATAAATGTTTTCCCTCTGACACTGTGTGTGTGTGTGTGTGTGTGTGTGTGTGTGTGTGTGTGTGTGTGTGTGTGTGTGTGTGTTGTGTGTGTGTGTGTGTGTGTGTGACAGTTATTTAATAAATGTTTTCCCTGTGTGTGTGTGTGTGTGTGTGTGTGTGTGTGTGTGTGTGTGTGTGTGTGTGTGTGTGACAGTAATTTAATAAATGTTTTCTGTTTTATATATCCCCCTTTATATAATTTTCTCGTTAAAATTCTTCCTTAATCACTTTCATGTACAGTATTTGTCTTATCCTGTCATTATGACATACTTCTATACTTATTTATTTATTTTCCAGTCCCAAATTTTAATTTTAGAGACAAATTTATTTCATTTTACTTCCCACTTTGTTTAATCTGAAGAAAGGTAAATTTAAGATTTTCAGTTTGGAAAAAAGATGAATTTTTAATCTTTTCTCAAGATTAAATTGAATTTGAAGAGGAAATTTGAAGGAGTATCTAAATGACAAGATAATAACTTTTTGATATATTTAGTGTGTTTTGACGGTCTTCCAATTTACCATATAACAAATTAAACCTGTCAAAGAGGTTTACCTTGGTACAGAGCACCTGCAAAGTGTTACATTAATACAATGTATTTGTTCCTTATATGGATGCTTCGATAGTCAAGTGGTGCTTATGAATCACAGTGCCTCTCACTTAGTTGGAAATCCCACTCAAATAGATGTGAAACCTAATGTGAAAAAAATTTGGCAGGTTTTTTTTGCCAAAAGTCAGATGTTTTTCTGGGGTACTACAGTTTCCCCCATAACTCCAGAATTAACTGCCTTATTATAAGTATAAGAATGTTGACTGGGGCATCAGACTTCATTACTCTATTCCAGTTACAGTTTTAGTGTGTTGTAAAACTCATAGAAAAATAAAGTGCTTTGGAAGAGAAAGACAGTCTTCTGACTACATTGTATATTATATTTGTTTAAATTCCTGACATTAGAAAGTAGGGTGAAAAATTTATATCAAAAATACTGCAAGATGTATTAGGCCACAATCAAAAATATCTTTGTTTCCCCTTGCTCTATCCTTACTTCTGATATTGGGTAGGTAGGTAGGCTTTTTTTTTTTTTTTTCCTCATAGTTTTCTTTTCTGGTTAGGAAACATTCTTCACATGTCACCTTGTGTGTTTATTTACTAGTACATCTTCATCACTACGGCGTTTGAATGGCATTGAATTATAACTGTATAAGCGTCTTGACAACTTAGAAGGTTGGTGACTTAATTGTGAAGAGGAAAGAGATCTGTTAGCACAGAATCACAAAAAAAAAAACCACTCGCACACACAGCATTTTTTAATAAAAATTTTTCAGTCAGCGGAATTTTTTACGGTCAGTCGCGCAAGGGGAAACAATCTATATTTTTATTTTGGCCTTAGTAAGCAAATTTTTGTAATGTAACTGAAAATTATGGTTCAGTATATCAGATATTAAACATTATATCCTCGTGAATAGAATATTATATGTTCTTATATTGTTTATTATAATCTATTAGCTAAGATTGCAGTTATAGACATTTAGAGTTGCACATCGATAACAGACATTAGAAAATTACACACCTAGAAACATTAAAAGATATTGAAAACATCCAAAGCAAAGTCATGAAGCACCACACAATTAAGCAATGCTATGATAAAATAAAAAAGCCATAGAGCATTACCAACAATATTCTCATGTTCGAGCTAATGCTTTCAAACTTAAAACAGCACATAAAATGTACTACATAGTCATTTCTCTGGCTTGTTTATCTTAATACCTCATAAAAACAAATGTGAAAAGTTAGAATTGAAGTAGGCATGTATTGCTACAAAAAGTAATTTGTTTTCCCTGTCAGGGTATAATACATTATGGATTCCTGAAACAACATAATCTAGAGGTGTTTTAAGTTAACGGAATACAAATTAGACATTTAAAGATTAACAGAATAATGTCTTAAAAGCACCAAATTTTTTTCTTCTATCAGTGATAAATATTTCTACTTTGTGTCATCAAAGCAGTAAATGTTAATACAGGCAAATAAAGGCATTAAAACAGATTAAATGCAAGAATAAATTTCAAATTTAACGGATACAGGTGATATTATTTTTGTTGTTATTAAAGAAATAATTGTTTATAATTTCTCATACAACCCCTTTCATTCATTGATTTCATTTTATTCCCTTGTTGATTGCAGTGATGATACATCACTGTTTTGATAACTTTGAACATGTATTGAACGATGTATTCCTCTCTGCTAAATCATTGATGTTGAATTCCTGGCGGCCATTACACTGAGCTTAATACAACAAGAAAATCCATCTTGACATCATTTTAATGTCACTTAATTAGCTATATCGGGTTTTGTTAAAATGCTGAACTTGATAATTTTATTACAGACAGCCAAGCTTCGAAGACAAATTGTTTTCTGGAAGAAAATTAAACTTTATTGCATTACATCTAAGTTTGCACTTAAAAACAAGTTTAAAAATCCTATAATTATTTTAAATGTCTTTTTGATTTAGCTATGTTTTAATTTCTTCATTACTTATTTTTGGTTGTGTTTTTATTAGATTATGTCTGTTCATGAGTTAGTTCGACTAACTTAATGAAGACAGGTGCCCAAAAGTAATTAAGATGAGACTTATGATTTAGTGGTCATGGGTTTGAGCCGAGGCTAGGCTTTGTGGTATGTCAAAGAGAAAGATGTTTAATATCACAATACTCTGGTGAATTCACAACTGTGAATTGAAAAAGTACCAGCAAATATACCAGGGGTTACCTAAAAATTTACCGAAATTTCGTCCCATGGAATCTTACATGTACTCTGCATTTTAGATTTTCAAATTCAGGATGAACACTAGCCTCGATTAATCTAATAGGCAAAGGAAAATCAACTTTTAACATCATTTTAGCATTAATAAATAACATTGGACACTTGTTCTTGAAATCTGAAAAAAAGTTTTCTATTTTGAGCATGCCTGTTTCATGTCAAAAAGGTCGTGTGATAATACCCTTAGCATTTCAGCATATTTGTCAGCAGGAGTTTCAGGTGTAAAAATTTTGGTTTAAAACTCTTTTAGTCAAATGTTAATAATTTTGTGTCGTTTGTGGATATAGACAATAATGTTTTTCAAAATGAGACCAGTTGCTTAGGAAGATCAAATGATGTAATTGTTCGCTAGGTTATTAATGTTTAAACACTATAAAAGCATTCATAATAATGCTGTGAACAGTCTTGGCTTCATTAATATAAAACTACTTTGAATTCTATTTCAGCAGTACTATTACTAATCTCATTATAGACAGAAGTTCTAGGAATTTTTTTTTTCAAGAGGAAAATTAATTTTACTGAATCAAATAAAGCTGACTTTGTACTTAAAACAAATTTAAAACTGCAATTATTTTGAAATATATCTTTTTATTACGGGGTAATTATGTTTAAATGAGATAGAATAATATTACAGCCTCCAGTCAAGAGTCGTTCAACTTAATCAAAGGGGGAAATGAAATTTGCTACTATTTATTTTCTTGTTGTAAATCATTTAAATTCAAGGCTGATCTAACAGCAGACAATTCTTACATTTTACAAACTTTAACAGAGGAATATTTTGAACTGAGAAAAATAGTTCTGTACATCTCATGATGTGACTAGCACGCAGTTTTAATTTTTGTTGAGCCTGGCATCACCATAAGGGGAGACTTAGATGTTACTTTTCCGATGTCAGCAGTGACGGTGGTGGCAGCAACGGTGGTGTGGCAAAATCTGAACGTTTATGTTAAAGTAATTTATTTTCTACTCGATCAAAAACTAACCAGGCGAGACATTTAAATCTGTGGAATTTTTGTTGGGAACAAGAACCACTTTACATGATGTTATTTATTAGTTGATAATTTTATGTAACCAACTTCAAAATCTATTTAATTTTGTGAAACCTTTTCATATCTGGATATAAAAGCAAACATTTTAAAGAGACCTGCAAACTCAGTAGTTATATACATCCATGTATGTTGTGTTTTGTTTCTAATTTCTAGTTTATCTATCACTCAGGAGGCAGTACTTTGTGCTGTCAGAAAATGTACCATTTAGCAAAATTTTAAGCTGTCTTAAATTTTGAAATTTATTTGTTCCCTCATGAAAGGCATTCCTTAGCTGGATTTGGATTTATATAATTTTGGAACTTTAGATTCATTATTTTCAACTGTTTGGCTTATGTTTTTTATCTATCAAACTTTTTGGTCTTAGTGTCACTGATGAGGAATAAATTTCCGAAATGTGCACATCTGGCACATCAAAATTTAACAGGTATTTTTGTTATATATTTACTTTATTTCTCATAGTTGTGAATACAATAAAGAGAATAAATAAATAAATACTGTATACAGATACAAATTATTACAGATATTAGATATCATGCTATTGCATGGATTCATACATTTTAAAAATAAATAATTGTAATGCCTATTTGATCATCAAATAAATCATCATTTTATTTGGAAATACCAGTAATGTTTTGATAGACTAGCTTCAGCAGCATTTTTTTCATTTGATTTGTTCTCATGGTTCTGAATTTATAAAATTTTTCAAAATGTAACTGAAAATTCCCCAGTTTGAATTTGCAGATATTTAAAAACCAGACTTTACCAATATTTTAATTCCATTACAACACCTGAGACAGGTGAGAATATACTCACTATAGTCACAAACTAAGGTTACTTAATCAGCAGGAAATTATAGTTCTGATCACACATTATGGAAACAATACTACTACTGCCACAAATAGATGAATCCTCTTCATTAGACTATACTATTGCTTAAGGTAATGCCATCCACCTCCTACAACAGAAATATGTATATGTAATTGTCTCAAATTACTCTGAGATATATATAGTTAATATACCTGTTTTGTCTTCAAACAGATATTTGCTGTCACATCTGTTAAAAATGTGAAGTTTTAATGACTATTACATTTATGTATAAAAGATATTTTGTTCTAAAACAAAGATTTTTACTTTTTATATTGTAGAAAATGTCACTTTGATCAGAGCCATGATGAGGATGATATTATAGACAAACATCAGAGATATTCTCCTGATAATCATGCAAAGGATCATGGGATTCTAATAGATGATGAAAAATCAGACCGAACTGAAAGTGTTTATTTGACTTCAAAACATGAGTCCCATAATTCATCAAAATCTCAGGATAAAGAAAATGTTGATTGTGTGCCAAATAGAACTGTGGAAAATGGTGCTAATTCTAAACAGACAAAAGTACCTCTAACACGTAAAAGTTCAAATATTACAAATGATTCTGGAAGAAGTTCTGTAAGTGAAAATGACAGTGTATTTAAAGATGAGACAGAAGAATTGCCCAGAAGGCATAGTTTAGCAGTAGTTGATTCTACAGGACACCTTAATGTGCCTAATGTTGCTGCTTTGTCGTCAACGGCAACAACAACAACAACAACCTCAGATCATAATCAGAACTGTGTATCTCCAGTATATGATGACAATGATAATCTAAATAAATCCAGTAAAAGAGCTCCGAAAATTGTGTACAGTCATTCCGAAGATCACCCTAATACAAATAGATCTATTATACCTTCTTCGCCTTACCATTCCCCATATAGTTCACCTTCTTCATCGCCACGGTTACGTAGACAACCAACGATGGAAACAAGACGAGTGTCAATTTCAGATAAAGATGGATATGTACAATTAAACCAGTATAAATTAAAAAGCGCAATAGGAAAGGTAAATAATTCTTTCTAACAAAATTTTTAAAAACGACATGACCATATGTGTTAATTTTGTATTTTGGCTCATTTGAGCTTGAAATATAGAAGACCCTTGGTCAAACTCCTGGAATGTGCCTAAGTTTTCAGCGGCCAATACTAAACTCGTAGGTCCGGTATTTTACACTGATCCGTTAATATTTTGGTTTCTTGTTGCATGTATTGTAAATTCCGCCACTGTTGTTGATGTTTCAAATTGAACGATTTTACACAATTTTTTCCCATTTTATCCGGGGGATGCCTCAATCTTCAGGTTGTCACACGCTTAACTTTGAAAACTCTTGACAGCTATGTAACAGTTAAAATAGCCATCAGTTTAGGGTGAAACTCTGGTACATGTAATTGCATAGAATATAGGTCTCATTGTCTTAATTTTAAAATATTGCAGTTTTCAAAACCAACAATATTACAAATTCATATAAGTGACTTTAATCAACCAATGGTACTTATTCTTTTGAAGTTCTAGAATTGATCGATCAAAGTTGTACAATTTATTTTACAATTATTTTGATGTTAAACTTTCATTTCACATAGATTGATTTTCTTATTTATAGATAAATACATAAATATATAATTACAGGGATCATATGGTATAGTGAAGCTAGCTTATAATGAGGAAGATGAAACACATTATGTAAGTATTATCATTATGGTAATCACTAAATTGTGTAGCTAAGTCTTATTTCAACTATGGTTATTTCTACAATGGGTAGATAATTATTATAAAACAAAATATTGTAAAATTAAAAAAGGTACTATATATTCTTGCTAAAGGGTAGCAAATGTTTCATTCAGTATGGAGAAATTTAAAATGAGTAATTTGTTTACAAGTTTCATGGAGGAACGCATTATTCGTTTTCTATTTTACAATTGTACTCATTAACAATTGTAAAAAAAAAACAGAATATATACTTAAGAGCAAGTTTATGTCTGCATATCATCCCCCCCTCTCTCTCTCTCTCTCTCTCTCTCTCTCTCTCTCTCTCTCTCTCTCTCTCTCTCTCTCAGTGATAGTTGCTACCAGTTTCACGTCTAAAATGGTGCTCGAAATAGTGGAGAAAATTCCATAAAAGAAAGGAAGAACTCTCTGGAATTCCTTTGTATTAATCAGATTTCTCTGGAGTTCTTCCAGATTCCGAAAAACAGTGAGGAAGTGCCTTACCACTTGACAAAATTTTTATCTGATCAGATAAGAAACAAAGGTGGAGATGCCTCTGAAAAAAATCTGTCGGAAATGAGGGAGAATAATAATAATAATAATAAAGATTATGAGCAACAACAAGGTGTCTGTTGTTATGCAGACATAATAAGTTCCGACACCAACACCTGTCTTACAAGCCAGGTTTCAGGACAATTTGACTGGTTTCCTGTTTGTGATGTCACAACTAGCTGTCTGTTCCTGAAGTAGTACATCTTGTTTTAGATCAGTCTGCTACATTCTACTTATGAAAAAATGAATTATCTGGTCAAGCACTTTTGAAATGGATAATTGGGAAATCCTATTTTAGTGTCACTAAAATTAAGCATTGTTGAGTATTAAAAAATGTGAGCTTTAATAATGGATTAATTTGATTATATTGTAGTCCTGCTTAGTATCAGATGGTTAATACTATTATTGTAAAAAATGTATAAAACTCAAAAAAGTTATAAAATCTGACACAATTCATTAATGATCGTGATCCAATGTAGAAAATAAGATTATATTAGTGTTGCTACTAATGCGTTCTTAAATTTCAAGCAAAAATACAATGATTAATGTAGCTATTTTTAGAATACTTAATAAAAATCAAGTCCTTTTTAGAAAATTTTGTTGATATGTCAAAAAGAACCACATACATGCTTTCTTTATCCAAAATAATTGACTATTTTTAGAAATGCAATCAAAAAATGATCATGTTGAACAACTTAACCATTTTTCTTTATCCAAATTTCAGAGTGGAGTGGAGTGGAGTGGCGTAATGGTGTTTTATGCCCCAGTCAAGAATCTTTCACTTATTTCAAGGCGGTCAGTTCTGGGATGGTTGAGGAAACCTGAGTGCCCAGCAAAAACCACTGACCTTTGGCAAGCAACAAAATTCAGAGTGAATTCTGTAAATGTTAGAACTCATACGTTAAAAATAAGCTGCATCAAGGATTTTATGTGAAAACTCGAGCTAGACATTTTTATTGTCAATCTGAGAGATTTTAATAATCAGTAAACTACAGAAATTTCATTAACAAATTAATGCTGTAACAAAGTATCTGAAACTAAACATTTTTCCTACTAACAACCTGAGTTATAAAAATGAAATTAATTTCATATTTCCAAACTTTTTATGTCAACAAAAGGATGCATTTCTTGCCAAGCCATATTGGTTTATTAAAACACTAGTGTATCCATTAAAACAATAGTGTATCCATTGTATTGATAGGTTGATAAAGTATGCTAATTGCTATAAGTTTTAGTTTGTTTTTTTTTCACTTGGACACCACCAGAGATGGTTTAAGAAGCTTAATATTTTTATTTACATTATATACCTGCATGTCAAGTTAAAAATTGCAGAAAATGTAGTCTACTATTATACAGATTATATGATGAACCAATAATAATAATAATAATAATTTTAATTTATTACATAATTAGTACTAGAAACAAATACAGTCTATTTGATATTTTGTAACTATAAAGAAAGTACATGTACATGCAATACCCTGTTTTAAAAATTTGCATCACATAATACTGATAGCAGCTTCAAGAATGATAAGCATAGCAGGAAGACATTCCTGTGTCTGTCCCTTCCTACAAGTCTATGATCCATTGAAAGTTTGATTTCTGCAGTCGTTAAACCTCACCAGTTTTATCTAACAAAATATGAAATAACAAAACATTTGAGACAACTTGAAAACTACCAGTTTATAGTTTCTTCTGCCCCAGTATATTTATATGCTGTCAGTATATTCTGACACTGCTTATATACAAAAAAAAAAAAAATTGTTAAAAGTAGCGTTTTATGTATTTGTCTAAAAAAAATAGATATCAATCAAAATTCTGTTTGAATTGCATTTTAAATGTTTGAAAAGATATACATGTATATGTACATGTACTTACATACATGTAGAAAAATAATTGACCTCTTTAGTTAATAGTACATTTGCTTTATAATACTTAAGTACATGTTATCTAGTTATTGAAAATTCATCTGCAGGTGCTTCTAGCATCTCCGACACATTGACCTTCTTCAGTCTCATTCAACATATTTTAGGTTTCATATTCACTGAGATTCTCAATGGACATTTTATAAATAACACAATTCTTCACAATCAGCAGTTTGTCAAAAACAAATGTTGTAGTCGTGGTGATCAAATGAACTTCTGCTCTTTTGTACCATATATTATGTGTACTTTTACCAACTATCAGTTACCAATGGTATCCTGTGAAATGGCATTTGTTGAGAAATTGGTCATACTTAGTCTTGTAATTGATTAAATTTTCCAAGACATATGGGGCCTTGGTGCTTGAGTGATCTAAAGTGTATGATTATTGGATATTAAGTATGTGCCTCTCGCTGCCTAGGTTCAATTCGGACTTTGACAAATCCTAGTATAAGAAAGTTTGTAAGTTTACTTGCCAAAGAACATTAGGTTTTTCTCTGGGCGCTCCAGTTTCCTCTGATGTGTTCAAACTGATTACTTCAATATAAGTGAAAGAATTTTGACTGGGGTGTAAAACACCATTGCTCCACTCCACTCCATTACATGTATTTTCTTTTTTCTTTTCCTAAGGATTTTAAGTTTACTCAATGATTTCTGTACTGTAAAGAAGAAATATGAACTTGTAAAAATAGCCTTTTTTTAGAATCTTTGTTTACCAGCCTATAGTTTTATCTGATTTCTTATTTGCATGTTAAACTTTATTTTTATGCTTTCACAAAAATTATAAACATTTATTTATTATTTGTTTATTTATTTATTTATTTATACAATTTTTTTTTTTCAGGCAATGAAAATTCATTCCAAAAAGCAACTTATTAAAAAGGCAGGATTTTTCAGTAAGTATGCATCAAAAAAGTTTTACTAAAACTTTTGAAAAAAAAAATCCAAAAATCTTAAGCAAATAGCTACCTTATCATTAACCCCTGCTTACAGATTATCATTTGTCTCTATGCCTGTGATAGAATCAAACGCAACAGATCCCAGTGTGAGAAAGTTTGCCTGACTGTTGACAAATGTCTTAAGTCCAAGCCATTATGAATAATAAATCATACCAAGGTTTTCCATATCATCAGTCTGATTTTAAAATTTTTAGTACATGTATAAAAATATCAACAGCAGAAAATATTGCTTCAAATAATATCATAAAATTTATTCAAAAATATTTGTTCCCTGTTATTAAATAATTGAATTTTGTAATACATATATTTATGATAGTTTGAGCACAAAACATAAATTACAGAACTTTTTTAAGATGTTTGAAATTTCAATTTTAGGGAGACCACCACCAAGTCGAGATGGTAAACCCATACAGAGGCCTCCAAACCCTCTGGAGAAAGTCTATCAGGAAATAGCTATACTTAAAAAATTAGATCACCCAAATGTGGTGCGACTTGTAGAAGTTTTAGATGATCCCGAGGAGGATAATCTGTATATGGGTAAGTTAGTTATCCTTCCAAGTCGAAAATAGTCATTAGAATGATTCAATTTAAACTGCCAAAAGTTTGTTTAGGATAAAAAATGGTTGGGTCATATGTAACATGTAAAACTATTGAGATTTTTCCAGTTATATTTCTGTTCAGTTACACTTGCTGTAAGCCTCAACCTGAATGCCAGTAATCAAAATAGGGTTCAAAACATAGGCCAGTCCACAAAAGCTTATTACATTTTATTCTGATCTGATAATTTTGTAAATTTTCTTATGTTCTTTGTAAAATTATTAGATTGGAACCAGTTAGAATTTTAAGCCCTATCTCTGACATCGATTCATAATTAAAGTGATTCCATAGTAAATTTATTTATTTATTTATTATTTATTTATTATTTATTTATTTATTTATTTATTTATAATATTATTATTATTATTTTATTTTGTTTTTTTGTTTTGTTTTTGTTTTGAAGCAAATAAAGATTTAACATTGTTTCTAAAAGCTCTGCTCTCATTTTACAACTTTTTTTAATGGCACTGTTACAATTTGTCACAGCATTATCGTAAACCTGATTTTATAAATTTTAAAATGCTACTTTGGCATCTTGTTTGTGTATCGTAATTTGATTTAAGAAAAAATGAGATACTTTATACCACAGACAGCAGTTTATTACTGTTTTGTATACAATTTCTGTAAAACATTTAAAATAAATCCTATTTAAATTCAGATTTTGGAAGGCTGGATTATATCAAAATACAATATATTTTCACTTTCAAAATACAGCAAACACAAAACACATGTATATGTAAATATTTACCATTTGATGGCTTTGTTTTAATTTTTTTATCAAAATGCAGTGCCTTTACAATCATTTATTGCCTATTATTAGGCAGTGCCTACAATTATATACTGCCAATTACTAGGCAGTTCCTAGATTTATATGAAAAAAAAAAAAAAAAACATTTGACAGTGCCTTCAATCATATACAGCCAATCACTAGGCAGTACCTACAATCATATGCAACAAATTATTAGACAGTGTCTGAAATAAGATACATGTACTGCCAATCACTAGCAGTGCCTACAATCATATGCAAAAAATCATTAGACAGTGTCTAAAATCATATACATGTACTGCCAATCACTAGGCAGTGCCTTTACAATCATTTATTGCCTATTATTAGGCAGTGCCTACAATTATATACTGCCAATTACTAGGCAGTTCCTAGATTTATATGCAAAATATAAAAAAAAACATTTGACAGTGCCTTCAATCATATACAGCCAATCACTAGGCAGTACCTACAATCATATGCAACAGATTATTAGACAGTGTCTGAAATAAGATACATGTACTGCCAATCACTAGCAGTGCCTACAATCATATGCAAAAAATCATTAGACAGTGTCTAAAATCATATACATGTACTGCCAATCACTAGGCAGTGCCTACAATCATACACTGCCAATCACAAGACAGTGCCTACAATCATATCCTGCCAATCACTAGACAGTGCCTACAATCATGTGCTTCCCATCATTAGACAGTGCCTACAATCATATACAATTACTGCTAAACACTAGGTAGTGCCTACAATCGTGTGCAACCCATCACTAGACAGTGCCTACAATTATATACTGCCAGTCACTAGGGAGTGCCTACAATCATATGCAACTCATCACTAGACAGTGCCTACAATCATATACTGCCATTCACTAGGCAGTGCCTACAATCATATACTGCCATTCACAAGGCAGTGCCTACAATCATATACTGCCAATCACAAGGCAGTGCCTACAATCATATCCTGCCTATCACTAGACAGTGCCTACAATCATGTGCTTCCCATCATTAGACAGTGCCTACAATCATTTACAATTACTGCTAAACACTAGGTAGTGCCTACAATCATGTGCAACCCATCACTAGACAGTGCCTACAATTATATACTGCCAGTCACTAGGGAGTGCCTACAATCATATGCAACCCATCACTAGACAGTGCCTACAATCATATACTGCCATTCACTAGACATTGCCTACAATCATATACTGCCATTCACTAGGCAGTGCCTACAATCATATGTAACCCATCATTTGACTGCCTATAATCATATACTGCCAATCACTAGGCAGTGTCTTCAATTATATACTGCCTGTTACTAGAAAGTGCCTATAATCTTATACTATTCTTACATGGTTTTGTCAAATGCATGTACTTTCATTGGTTTGATATCTTATGGAAATGATAAGAAATGATAGTTCTGTTCAAAATGACACATGTTACACATAAAAAGACACATGTTACACATAAAAAGACACACGGTATACATAAAATTATGCATAGTACACATAAAATGATGCATAGTACACATAAAAATTTGTTTTATTAAAAATTAAAATCAAATTATTTCTTTTATCTGTAAAAAAAAGAAAGAAAAAGGGGAAAAAAAACAAATTTTTCATTTAAACTAGACCATATTTACATTGTTCATGTACAATTCATGATGTGGTTAAAATATTGAAATTCCAAAACGTTTCTTTTTGAAAAAATATAGATATTTTAAAATTAATCTAACGAAAAATATTGTTTATTTCTAATGATGATTGCCTTTGAAATTGAAAATTATTCTTATTTTCCAAATAAAATACAGATATAAGAAAATTTGGATCAACTGTTTAATGTTCTTTTACAAACAAACCAATAAAATTGCTCCATTTTATATCAGTGATTTAAAAAAAAAAAAAAAAAAAAAAAAGGAGGAAAAAAGAAAAAAAAAATTTAATTCTGTTTACAAAAAAAAGCAATATCAGAAAAAACCAGGGTCAAAACAATTTTCATTTACAAAGCATGACTATGTTTTAAATTGAGACAAATAAGGCTACATAGCATGCAAATGCACACGGCAAAATGTCACAAAGTCAACTAATCTTGATTATAGTTTTACGCCTGGTGTTAGAGACACATTTATTGAGAAATGTAATCTCCTTTAGTTCTATTTGATTTGTAAATACAAATTTGATTATTTCACACCACAACAAGAAGAATTAGGACTAATTGCATTGACGGCTTAGATTTTCTGTCATTGCAACTCTGCAATGTGTAATGTATCGGAGATGCTATCTAGCTAACATACAAGTCTCTAATTGCCTTAGACCAATAGGCTTAGAGAGATAAACGCATTACAAGATATATATTACAATTTCTGTCTAGTGTTTCATTTTTTGCAGGATTGACAGTACATGGCAGGAGAGTTAATACAGATATATGATATTAATTAAACAACATATTAACACAAAAACAAATGTGAAATGTCAACACTTTACATCAGTAATTAAATTGTTCCTGTACACCTAAGCAGTTTATTATTACAGCTGTATTATTATTATTATTATTATTATTATTATTATTATTATTATTATTATGAAAATGATTAGGAAATGACATAGTTAAACTTTTAATTTTATACTTAAAAAAGGGAATCATTTGACTTTTTAAAAAAAAAGATAAGAAAATGACTGAATGTTTAATTTAAACATACATTTATTGCCATATTTTTTAGAAAACTTTTTAACATTAAAGAGAGAGAGAGAGAAGAAAAAAGAAAAATTTAGCTTTTGGTTTTTTTTTCCAATTAATATAATTTTTTTTTTCATGATTTAAGCTTTTTGATTAATTTTTTCTGAAAAAGCTGATTGATCAATACTAATTTCACAATGATTAAAAAAATGTCTTTTATTGGAAAGAGCAAAAAAGTCGAGATTGCTCAATAGGAACTTTGATGTAGGCTTTTGGTGAATCAGAGCTGGATTTATGATAAAAATGATGATATTGAGTAGCAGGATTTGTTTGATGAATAAATAGATTGATCACTCAATGCATTATTAGATTATTGATTTAGTTTTATTTAGAGTTATTAAGGTCATTGTTATGTTCTTTGTGTCTGTAGAATTTGATTCTCATGCTTTTTTTGTCCGACTCTATCTATCAGCCTTATGATGAATGTGACATTTGACATGCAATAGAAAGGTGATTCATTATAATGTTGTTCTTCCATACACTTATTAGTTTGGCTTACCATTGTGTATTGCTATCATTTCTAATGTTTATTAAATACTGTATGTACCATACATCTTTTATTGGATAACATCAAATTATACAATTCATTATCCAATAAAAACTAGAACAGTCTTTACAGAGACAAATACCCCCTTCCCCAACATACCTTAAAGGGACAAAACTAAGAATTTGACCTAAAGACCTTTACCTTGGCTTTGATCTATACACCTAAATTTGGTATGTCAACTCATTTTCTTATTTCGTTACAAACTTATTCCAAGTTTGATAAAAATCCTCCCATAGATGTGAACATTTTTAGCAGTCATTGTATTAGGACAGATCTACAGGCAATAAGACAAAGAGATAATCAGACAGACATAGTCATCATCATTTTCATCATCATCATCATCATCATCATCATCATTATTTTGTTTAGATTATCCAGGCTTTTCATTGTTCCTTTTACAAGGGTGAGGCCTGGCTGTTCAGTTGAGAACGAAATCTCCCTGTTCATGCTGGTGATCCAGTGGATTTTTTTCACCCATTCTTAGAACTTATGGTCCTGATTCACTAGGTCATACAAGGTCAATTTTGGTGAACCCTAGCCCACGACAAGTGACATTCAGTGTACAGATCCTAGATATCCTAGATATCCTGTACTGCACGTTACGTGGTCAAGACCATCTCAGCCAGCTTGTCTGGATAATTTGATAATTTCTGAGAGTGGTTCATTGAAATCACCCTAAATTAAGTTTAAAGAAGATATAATAATAGTTTTACACCAATGTCAAAAGCAGGCCAAGAGAAAGCAATGCACAATATCTTTTGGTATATTATAGAGAGCCCTTTTTAATTGCAACAGAGGTCTGTGATTGGTTAATATAAAATCTATCCTGAATTAAATCAAGAGTTTTTCTTTATAAAGATAACTTTTTCCTGTATTTTTGTGTGTTATATCAAAGAAATTATACTTTTTGTGAAAGTAACATTAAGATAAGTTACAGTTTGAGTTTAAAGTTAGGTCAAATGAATTATGACACTTTGAAGATAACAGGCAAAAAATAAGACAGTCTTTTGATGGTCTCTTCATGGTTTAATATTTTCTTTTTTTTATTTTTCAGCCTTTGAACTTGTGGAAAAAGGGTAAGTTCTTATTAAATACTAATCTATTATGGACCTCTCCCGAGGGAACCGTTCTCCTTTGGTGTTGTCTGGAAAGGTATTGTGACCGAGCCAATAGCCAATTCCATCACAAATGCTTGGAAAAACTTCTGGCAAATTTAATTTGTTTTCATGAAAAATTGCAACTTAATTCTTAGAGAGCAAAGATGATGACAGAGTTAACTTTGGTTTCTGAACGTAATGATAGCAAATTTATCAAAAAACTTTTAATACTTTAATTCTTCTAAATATGAATATTGATTGTCTTCTTAAAAACAGTGAATGTTTGTAACACTGAAAGTCCTCTTAATTCATACATGAACTGTATAAGTATTTGCATAAGCATGTAATATATATGATGCTCCCAAGGGTCTCAAACATTTAGTGTGTATTAATATTGACACTGTCATTGTTTCCCCTAGGACAGGTGAGCTAAAATTAATGTTGAAGTGTATTAATATTGGTGGATTTAATTTAACACAAAAAGTGCCAATATAAATACACAGCCAAAATAAATGCTTATACAGTATTATAAAATTGTCTTTATTTTTTCAGAGAAGTACTTGATGTTCCCACGAGTAATCCACTCCCTGAAGAACAGTCCTGGTTATATTTCAGGGATATTATACTGGGTATTGAATACTGTAAGTATATTGTAACAGAACTTAAAAACAAGAAAATCCTATAGTCAGCTTATTCAAAAATACAACAAATATCGAAAAGACATTTTTGTTAACTATGATGTTAACCAATGGTACACCATGTTTGAAAATTTCAGCAAAAATTGACTGCCTTTTTCTCGAAAAAAATCGCATTTTTATGTGTTTTTGTTGAACCTGGCATCGCCATAAGGCGAGACTTAGGTGTTACTTTTATGGTGTCAGGGGTGGCGATGGCGGCATGTCAAAATGTTAAAGTTTATGTTAAAGTAATGTATTTTCTACTCAAAAATTAACCAGTCGAGACATTTAAATCTGTTGAATTCTTGTTTTTGTGTTATTTGCTTAGAAATTATAGTTCAAAGAAGACGTACAATGAAAATATATCCCCTGAATCTAATTTCTTTTTTGTTACAAAATTTGTAACTGAAATTTTGTTACTAGTATTGAGAAACAAATTTGCTCTTTTAGATGTTTTTTTTTAATTTGCAATTTTCTTTTGGGCTCTTCTTTTTCAGATTCTGGGTCTCCATAGAATCGACCTTTTGCACACAATATAAAATGTATATACTTCAAAAAAAATTCTATAACTGCAGTAACTTACTGCAAGCAGATGATGGTTTTAAGTACAATACATATTTCAAAGCAATTAATTCCGATGTCTACGATGTTGTTAATTGACAGTCTACAGACTTCATTACTTTTGTACTTTACTTTCTGTACTTCCTGTGTAGCCATTTATTGACAGCTAACATAAGTAAAAATTGGTCTGACTGTAGACCCAAAGCAATCAAGAACATGCCACGATTGTTAAAAACACAAAAGATATAAGCAAGACGTACTACATGACACAATAAAACACGTCTCAAGACGAGCCATAAAACTCCAGACATACTTTTGTAAACCTGGCGTAAAAAGATTTTAAAAATTACCGGCATTTATTGTTACAAGGTTGAGAAATAACCTGAAAATTTCACAAAACGGAAAAATGTAATAACAAAAAAAAAATTACTGGTATTTCTTGTTACATGGTTGAGAAATAACCTGAAAATGTCACAAAACGGAAAAATGTAATAACAAAAAAAATTACTGGTATTTATTGTTACAAGGTAGAGAAATAACCTAAAACTGTCTTTCATAAAAAAGGGAAATAAATGAAGAAAAAAAATATCATAACAAAATAAAATATCTAGGAACAATGTTGGTGATTTTAAAAAAAGACAATAAAGAAATATAGTGAAGAAATATTATAGACTTACTTTGATAGCTAGCTTAGTACAGAATAAAGAATAAGATCTAAAATGGTCAGACATCTAACACAAAACTGAAAGAAAAGAAAGAATATATTGACAACCATTGTAATTCTATAAAGAGAATAGTCACATCACAAGCAGGAAGTAAAAAAATAAGGAAACAAAACTAATAAATTGATTATTTGTCAGATTAGATGATTTAGATTTTTTTCAATAAAATCTAAGAAATGTTAAAAATGCTCACCCTCAAATATTTAGTAGGAAGCTACTGCAAGAAAAACAAGACAAATGACCTAGATCTGTTACCTAGCTGTTTGCATATTATGACAAAATTAACTGATAATTACCGGTAGTTAAAGGTCTTTCGTGATCTGATGTCAGAATGTTTATAAGCACCAGCAAGTCTAAACCATGTAAACACTTAATGATAGCATGTTGTCATTTGAATAATCCCACTATCTCACGCAATTTTTTGTTATAACAACCTTTATATTAAAATAATCTTATTGTGTATTTTGCCATTAGATCTTTAACAGACTATATAATACATGTATTTGTATTGAACCAATGTGTTAATTATTGGACCTATAAGTCTGTTGCTGCAAGCTTGCATCTTTTTTTAAGAAAAAAAAAAACAACATGCCCAGTAAATCAGACACAAAATTTATTGGGATTCAGTTGCTGAAGCCATTATGATCTATTTTGTAATACTATTTTACTGATGTTGACCGAGTATTGACATGCTGACCCACACAGATTTGACTAAAACTTTTTACTGATTTAAAATTTGTTTCATAACAGCTTCAATTCTCAAACCTAGTCACATTTATCATTTTGTATCAAACTTTATATCAGAATCCATCACGATAACCCTCAGAGGATTGAACAGCGGTATCAGAAATTTATGACATTTTTCTTCATCATAAATGAAGTTTTTTTTTATTATTTTATACTATATTTCTTATCTTTCTTATAACAAATACTTTAAATAGATTCAGCATTGCAGAAAAATACAAACCCGTTATTTTGATCCTGCGGTGATTTAGATCTAACAGAATAAAACTCCTTAATCATGACGAAACTGAGCCAACCTGTAATATAAAAAAAAACTCTTTTCAACATGCAGTCAATTATGACCAAGCTCACAGTTGTGTTTAAAGGTTAATGGAATAGCACTTGAAAACAATTTGTTTGTTATTAGGTTACTTGTTACCATGGTTACAGTAAAAAAAACAACTTTGATCTCTATTTTAGATGTATATAGCAATACTTTTGTAGCACTCTCTAACTGATAAGTTAAATAATTATGTAACAACAATAAAATTTAGACAGCATTTGATTTGTGTTGCCATGGTTACCACTTGTAATTTTGATTGCTACACATTTTCATCAAAACAAAGCAACTTTATATTGCTTTTATTGAATTTGTTCAACAAGTAATTGAATAATGCAGAAATAAAATGTGTTGCTCTGTAACTGTACATGGATTTCTTTAATGGTTTGAACTTATTTTGGATTGTTTTAACTATTGCCAAAAACACATTTTCTTCAGCTATTCAATTTGATATAACTTGCCTTGATTTTTCATTTTTACTGATGTAATTTGTAACATTTGTGCATTCTACTGATGTTGTTAATAGTTAATAGAACTGTTATGTTGCAATTTCACACCAAAACATCATGCATTTCAAAGTTGAACAAGTGTCTTATGGTAACATCTGACTAATGAAAGATAAAAGCATGCAATCTTATTTTTTAGCCCACAAGGTATAATTTTATTACCAATTATTTTTATGTATGAAATGTACTGAAATTTATTTACTATTTTACTTGTAAAAATTTAATGCACATCTGAAAACCTAATTATTGTAATTTTAAATAAAAGTAGATTTAATTACCACTTTACAGTGCATTATCAGAAGATAGTTCATCGGGATATCAAGCCATCAAATTTGTTACTTGGTGACGACGGACATTTAAAGGTTTGTAAAAATCAATTTTAATTTACTACTTTCAAAAAATTATTTAATCTGGTTTTTTATTCCAATTTTTGTGTGCTTCTACCCTTGAAAAAACAATTTGTATAATAAAAAAATCACATTAAAAAACATTGAACTTTGATTTAACGATTTGCCTAACAAAAATCCCATGCAAAGAATAAAAGATCTTGTTTCAAGTTGATTTAAAATAAATAAACATGTTACTGAGGTCGAAATTGTATTTTAGTGGGAAGAAGTTGAAAATTGATCAATTTCCAGTAAAATATAAATTGGATTTTTTTCTAAATTTAAATTTAGCTTTTTTTAATTTTTTTTTATTTGTTGTTTCTACATTGTATAAACAACAAAATAAGAAATTAATTTATTAAATTTTTAAGTGGTATAGTGGTTAGCATTTATGCCTATCAAAAACTGTGTCTCAATTTCTACTACAGTACTGTACCAACTTTATATCTTAGAACAATTGAGGTTATATTCTTTTCATTTTTGCACAGCTCAATCCAGATCCAATCTGTTCAGACATTATAACAATTTTATTAACTCTACTTACAATTTTAATTTTATATTGTTAATTTTGTAAATTGTAGAGTTTGATTTTTTTTTTTTAAAATTTTTTGTAATTTCTTTTGTAGATTGCAGCTTTTGAATTTTTAGCTCAACTGGCTATAGCCAGCTGAGCTTATGGCATGGTTTTGCGTGCGTCCATGCGTGCGTGCGTGCGTAAACTTTAATCTTCTCCTCTGAAACCACTGGGCCAATTGGAACCAAATTTGGTGTGGAAGGTCCCTAGGTGGGGTAGACCAAAGTTTGTACCAGGCGACCCCGCCCGACATCCAAGATGGCCGCTGTTACTATAAATAGCAAAAACACATAAATAGCCATTGCTGAGTCATTTTTTAACCATTTTTGTTCAAATTTGAAATGTAGAGAGTAGATAGCGGGGCATTCAACATATGTAAAGGGTTTTTATGAGAAATTTTTCGTTGACCCGATTTTTACGAATTATGCAAATGAGGTTTAATATTTAATCAATTCTTTGAAAATATTCTCCTCTGAAACCACTGGGCCAATTGGAACCAAATTTGGTGTGGAAGGTCCCTAGGTGGGGTAGACCAAAGTTTTTACCAGGTGACCCTGCCAGACATCCAAGATGGCCGCTGTTACTATAAATAGCAAAAACACATAAACAGCCATTGCTGAGTCATTTTTTAACCATTTTTGTTCAAATTTGAAATGTAGAGAGTAGATAGCGGGGAATTCAACATATGTAACGGGTTTTTATGAGAAATTTTTCGTTGACCCGATTTTTACGAATTATGCAAATGAGGTTTAATATTTAATCAATTCTTTGAAAATCTTCTCCTCTGAAACCACTGTGCCAATTGGAACCAAATTTTGTGTGGAAGGTCCCTAGGTGGGGTAGACTAAAGTTTTTACCAGGCGACCCCGCCCGACATCCAAGATGGTTGCTGTTACTATAAATAGCAAAAACACATAAATAGCCATTGCTGAGTCATTTTTAGCTCACCTGAGCCGAAGGCTCAAGTGAGCTTTTCTGATCAAAATTTGTCTGTCGTCGTCATCGTCGTTGTCGTCGTCGTCGTCGTCGTCCGCGGCGTAAACTTTTACATTTTCGACTTCTTTTCTGAAACTACAAGGTGGATATCAATGAAACTTGGTCAGATGCATATATGGGCCAGTGCAATTCAGATTTGTTCATGACGTTGTCCTAGCTCCCAAAACTAGGTCAAGGTGACCTATGGTTCAAAAAAACTTAAAAAATCTTCTTCTCCGAAAGTGAAGATGGTAGAAAAAATCTGATATGATATTTGGCTTCTCTAGGGTCTTAAGCTTATAAATTGTTCATTTCGTGAAATTTGGTAAAAAATTAGGTTACGCGTTTTTGCGTTTAATTTTAAAAATTTCGTAAAATAGCTTCAAATTGTTATAACTTGACTATATGAATAGATATTGACATGGGATTTTCAGTTTTGACTTTTTCTTGAAATAACCTTCAAAATGGGGTCAAGGTCAAAGTTCAAGGTCATGACCTAGTTTGTAATTTGTGCAGTTTTAGGCTATTTTCTTCAAAATTTTAAGAGATATATAATATCAAAACATTGTTAAAATGTTCAGCATGACAAAATGTAAAGAGGTACAAAGTTTCGTAACTGTATGATAATACATGTAGGAGTTGTTGCCCCTGAAATGTTATTTTTCTGCCAATGAAAACTAAAATTGTGCATTAGCTTGAAAACTATAAACTTTTTGTATAGACATGTATTTTAGAATATTGTAGGTATTGACATGACGAACATTTTGATATATGGCTCAAGGTCATACATTCAAAGGTCAAGGTCATAGGTGCATAAAAAGACTGAAATTGTTAATTATCTTGGAAACTATAAACTTTTTGTATCGGCATGTATATTAGAATATTGTAAGAATTGATATGGTAATCATTCTGTTATGAGATATATACTCAGGTTGGCCATATCCTCAGGTGAGCGTTAAGGCCCATGGGCCTCTTGTTTAACCATTTTTGTTCAAATTTGAAATGTAGAGAGTAGATAGCGGGGCATTCAACATATGTAACGGGTTTTTATGAGAAATTTTTCGTTGACCCGATTTTTACGAATTATGCAAATGAGGTTTAATATTTAATCAATTCTTTGAAAATCTTCTCCTCTGAAACCACTGGGCCAATTGGAACCAAATTTGGTGTGGAAGGTCCCTAGGTGGGGTAGACTAAAGTTTGTACCAGGCGACCCCGCCCGACGTCCAAGATGGCCGCTGTTACTATAAATAGCAAAAACACATAAATAGCCATTGCTGAGTCATTTTTTAACCGTTTTTGTTCAAATTTGAAATGTAGAGCTTAGATAGC
Organism: Tegillarca granosa; assembly: GCA_029721355.1. Taxonomy (NCBI): domain Eukaryota; kingdom Metazoa; phylum Mollusca; class Bivalvia; order Arcoida; family Arcidae; genus Tegillarca; species Tegillarca granosa. The sequence continues at coordinate 10,632,230 of CM056607.1, forward strand.
GGGGCATTCAACATATGTTACGAGTTTTTATGAGAAATTTTTCGTTGACCCGATTTTTACGAATTATGCAAATGAGGTTTAATATTTAATCAATTCTTTGAAAATCTTCTCCTCTGAAACCACTGGGCCAATTGGAACCAAATTTGGTGTGGAAGGTCCCTAGGTGGGGTAGACCAAAGTTTGTACCAGGCGACCCCGCCCGACATCCAAGATGGCCGCTGTTACTATAAATAGCAAAAACACATAAATAGCCATTGCTGAGTCATTTTTTAACCGTTTTTGTTCAAATTTGAAATGTAGAGAGTAGATAGCGGGGCATTCAACATATGTAACGGGTTTTTATGAGAAATTTTTCATTGACCTGATTTTTACGAATTATGAAAATGAGGAGTAATATTTAATCAATTCTTTGAAAATCTTCTCCTCTGAAACCACTGGGCCAATTGGAACCAAATTTGGTGTGGAAGGTCCCTAGGTGGGGTAGACTAAAGTTTTTACCAGGCGACCCTGCCAGACATCCAAGATGGCCACTGTTACTATAAATAGCAAAAACACATAAATAGCTATTGCTGAGTCATTTTTAACCGTTTTTGTTCAAATTTGAAATGTAGATAGTAGATAGCGGGGCTTTCAACATATGTAATGGGTTTTTATGAGAAATTTTTCGTTGACCCGATTTTTACGAATTATGCAATGAGGTGTAATATTTAATCAATTCTTTGAAAATCTTCTCTGAAACCACTGGGCCAATTGGAACCAAATTGGGTGTGGAAGGTCCCTAGGTGGGGTAGACCAAAGTTTGTACCAGGCGACCCCGCCCGACATCCATGATGGCCGCTGTTACTATAAATAGCAAAAACACATAAATAGCCATTGCCGAGTCATTTTTTAACCGTTTTTGTTCAAATTTGAAATGTAGAGAGTAGATAGCGGGGAATTCAACATATGTAACGGGTTTTTATGAGAAATTTTTCGTTGACCCGATTTTTATGAATTATGCAAATGAGGTTTAATATTTAATCAATTCTTTGAAAATATTCTCCTCTGAAACCACTGGGCCAATTGGAACCAAATTTGGTGTGGAAGGTCCCTAGGTGGGGTAGACCAAAGTTTTTACCAGGTGACCCTGCCAGACATCCAAGATGGCCGCTGTTACTATAAATAGCAAAAACACATAAACAGCCATTGCTGAGTCATTTTTTAACCGTTTTTGTTCAAATTTGAAATGTAGAGAGTAGATAGCGGGGCATTCAACAAATTTAAAGGGTTTTTATGAGAACTTTTTCGTTGACCCAATTCTCAAAAATTATGCTTAAGGTGTAATATTTAGTGAAATCTTTGAAAATCTTCTCCTCTGAAACCACTGGGCCAATTGGAATGAAATTTTGTGTGGAAGGTCCAAATGTCAGCCTGACTAAAGGTGGTACCAGGCAACCCGGCCTGACATCCAAGATGGCCGTCATAACTAAAAATAGAAAAAAAAAAAGACCATTGTTGATCTTTTTTTCCACCAATTGAGCTCAAATTTTAAATATAGAAAGTATACTGTATGGGATTCATAATTAATAATAATCTTTCTGAGAAAATTTTTATTGACCCAATTTTCAAGAAATATGCAAATTAGGTTTAATATTTAGTAAAAATCTTTTCCTCTAAAATCACTGGGCAAATTGGAACCAAACTTCCTGTGGAAGGTTCCTACATCTGCCTAAAAAAAAGTTTGAACCAGTCTGAGATGCCTGTTGTTACTAGATATATATATATATATAAATAGCCATTGTGGATCCATTCTAAGCTCAACTGGCTAAACCCAGCTGAGTTTATGGCATAGTGAAGCATGCCTGCATGTGTGTGTTGCAAAGTAGGCTTCATTGAAGCAAAAATGGTCATAAGCTAAATTTATTTCCCATTTTAAGCTGATGAACCAATTATGATAACCACATCACATTGTCTTAAAGGCACCACAGTGGCTGTGTGGTCTTAAACATTCGATGTTACAAATCACAGCACCTTTCACCCCTGACATTGTGCATTAATGCCAAGTGGGCTAGCACTTCATCTTTGAAAGTTTGTCAGTTAACTTGCTGCTTGGTCGTGGTTTTCTCCTATAATCCAGTGTCCTCCATCATTTCCAAAATTGACAGTCTCCATATAAGTGAAATATTCTTGAGTTGAACGTTAAACAGCATTTCAATCAAAAACAAACATTGTCTTACATATGCAGCCAGTTGAGCATCACAGGCCCTATTGGGCCTCTTGTTTAATTTTATGTAATTAATTTTGTAGATTGCAGATTTTGAATTTTTTAAATTTTATGTAATTAATTTTGTAGATTGCAGATTTTGAATTTTTTAAATTTTATGTAATTAATTTTGTAGATTGCAGATTTTGAATTTTTTAATTCTATGTAATTAATTTGTAGATTGCAGATTTTGGTGTAAGCAATGAATTTACAGGCAATGATATTTACCTCACAAACACAGCTGGAACACCAGCATTTATGGCACCAGAAACATTGAGAGGTATTTGTGACTATTGGTTTAAAAATTCTACATAATTTGATGACTAGAATTATTGTTATGTTTTCATAAAGTTTTCTTTAAATTTGCTTGTTGAAATAATTTTTAAACCTGGCCATCATCACAACCTGCATTAGACACTACCTCTTTTTTAAGACCACCAATGATAAGGTCTTTTACTTATATTACTTGAACTTACAGGAAAATGTTCTTGTAATGTCCCTGGATACCTTTGCCACCTCACTTATTGCCAAAATTTGACTACAATTGTGGCATTGAATTACTATAAATAAATACTAGTTGATCATTATTGCTACCTTTGGAAGTCTTCACAGACAGATTTAAATGCAAATGGACACCTTAAATAACAAGAATTCCATGAAATTAAATGTCTCGCCTGGTTAGTTTTTGAGGATTAAGAGTAACTGTTATATTATTTATTGGTGTTAAAAAATAATGTTGGTTCAGTACAAAATGCATATCATAAATTAAATTGTATTTTTCAAACAAATATCTTTCTTTTCACATAACACTGGATAGCTGAACTATAATTTTTATTGTACATAACACGAAAAACATATAATCAATTCTTATAGAAGAAAGTATTCATGTTGTTGAGTAAAAAAAAAATTCTCAATTTTTTATCCAAAATCTTGGATCTGCCCTAAAACTAAAAAGATAAACTTTTATACAAGGTAAATAACACAGAAACTAATATAGCTTTATTTGAATTCCAAAATAATATTGGTTTAGAAACAAACTGCTTTTTCTCAAAATATGTATTTTTTCATTTAAAATCTAAGATTTATAAAAAAAAAAAACTGAAATAAATGGTCAACAGGCATTGTATATAATCTAGAAACTCATCAAACAACATTTGAAATGTAATTCATTAAGATTTAGATGTACTTTCAAAATTTTCTCAAAATGTGTCCTTTTTATGAAAAAAACCAACAAATTTCAATTTTTTCGGAAATACCCATAAGATATATTTATGTTCTATCATTGTACATGCTAAATTTAAAATTTCAAAAAAAAAAAAAAAGAAGAAGAACAAATTGAAAAATGGGTCGGTAGGAGCATTTTCTCAAAAACCCCAAATTAAACTGCATGATGAAACTGTGTTGCAAATTTCAATTCAATAACAGTACAAACATGTATTAGTTTAAGAGATATGGACTTTTACATAAACTTTCACATTTTGACATGCCGCCGCCATCGGAAAAGTAACAACTAAGTCTCGCCTTACGGTGTTCCAGGCTCGAAAAATACAGAGCCAAGTTATTTATTTTTCAAAGCTTCGCTTCAGTGAAACAATTGATTAGCTTAAATTTAAAATATGGATAAAATTACTGTTAATAAATTATGATTATTTCAACAATTGAAAAAGATTATGCTTCAGGTTATAAAAATTCTATTTTGTTTATAATCTTTTTAAACAAAATTTCCAAAAACATTTGATATAAATACATAAAACCAATTTTGACTCAATTGTTTAAATTTGTCAGACTTTATATAATGTAAAATCTTGAATAGAAGCAAGTACACATGTAGTTCCAAATTATTGGATCCAACAACCTCCCATGTAGTATCCCATAATGCTCTCCAAACATATGACTCTCTTTGTATATGGAATATTCTCAGTTAACATTTTTCCTCTTATTCTTCCTCAGTCTGATTTGGGAAATTTAAGACAATTTTTTTCAACAATCTTTTGTACAGATATTGTGGGATGTTCATCATGTGGTAGGCTACATATTGCTATCAAAGACAAAACTTTATTATTAAAAATTCTGTCCATTCTGTAAAGTATTATTATTAGTTTTGCTTAAATTTCAGTACTGATTGGCATTTTTGTTCATTTTTCAGAGGAAAAAGAAAACTTTAGTGGCAAGGTAAATATTACATAATAAAATTCTTTTTTTATTTGTTTAAACTAAAAAAAATCCTGCAAAGTCTTTAGAACAAAAGAATCAACATTCATTGAGGTTTAATGATACATCAGCCCTAATTTTGCTTAAATTGAGACTTTGTTCCAAGCCAATAGACTCATCAGGCCAGAGTATATTGCAGTTTCAGTGATGTGAAATGACTGAGAGTACAGTATTTAAATAAAACATCCATAGATCACAAGGTCTTACTTCCAACATATTATCCAGTATCCAATCATTTGGAAGTTCGATAGATTGGAATAATGTGAATGAAGTATCATGCTTAAAGACATACATACAACTCCAGCAGGGGCTTGAACCCTAGACTATATGGTCCAGCATTGGCTTGAACTCTAGACCATACAGCCCAGCAGGGGCTTGAACTCTAGACTATACAATCCAGTAGGGGCTTGAACCCTAGACCATATGGTCCAGCATTGGCTTGGACCTTAGAGCAGAGGCTTGAATCCAAGACCATACAGCACAGCAAGGGCTTGAACCCTAGACAATATGGTCCAGCATTGGCTTGAACCCTAGACTATACAGCCCAACAGGGGTTTGAACTCCAGACCATACAGCCCAGCAACCCAATAGGGGCATGAACCCTAGACCCTTAAATCAATATTCAGCTGTCTTTGCCACAATGGCATATGCCTCTACTTAAATACAGTAAAATTAACAATGTTTTAAAGTCCCAGTAAAGCTTAACTCTTTCACTTAATGCAAAGTTGGAAGAGGAAACCAGAATGCCTTGGGAAAATAACCAACTCTCTGCATGTGTACTGACTTTTCTACTAGAGTGGGATTTAATCCTAGGTGACGATAGGCACTGATGTAAATAATGGAGAAAAGACTAATGAAGCCAAAAAAATGTTTAATAATGTTTTTTACAGATATAAACCTACAAGTTATTGATTTTAGACTTTTGTGTTTTGTATGGGTCATAATTATTGTTTTGGTGTTTTTCAACTACAGAATAATAATGTCAATGTCAACATTTGAAATGTGTTACAGCCTGTAATAGTGATTAAAATACTGTTGATAAATGACAGAGGACAGCTGATGGTGATAGATGGTATAAAACAGAGTTTGTTGTAATGAAATCATCAATTTTAACCCTAAAAGTATAGAAAGTTGCCAAAAAAGATCCTTTACAACATGATTTTACAATGATTGATTGATTCATCAGTCTTTTAGAGTGTTATGTATATAATTTTTTCCGCCATTTTTGACTGGTACATTTTTTATGATTTTTTTCACAAGACTTGATCATTTAATGTCCCCATCATTGTATTGGCAATTTTATGAGTATTTTATGTGTCCTAGGCTAAGTAACGGTCTTTTTTATTAATCCAACTTGATGCACTATGTAAAAATGGAAAGCATAGAGTGCTATATTAATTTTGCTACACAGACAAATTCCAGGATATTGATAGAAAAAAACCAACATTAAATGTTTACAATTAATCTTAATTTTTCTCATTAAAGTAATGATCCAGAAATATAGTTTTATTCCACATGGTTTCTATATGTTGCCCTAAACATATGCTTTCCAAATAGTTGTGGATAGGTTGGGTGGGGGGGGGGGGGGGGGTCTAAAGCACATGCTAATGGATCACTTAAGTTTTAAATCCCATTCGGGAAATCCTAGAGTAATCAAAAGTTATTTATCTTGCCCAAGGTCGGTGGTTTTCTTCAGGCACTCCAGTTTCATCCACCATCCTCAAACTTATCACCTCAATATGAATGGAAGTATCTTGATTAAACCAATCCAATCCAATAAAATCCATGTGGTTATTATTATACTTTGCTCAACTGGACCAGGATAATTTGGAAACATAAATGAGATCTAATGTACTCAGATCAAAGTCTGTTGTAAATTTGTATGTAGGCAAGCAATCTGTATCCTGTTATAATATGATTTTAAATGTTTTGTATGTTTCTTATTACATACCTAGGTAATTTTTGTGTAATTTTGTGTTGTATTACATAGAGATGTCAGTTGACAATGTTTTATTTGTTTTAATTTACAGGCATTAGATGTGTGGGCAATGGGAATTACTCTATATTGTTTTGTATATGGAAAGGTAATATCATTACTGATTTCTTACAATCTGAACGGATTAGTTTATGATGGTGTTTTTGTCTTTCAATAAACTGAAATTGTTCTTTTAAATTGGATATATGAAGTTCAAAAATTTTATGCCACATCACCTTGTGTAATTGGAGAAAATTATTTAGTTGGCAACAGCTAACACTACCAAGAACATGATGTGTACAATACAAGTAATGATATGAACGGAAAAATAACACAGCACACTCTTGAAAATACAAATACATATTGACACCACTGATCTTAAAATTCCTGACTTTGGACAAGCATTGGAAGAAAAGTCTGTGTGTTGCTTATGGTATTGGATGGTACCCAACCATCCAAATTATCTTTAAAAATGGCCCATGAAATATTTTTATTCTTTTACCAAACAATGAATCAAAACTCATACATTTTTATGTTATTGAACCATGTAAATGTTAGTATCTACAAATTAATTTAGAGCTAAAGCTAAAACTTTTGGTAAAGCTCAAACATTTTGATGGTACAGATATGCAGGCTAATCAACTTGTTTCATCTGATGTTTCTTGTTTTATAAACTAAAGGTCAAGCAACACATTATAGTTTTCATTTTTTATTCAAATTATAAATTTGTATAAAATTTCCATATTACTTTTTGGTAAGACTTAGTTAATATTGTATGCTTACAAGCTTCAAGTGGATGATGATTAAGGAACTCTTCTGTAGTATAAGTTAAAAAAGTTTAAGTGTTCTGTATGTCCTTAAGATTATAATTAGGCTGCAAATGCCTTACAGTATTGGTACATTGTAATTGGTTTCATAAAATTAAACCTTTTTCATACTGTGTGTGCACATGCTGCTTAATAATATATATATTTGAGAATAGGCAAAATCTTTAATAAATAATTTTTTTTCTAAATTCATATTGTAACTCAAAAGAAAATAAATGTACATGTATTAATATTATTCAAAATTTTATATTTTTTATTAATTTTCAATCTGTATCTATTGAAGCATATTATGTATATTCATTGAAAATAGGGCATATCTGCAAGTCTTGCCATGTACCGGTAGATGAACTTTATTTGCAATACAAAGGCATAGGATCAATAGATATGATTTAAGACTGTGTCATATGATGTCACCAAACAATTTATCATTTAACATAACCAATGGCATTAATGCATGTTCTATAAGGTTAAAATTGTGGAGAACACTTTCATACTTGAGTACAGAGTCAAAAATTACAAACAAACTTTTTTGTTTTTTCTTGCAATAATTATCTTTTTGTGCATTTTTTTACTGGCATGCCAAGTTCAAATTTTGTTCACCTAAAAAAAGTGTAATAAAAAAGAAAAAAAAATCAATTTTTTTATGCTCGCTTGCCTCTATTTTTTTTTCCAAAAAAATCAATAGAACTAAAGATTAATTTGGTGTGGCCTTAAGTTAAAAATGCAAAATCAAAATTAACATTAATTTCTTGTTTAATTGCAGTGCCCATTTGTGGATGAGCCTGACCCTAATGAATTAATGAGCTGGAATCCAATCAGACTGCATCAAAAAATACTTAAAGATGATGTTTACTTTCCCCCAGAGTAAGATCTCTCTCTCTCTCTCTCTCTCTCTCTCTCTCTCTCTCTCTCTCTCTCTCTCTCTCTCACATTTATACAAATTTACACACACAGCAAAAACGTCTAAAAAGGTGAATAAGTTCGTAAATTTCATGTGAAACCTTTTTATTCATAAATATTCTGTAATTCTGAGGGATGAATAAGTTTAAATTTCATCTGAAACCTTTTAATTCATAATTCACACTTTCTAAAATAGAATATCTTAGATTAAACCTTCTAAATATTAATGTGAAATCTTTTTATTTTTGTGGTTTCTAGGACAAATATCATTTTATGAATTGGAATATTTTAGGTTTGTGCTTAGTTCAGCTTAAAGTAAGTGTGTTATGTATGGTATGTGCTGACATTAAATCGTTAGGTCAGGATATCCCTGAAAACAACATATATTGGAAAATGGCAAAAATTAATAATTTCATAGTATTTTTTCATGCGGATATTCTTGTACTTGAGCTCCACGAATTCAAGCATATCTTAGGTTAACTTAAGGACTTATTAAAAATAAAAATGTTTACATTAAACTGGGAATTTTTTCTTAGAATTTCAGAATTTTTACACCAGAAACTTTTATTATTTTTCAGGCCTAAAATTTCAGAAAATTTAAAAGATTTAATATTACGGATGTTGGATAAAAATCCTGAAACTAGAATTTCCATACCCAAAATAAAGGTAAGATTGCATCAGTGTTTATTATAGTATTGATGGTTTTAGACACTTATAGGGTTTAAAATTTGATGGCATTATGAAATAAAACAGAAAATATAATAAGTAATTTTCAGTCAATCATAAAAAAGTTTAGGATAATTGGAATTTTAACAGTATTCATATGATTCATATGAGGAATAACTTCCTAGTATTCTCAGTGAAGATTGATAATACCTGAGTATTTCGGCATTATTTAATCCCAAATGGTTCACTTTGTTGCTGTTAGGAATTTGAAATTTAGTCCTAAACTTTTCTGTTTGTTGCTGTTAAACAAAGCTACTTAAAAATATTTTTTGTAAGGGATATTTATACATGTATTAATTAAAATGTCATACGTTAAAACATCGGTTGTTTAATGTAGCTGATATACTTACTTCTAGGTAACTGAGCTGTTTAGTTGAATTTTTTACCTGATGGCTCATTAGGGTGCTAAATTTGTATTTTAAGTCAGAAACAATTCAGAGGTTGTTAACAATCCAGAGAACACATTACATTGCTGATACTTCATCCAAATTGCCCAAAAAGATGTTTTGTATGGACAAAATCCATGTTAAATTTATACAAGTGTATCTGAGTCATGTCAAAAAGTAGGTTACTGTGTCAAACATAATAAAACCATGTTTAGACTCCAGAGGCTTAATTTTTCCTGTTTATACTATCAATTAATGTTTTAAAATTCAAATTACAATTACACTGTATATACTTTGTTTTACAGCTACATCCATGGGTCACCAGAGATGGGGCATGCCCATTACCAACAGAAGAAGAAAATTGTGAATTAGTGGTTCTTACAGATGAAGACATTAAAAATGTTGTCAAACATGTGCCAAAGCTTGATACTCTGGTATGTGTTATATATAAATGTCATATGTAAATTATGTATGTATTATAGAACAATATTTACAGCAGAGATAAACTGATTTATTCTTATAATTCCATGATCTTCAGATTACTCAGATGAAGCTGAGATTTTATTTTTAAAGTCCAATTTACTTAAGAGTACCTAAATTTATCAAAATAACCTGATTTTATTCTTATAATCCCATGATCTTCAGATTATTCAGATAAAGCTGAGTTTATTTAAAGTCCATTGTACTTAAGGGTACCTAAATTTACATGTGTCAAAATAACCTGATCTTATTCTTAAAGTCCCATTATCTCCAGGTTACCTGAATATACACAGGTAACCTAAATTTATTCTGAATGTCTCCTGAACATTGTGTTACCTGAGCACACACATGTAACACATGTAACTTGAATTTATTTTTAAAATCCCTTGAACTATAGGCTACCTAAACACACCTAAATAACCTGACTTTGTTCTTAAGTCCCATGAACTTTGAATTACCTAAAAATACCAGAAAAAAACTGATCTTATTCTAAAAGTACCATGAACTTCCAGGTAACTGAGCACATAGTGATCCCTAAGCATTGTTCACTTGGTTAAAGTAAAACTCTTAACTTAGAAAAAGGAAACACATCAGATTATATTTGTGTCAACCTAGGAACTCTCAAGTTACATTACTGTTTATGCCTTTTACAAAAAATTACAAATTAGGACAAAACTTGTTCACAAAAAGCGAAGTGCTCAAGACTTCTTACATACATACCTGTTGACATTAGCTGAAACAAATGACTTTATGTTTAGCTTACCTACTAGAAATACAAAAAAAAGAGTTATTATCATTGGCACTTATATATACAGTATAATATACTTGCTATCAATGGAGCATCCATACAGATTAACTATCTGGCAACATTTGCTGCCCTTTTTCTGCCCTCTAAATACTTATTACAGTTACGATATTTATAACAATTAAATATGATCCATTGTCACATTTCTATGTGTTGGTTTAAGCGATTCAGAAATGAGTAAAAAAAAAAAAAAAAGCATTTCAATTCAAATTTTTATTACCATAAAAATATTTTTAATTTTGTAGTTGAAAATGATTTACATTTGTCACAACTAGATTTCAATTTTGCCAATTAATCAGTCTATTTAATATATTTAGAACCATTTTTTCTGGGAGGATGTTTGGATGAGTATGAAACATTAATATGTGTTTTTTTCATTTTCACAGAAAATTTTTTATTGGTAATTGCATATTTTCACTCTATTTCATTATATATGAACTAAAATTTAACTTATTGCATAAATGTCTTTATTTCAATAAGAAAACTGCTCTTCTGAAATTTCTATATACATGTACAACATGTACCATAAATATTTCTGTCAAAATTAATTTCAATAAAAGTAAATTCAATAAAAAAAGTCAAATTTTTATGAATATTCATGAATATTACATTATTTTGCAAAGTCATTGAAATAAAGCAAAAAAAATCTTATTTTTTCAGTACTTTTTTGCTTAAATCTGTAGATATATTACTTCATATACAAATGTTTATCAGTCGTTATATACCAATGAATGTTTGTTGCATACAAGTATTTGAAAAATAATTGATACATCAATATGTTTTGTTGTATGCTTGTCAGGAATAAAATATCAGAAATAAAATCAAAAGTTGTTTCCCTTTGGTAGATTAAAAAATTTACTGCTTTCTTTATGCTTAAAATATATTATTCCAAATACTTATAGCTTACTGTTGTTTACTATTAATCTTTAAAAAAAAAAAAAAAAAGATGATGTGATTTCAATGTTTATAAGGAACAAAGATTGTTATTCTTTTGCCTAATTACTTGATACTTTAGAAAACGATCAGCTTATAAATTTCATTCTTAACTTTAAAGGTCAGCATTTAAAATGACACTTAACATACTTCCTGTAGGAAACTCTGTAAAAACTTTGTATATAGAAAGTAGAATAAAATGTTATAAATGGTACCTACTTATGGTTGAAGAAACTTATACCACCTTCAGTCTCAGTAGCCTATTTCCTTTCACATTGACTGATAATGCTATAGGGAATTGATGATGGGTCCATCCTACATCTCTACAGAGATTGATGGGTCATTATCACTACCTCTTCTGTGCATCAGAACAATAATATCTACTAGCTTCAGTGCAGCACAGAGCAGTATATTTTCAAGCTTATTTTATAAATAATACATGTAGTTTTTTTTTTTTTTTTTTTTTTTTTTTTTTTTTTTTTTAATGTATTATAAAAACAAAAACAAAAATTTACATTTAGAGATTGTTTGATTCATGTTTAAATAAAGGGTTTTTTTTTTTTTTGTTTTGTTTTGTTTTGTTTTTTGTTTTGTTTTATATTCAATGGTCACAATATGTTTGTCATTTTTTTGTCTTGTCTGGTTGTTTATATTATTACATGTAACTGTTATTGTGTCATGTACTTGGTTGGGTTGGCTTTTGCCAAGAACAAGTATGGATTTTTTTCTGATTTTATATAAAGCCTTTTTTTAAATTTACTGATCCTTTTTTTTTTAACATCATTGCGTATTAAGAAAAATAACCATAATGGTAATATTTTCTGGACTATTTTATGGTCTCAAGATGCAAGTTAAAATAGTTGTCATGTTTTTTTATAAGGATTATGGGTTTTGTTTTGTTTTATTATTTTTTTTTTTCTATTTCCTTGTTTACCATAGATACCCAGTATGTTTCTTTAATGTCAGTGATTATGTTAATTTTGTTAATTTTATTGAGATGCCAATTAATTTTTCTTTCCATTACTATACTCCTCATTCTTTTATTCTTTTTATAGATACTTGTTAAGAGTATTTTACGCCACAAATCATTTAAAAATCCGTACAGAGACAGAGATAACGTTAAAGAAGAATTTCAGAGATCAGGGAGATCTAATTCTGCTCCAGATGCATTCCATCAACTCATTAAAAGGTAAATGAAATGAATTGAATGTCAGGTTAACCTTTTGATTTTTTTTTTTACACTGATGCACTGTTTCAAGTTGTGTGGCAAGGTCAATAACTCCCACTTAATTTATATATAGTTGGTGATATTTTAACATACATTCTATATATGTCAATTTACTAGACAGAAGTTGAGTTCAGTAGTGGTGTTTTTTGCTCTGGTCAAGATTTTTTTTAACTATATTGGGGCAGTCAGTTCTGTGATGGTGGAAGAAACTACAGTACCTGGATAAACCACAGACCTTCTTCAAGCTAACTGACAAACTTTCTCACACTAGGATCTGTGTCTGAGTGGGATTCGAACCTAATCTGTTAGCAGTACAGTGATCTGTAATTGCGCTATTTAGACCACTTGGTGACTGGGTACCCCTTATTAGACAGAATACAAAGTATATTTGTTTTATAAAACATTACTGTGAACCATTCCAGTCAATTTATTTTGGTGAATATATCATTTAGCATTGATTATGAGCAGATATTTGCACCAAAATTATTTTGTAAAAAAATACAAAGAAATATCCTGGAGTGGAGTGGAGTAATGGTATCAAGATTCTTTCACTTATTTCAAGGCGGTCAGTTCTGGGATAGTGGAGGAAACCGCAGTGCCTGTAGAAAACCACCTACCTTCGGCAAGCGAACTGACAAACTGTCTTACACTAGGATCTGTCCTGAGTGGGACTCAAACCTAGGTGGTGAGAGACACTGTGATCTGTAAGCGCACACTTAAGACCACTGGGCCACTGAGGTCCCTTAACTTGGACTGCATAATAATGACCAGTAAAATGGCCTCATGCTATCTATTAAGAAAAATCATTTAATAAATTTGTTGGATCCAATAAAAATTCAGTTTACAATGTATGCTAATTTATGTATATTTTTTCAGGAAAATTTCCATGGAAGCAAATGTTGATGTTCCTTTAGAAGAGGTTTCTTGATTCTTAGATTTGTTCCAGATAATTTGGAATATTTTTTTTCATCAGTTTAAACTACTGCATGAAGACTATTGGTGCCAAGTTTGTTATATATAGATACATGTATAGACGGACAGTTCTATTTAAAGTTAAGATAGACAATGGAAGATTTTCGAGTATACAATATTCCAGAAATATTTTAATAGTGACATCAAATTGACACGATATTATAAAGACATTTTGTATGTCTTAAAGCTGTTTGTTTGTTTGTTTGTTTTACACACATTTATATTTTGATTATGAAAATTTATTTATAATTTTTTTTAAACTATATTTATTCCAATATTTCTAAGAACACTCTGTTTTTCTTATGTGTCTCCTCTGAGAAGTTTAATCTCATTGAATACATGTATTGAAAAAAATTGATATTTTTGGGATTTTGGTTGCTAAGGGAACAAATTTTATTGATATTTAATGAAAATATTGAGATTTTACTTGCTAATTTATTAACTGTAAAAAAAAGGTTATTTATTATCTTTAACTTGAAAAAATAAGATTAAAAATATATGTATAATATACATATATGTATACTGAGAGAGAGAGAGAGAGACAGAGAGAGAGAGAGAGAGACCCATGTCAGGAATTACTTTTTCTGACAGTGTATATTTTTCTCAATTGGAAAAAAAAGAAGGAAATTAAATTTTTATTTACCCCTTCTGTCATGCCTGTGTTATTTCATTAGCGCCTTTTGTGGATTTCAGCTCAGTGGTTTTGGGAACAGACTTATGAACATTGTCAGTGTTTCATGAAATATTGGTTTATGAAGCATAAACCCAATTTATTTTGTCTGGGGTTTAATCAGCCCTTGTACTAACATACATTTTTTATGCAATACTTTCAGTTATTAAAACTCTAAAATTCAATTCATTTTAAAAATGTATAATTGCACTTTTATAAATTTGATTGAATTAAAATCTAAATTCCCTTTTAAATTATTTTTGATCATAAATATTTAAAAGGTGAATAGTCTAGTCAACCTACAGTTTGACCTCAAACTAATTGCAACAGAACAAATTTTGTTACTAATATGCTCTCAAATACATGAAATGTTTATAGTAAAAAGTCTACCAAAATTTGACAAGGGGAAACAAGTTTTTAAAAGTTTTAATTTCTTATGGGGATTTCTATAGACAAGGGAGAGAACTCCTGTAAAACAGGTGGATTTTTAGTCCAATTATCATATGTTTTTTGCTATTTTAACAAAAAGTAAAAGAAAGACCCTGGAATAAATCAAACATAATTGATTCCATATGTATATTCAACATTTCTGATTTCATTTAAAGTGAAATCATTGGCCCATTTTTATTCAGTTGCATTTTATTTAATTCTTTTACAATCTAATGTTTCTAAAGTGATGAGGAATTAATAACAGAATACTCAAAGTAATGAAGTAGAAGTATAGAAAAGTTATGTTTCAACCTGAGATATACTTATTTTATCATTTTTGTGTCTAACAAAACATATTTGAGATGAAAAAATCTTTTTCCATCTCATCAACATGCCCTTAATCAGCATTTTGCATATATTCTTTCAACAAAATTATTAAAGTAAATTTTATATTTAATTTTTTACGTTCTGTTTACATATTACATTCTAAGTTGTCTTAAATTATCTGTTTTAAGTCTATGTATAAATTTCCATCTAATTTCTAGGTTGTTCTTCATATAGTATCAGAGAAAACATGAAGTTTTTTGAAAATTTTTGTGTAAAATTTAGGATCACAATACAAAGTTATCTCCCTTTTCTATAGAAAACGCTATTTGTAACTTCAATTGACAAAAAACCTAAATTCCACTGGATTGAAATTGGTATATTTTTTAATGGTGAATAAAAACACAATTTCTAAAAACAATCACATAAAAATATTTTCTGTTGCAATTACTTTGAGGTTTGACCCTATTTTTTCATAGATTGACTAGACTGGAATTGATCAATTACTGGGTAATAATTTGGTATTTAAAAGTTTTTCAAGACAGATCATTTTAATGTGTTAAAATTTATTGTTGCAAATTTTGAATAAATTATGATTAAATAATTTTTTTGCTGTATTTACTATAATTCAAGATAAACACATAAATTCCCATGCACATTTTTGATAATAATGTACAGTGGCTTGTTTATAATTACTCACTGAACTTTGACATTTTAACCTTTTTCAACTTAAGAACTTTGAACTTTTGACATTTTACATTTTAAATGCTACAATTTTGAACTTTGACCTTTTACCTTTTTATCCAAAATGATGTGAGAGTGAATACCACACAGTATATATGTGATCATATAATGATGAACTATTGGCTTTATTGCAATAAAGTGATCTCTCCTTTTGTAGCAATGGTGATGGGAATGCTATTTGCAATTTCCAAGGGAATATAAAATCAATATTTTGATTTTGTATTAGCAACACCATTGTACTAATCCTCTTGTCCAAATAAGAAATATCTGCAAAAAATGACACACATTTTTCTCAATAGTGGAGGTGATACCAGGACTTCTTGAAGAGTCTGGTTCCTATTGTGCTTGCAAAACAAATAGTAGGAGGAAAGGACATATTTAAAAGGCCAAATAGTTTGGGAAAAACAATACTTTACCTATTTTTATGTCTAAATTTGAATAATATTGCTTTTTTGGCACTGTCTTTTATGTCAGTATGACAACAACCCATTACACAAAAATGCCTTATTTACATCAAAGCAATGTGTAAAATGTCTAATCACAACATTCATTTAATCAGCCTGTATGTCAACACAAAATTGTGATGATGCCCATGGGATTTTGTCATGTAATTTCCAGAAGAATATAATTTGTTTTAAGCTAAATATAATTTTTTTTGGATATAATAAATCCAAGTCTTGCTGATTTAAAATCATAATGAAGGGATTTTTTTTAATCAAAATTGATATTTTTACACCTTAGTAGTTGTCCAATGAGAGCACTTTAAAACTTTGTATGTATGCATCAAAACATGTGCCTTTATTGTTGGAGAAAATGATCGTCTTTACCACCTGTTCCACTTCTATATGCATCTCTGTATATGTTAGTATTATTGTACAGATTTTATGAATTTATTCAAATTTTCTTTATATCCATGTATTAATGTACAGATTTTATTAGTTTATTCAAAGGGCTTTCATATCAATATAAAAATAAAATCAAAATCATAGAAATTGAGTAAATATTGTGATTTCTTGGTAAAGAGAAGGGTATATATATTAATTGAGATCATACTGTATTACTGTTACATGTGTAAGTCTGAAATGATTGATTAAAAAATTTGAAATTTTTAAAATTAAAATTCAAGTAAATGATTATAAAATTTGAAATTTTAAAAATTAAAATTCCAGTAAATTCAAGGAAATTAAAAATGATGCTTTTGACTTAAATCACTTATTGTTTTTTTATTTTAGAAAAAAAGATGTAACAAAAACACTAAGTACTAAAATATTCAAAGTTTGAACCACCTAAGTTGTCTCCCTTTACCAAGATTAATGTTTTCTTGCCTTGTTTTGGCTTATGGTGAAACTATGGTTTGTACTTTTGTGAAGTTGGTTTTGACAGTGTGTCAAAGTATGAAATTGTTTCTTGAAATCGAGTTTAAACTAAATAGAACTTTATTTTATGTATAGGAGCTTGGCAAGACATTTGATTCCACAGAACTCTTGCATATATATTGCAAATAGAATGAATTTTATGAAACAGATCAAGTTTTTACTATACCCTGATTTTTATCAAGTAACTGTAGAAACTGTATTCTATGTATCATTTCAGTGAAATAGAACAATTATGAAATTTTCAGTTTTTGTAGATGATTATAAATCAATTGGATTCATTAAGAAATGAGTTTAGATGATAAGAGCCTTATTTTGCCCCCGAAATATCATCGAAATTAAACATAAAAATTGTGCATAAATGTTAAGTTTTAAATTGAGTCAAAATTGTATTTATCAAATTTACACATATAAATTGAATCTTTGCTGACTGCATGCATGTTGATGTCAAAATGATGTGCTAAAGCTTTTTTTATCAGCTAGCACATATATATTCTTTAAAATAGATACTGAGACATCTATCAATGGCACAAATTGTTTTAATGTTTTAATGGGGGACAAAAAAGGCCATTATCATAACTTTTCATTTCTTTTATTTTGAAACATTTTTTTTTCTTTAATTCATATTGCTGTTTTAGAAAATGATTTGACACAATCACAACATGCACATAACTAAAATGGTGTAGACAGAAGAAATATGAGTTTTTTAAAACTGATAATCAGGAAATATTTCACATAAAAAAGCCAAGTGATACTTGTGTTTATTTGCTTATATTATTTTCCCCATCATCTAGTAACAGAAAAATTATTTAAATGTTATTTAAATATTTCAGATGTCACAGGACTTTTAAAAAAAAATCCAGTACTTTTTTTTTTTTTTTTTTTTTTCTCAAATACCTTGTCATCATTGAATCCCAAACAGTTATTTTTGTTACTGTTAGGAGTTTGAAATTTAATCCCAAATGGTTCTATTTGTTGCTGTGAGAATATGGAATTTAGTCCCAAGCAGTTCTATTGGTTGCCATTAGGAATTTGAAAACACAAACTTGTAGATATCCTGAGTCCCATGATGCACTTCAAGTTTTGTCATATTTTTTATTTTGTTACTTGTTTTCTTGGTTTTTGAAAATTTATTTAAAAATAAATGTGAAAATTTCCTGATTAACAAAAGAGTTATTTTGTGTTTTGTCTAATTAATCACTTGTTTATATATAATTGTTGTACCACTGTTGAACAAAATTATAATGCTCAAGTATGCAAAATGCTCACATTATGAACAATGTTTTAATAAATTAATTATGATTGTTTAAAATAGCCTACTTGCTACAGTTCCAATCACCTATGGACTCCCAATTCTATTATTCTGGCTCAGGGGCATGGTTGGTCAAGTGGTTTAAAGAGTGAGCATGGGTGGCCAAGTGGTCCAAAGCAATGGGTATGGGTGGCTAAGTGGTCTTAAGCATGGACATGGGTGGACAAGAGGTCTAAAGCATGGGCATGAGTGGCCAATTGGTCTAAAGCATGGGCATGGGTGGCCAAGTGGTCTAAAGCATGGGTATAGGTGGCCAAGTGGTCTTAAGCATGAGTTTGGTTGGCCAAGTGGTATTAAGCATGGGTATGGGTGGCCAAGAGGTCTAAAGCATTGGTATGGGTGGCCAAGTGGTCTAAAGCATGGGTATGGGTGGCCAAGTGGTCTAAAGCATGAGTATGGTTGGCCAAGTGGTATTAAGCATGGGTATGGGTGGCCAAGAGGTCTAAAGCATGAGTATGGGTGGCCAAGTGGTATTAAGCATGGGTATGGGTGGCCAAGTGGTCTAAAGCATGGGTATGGGTGGCCAAGAGGTCTAAAGCATGGGTATGGGTGGCCAAGTGGTCTAAAGCACAGACATGAGTGGCCAAGTTGATGTAAGCCAAAAAAATGGATCAATGCCTTTCGTTGCCCTGGTTTTAATCCTGATTTGGGCATAAGTGTCAGAGAATTTGTCAGTTTTCTTTCCTAATTTTGATAGTTTTCCCCCCTCCATCCAGGAACTGACTGCCTCTATATTAGTGAAAGATACTTTCCTGGGGCTTAAAGCACCATAACTAAACTCAACTCTTTCTGACTCCATATGATGTATTGGTAGTTATTAAACAGGTTTCACAAGTGTACTTTGCCATAACCAATAAAATTATGCAGAATTATTGTATCCAGTGGATAGGGAATAACGCATGCTGATATTTACTTCTGAAAATGATGTCATCCTGGGAATTGTGATGTAAATATTTTAAAAAATGTGACAGGGGTAAGTGATTACATGGTGGGCTGTCAAACTCTATTTTAATTCATGATGGACACATTAATGGACAAGCTTGCCTGAATAATATTTCAAATTAATTTTATAGCACTCTAGAGACCATTTTAAGTGGGTCATATTCAGGAAGACTTTCATTCTGGGGATAACTATTTCGACTTGAATGTAAAATTCTATCGTACTCATCCTAATAATAGTTGTTAATATCTGCCATTGAAAAGAACTAAAGAAATAAGAGTCTAGACATGGATGCCTGAAAGAAATCATCAGTTTTGTTGATTGTCTCCCCTATACCTTGTTATATTAATAAAGTAGGAGTTGAGTTGTGTTTAACTTCCCAGTCAAGAATATTTCACTTATATCGAGATGTCCCCAACTACAGGCGAAAGTGCAGAAATTTTGCCTGTGCGTTGCGCTGATGGCATTATACAGCAGGGTTCTTTATCGTGCCATGCCATGACACAGGACCATGTTTATGTTAAGTTCCCATCCGAAAGAACTGAGATTTCATTTTGTAATGCCGAGTGCTTGGCGAAAGAACAGTCACTACCCACTTTCAAGTCTTGGGTCAGACCCAGCCAGGGTTAATAAAGTAGGGTTTAAGGTGTAGAAGATCCTTTTTACTTTTTTATCAGGGGTTGAAGCAGTATTTATTTGTACAGTATTTTACCGAAATGTTAAACCTTTTTTCACATTGGTTGTGAAGTTATTTAACTTTTAATGAAGATTTTAATTCTGAAAATATTATCAAACTGGTAAATATTAAATTATATACTTTATGATTTTTCTATTTTTGTACTATTTTTGATAACTGCAGATGTATATTGTCTTTGAATATGATATTTATTAATTTTTTCATCCATATATTTGTCTTTTTTATTGAAATTTTGTGTCCATGACATTTTTTCTTGTCTTATGCTGTTTGTTAATGCTTGACATTGTTTTGTATGCTAGAATTTATTTGCAATTAAAATTTAGATTGAATTTCAAATTTTTCATAGTTGCTTGCAAATTTTAGGGTAGAGAAAATTAGGGATGTATTACTTGGAATTGTTTTAATTTATCTGTTTATAGAACACATTATTAAAAAAAACTTATCTTTGAACATACAAAGTAATTCCATTTACCATAATTTTTTTAAGATTCAATTATTATGCATTCAATTTTTATCAGCAAAAGATTTTAATGTCCATTAATAAATTCCATTAGAATTTAGAAAATCACTACTCATTTTTTAATTTAGCTTTTTTATGACATCTTCAGTCACAATACTTTACTCTGAAACATTGCTATCAAAATCAATTGCTATTACAGTAGTCAATATTAGAAACTGTTGTCTTGCCACAAATAAAATAAGATTGTGGCATCTCAAGTTATGCAAACTTTTGAATTTTGAGAGAGAAAAAAGCTTACAGGATGCATTTTTTTCACCAAGATTATTTTGCTATGGTTCCTTTAACCTATATATTAAAATTATCAAAATAAATTATTGTGTCCTTCATATTGAAATTATCAAATTAAATTATTGTGTCCTACATATTAAAATTAGACAGCCTGGCTCATAATTTGTATACTTTAAGTCATGAACCATACTTAACATGTGTCATTTAATCAGAAATATGAAGAATTTTTTTCTCTATCATATATTAAACAGGTTTAGTGAAAGAAGATTCAAAATATTTCATCTCCTGATGAATCTGTTAAATTTAGAAATCCTGTCACAATACTGCATGTGATCATTTTTATATCATGCTGTTTTTGTGTTGCTGTCATTTTTTAAAATGTTATTACGGTAATCTGCGATTATTTTTTTTTAATTTTTGACATTTTAATACATGTATATCATATATTTCTCTTTTTTTTCACATTATTATTGCTATTTATTGCAACATTTTATAAACAGGATGACATATTTTAATCTTGTTATATTGCCCACATATTTTATTATATTATAGCACTTTTTGTACCTTTGAAGACTTTTTATATAAATTATCTCCCCTTTTGTCTTATAAAACTTTGTGTATTTTTTCTATTTATCATAAATGTATTTACTGAGTAAATGCATGTTAAGTAAATTTAGGAATGACAGGGATATGATATCATTTACAAAAATATGTTGTGATGTCATCATAAAATGCATTGTGGTGTAAAAGGGATAAATTTTCTCATTTACAATTGATATATAACTATTTACTTTGGTTTACAATTTATCCCAAAGCTGATGAAGAATGGGATACATCAGCTTTATGCAGTTTCGAACAAATAAAATTATGATCACATCTTACCATTTTTGTTGTACATGTAGTTATTATTTTTGTAACTTTAGCACATGATATCCAAAAGCATTTGTGTGCAACAGTTACTTCAGTTGGAAATGGAATTGCATAAATTAACATTTTTTAATTTAATTTTGTTATCCTGGGAATTTTCTTTAGGGTATTTGTCAGGTGGTATGTTGGGATTCTGGGAACCCTACTTAAAGATGTCAAAAGCGATTCTTCAAGCTGGTTCTTATCCCAAAGTAAATGAAGTGCCATAAAAATACTGAACGTTCCCAGTATTTGATGTATAAACCATCAGTATATTTCTTATTTAACTTGTGCATTTCTGGTGATTCCTAGTCAATATTTATCAATTTGAATTACTAGAACAATGGGAACAATTGTCATGCTGAAAGATATACCAAGTAGGTCAATCAGTCTCATTATTTAGATACAGAATCTTTAATCACTTGTCTCCACATCATTAAATACATTAACAAATGTACTTTTAGAACATCCAAACATTGTACTTATATCCAAATATCACCAATCATTAGTAAATCTATAATCATCTTAACTAAAGCTAGTTTAACTAAGCACAATTGAAAAGTAGAGTTCTTTTTTAAATGGTATATAAATCAGAATATTGTAAAATCAAAAACATTTATATGGGGATTAATAATTTGCTATTTTCGTGGGCCACTTTTCACCATGACATTTAATGACAATGATCAAATTTTACTATCACAGTAAGAAACAATGAAGGAAGCTGAAAATACAACTCCAAAAAAAAATTTCTGACAAATATATTTTAAATATTTTTTTGAACTGCTGCATTTCAATCCAACCAATAATAATGGATCTACAGTAATCTCACAGATTAAAAAATGGAATACACTCTGCACTAACAAGACTACTGCACACCAGAAACAACAGCATAGATGATCACTGATTATATAATACAAGAGTATGTACAGTAGAACTTCGATAACTCAAACTTCGATATCTCGAATACCACAGATAACTCGAAGTCTTTATTTTGTCCCGACCAGTTTTCTATATAAACTATATTAGGAAAACTTCGATAACTCAAACTTCTATAATTCGAATACCCCCGATAACTCGAAGTAAAAATTTGGTCTGTAGTTTAAAAATCTATTAAAAGTAACTTCAAAAACTCGAATTTTTTAACAGTGTATGATCAATGGCTCGTTTAATAAAACGATCAGAGAAATCACATATCGGTAATTTGGCTACAGTTATAGTAGAGAAAATAACCAAGTAGTTCTTGTTATCTACCGTATTAATTATTATCAATTAACAGATTAATATCCAGTACCGTCACGGACAATTAAGCCTAACAGGTACGCTAATCCTCTACTGTAATAAAAGAAACCAAGTTCTCCAAGCTTAATTAAAACGACTAACCCTGTTTTACTCACGACTGCATTAAAATCTTAAATGACTTATTGCACTGCTTTATAATTTCATTAAGTTTCTGTTCTTATTTTCTAACGAATGTAAAAATAAGCATTTTGATAAACATGTACATATATCTGATTTCCGATTTCGTTGTTCGTATATACATGTATCGTGATTTTATAATAAAATAACACGTTTCGCACGCTTTAACCATCAATATCAATTCTTTAATAAATTATTTATTGTATTTTCTTTTTACTTTTTTTCACATTCGAGTACAGGTAACTGTTTAAAACATCAAGATTTCTGTGAAAACATCATCCTTCAACTTCAATAACTCAAACACCCGATAACTCGAAGTCCCCAGCGAAGTCCCGAGCACTTCGAGTTATCGAAGTTCTACTGTATACACCTATCTACTTTGATCTGACACTTGATAATATTACAAAATGAGTGCGTTGGAGTTATGGTGTTAAACACCCTAGTCAAGAATCTTTCAAGATGGTCATTTCAGGACTGGTTGAGGAAACCCAGAGTAACTTAAGATAACTGCTGACCTCCAGTAAGCAAACTAACAAGCTTTCTCAAACTAGGATCTACCAGAGCATTATTTACACTCAGTCTAATCCAAGTCAAAAAATCATCAGTTTTGATTGGTTGGAATTTAATACATGTATAACTATTTGATATGACTATATGAAGTAATGGAGTTCCTAAATTATGGTCTGCTTCTCAAAAAGGATTAAAAGTACATGGTAAAATTAAAATTATATTTAATTTCATGTTTTATTTCTATGCAAATGCTGGAAATAAATAAATTATTTTTTGGCATTATTTTGATCAATCAATTTTAATTCATAAATTCCACTTTATCACTATGGCAATGTCGATTGTATAAAAATGGGTTTATTCAGACCAATCTTTTTATCATCATACACTGTTGAATTTCATTAAAAAAATTACTAGTTCTATAGATCATTAGTCTGAATAATCAGTCACTTTTGTCAATTTCACCTCATCTCAAAACCAGTTACTGTCATTCTGATCTGTAATAGGATAACTGATCTAAGCTTATTAGTTTTACACCTTCCTTATTTGTTATATCATATTTTTTAAACTTATGTTATTTCTATATGATTTTATTCAGAACTCTCAGCTTTTGTAAACTCCACTTTATCACGATATTTTAAGGTATAATGATTATGTCTACGTAATAACGGTTCATTCGGATCTGTCTGTTTCTTGTCATCATATACAGTGGATATTATAACGTCTCTTTGACTGTTTCTATTTTTAACTTTGTGTTTTAACAGTTTTTCTCCTCTGAATCTGCAATATAAAATAAAGAGTAGATTTTAGATTTAAAACTGTAACAAGAATTACTTAAAATAATAAATCCAACTTAAAGGTTTAACTGTGGTAAAAAACTTTATGTAAATGTTCATCCCTGTTGTGATGATAATGCAAGTGGAAATAATTACGTTGTAATTCTAACCAGTCCCTAACTCCAAATTTTAATGTTTTCTATAGGAAGAGAATAGATTTGATGTTAAAGCATCTGGATGGGAAGATTTCCAGCAAAAGGTATGACATTAACCAGAGATAAGTGTCCAGATTTGTCAAAAACCAGGGAATTTTTTACGTCTTGATGTGACATTAACCTGAAACTCTGAAAAGTTAACTTCGTTATGTGTGTGGTAAACTGATTGAAATCTTAAAGTCTAATGGAAGAGTTAGCAACATCAATAGTTCTACGATGATGAATTTTGGATCGAATCTAGTGACATTACTTAAAAAAATACTTGCAGTTATTATTAAAATTGATAGATCATGAATTAATAAAGGTACTACTCAAATTTTTAGTGAGTTTTAATATACCAAAAAGTATATCATAATCATTAATTCATTCCATTCCCACTTTTATCAAAATAAAATCATACCTATGGAGAACATGGAATGATGGATGTATTTAGTTGACAATGGTATTCAAAATTCACAATATGCACAATTCCAGCATGGAGGAAGAAGGCAAAACAAACAAATTCAAAACCTGGCCATGCTTGATCAATCTGATATAGGCTGATATTTATTTGAAATAGTATATGGTGCAAAACATTTTTGACAAGAGTATATATATATATCAGAATATTAATTATATATGAAAAGTTTATACTGAGAAATTGACCATGGTTCATATCATGACATACCCAAATCCTGTTTTGTCTTTTGAATGTTGACCTTCACTTTCCAAGGCATCAGATATTCCATGACTGCTTGATCCTAATCCAAGCCCTTCTTTCCAACCCTGTTCCTCTAAAATCTTACGACCAATCCCTTTGGTATATTTTTCAAATTTTCCTATTTTTGTTCCAGAATCCATCGGTTTTAACCTGTTTGGTCTTTTGACAGCTATTTTTGCTGTGAATCTATCTGTGTCTTCTATGCCTTCCCGTCGTCGTTGCTCTTGTCTCATGGTTATAAAATCTCTTATATCTTTGTCACCAGCTCCTTCCTCATAGTAAGCACTCATGTCTACATCCCAATCATCTGTTGTCTGCTCATCAAAATCTACAAAATGTGAAAACAAAAAAATGTGTGAATCTAAAAGTGAGACTCTAGTTATAATTGCAATATCGTTAGAGTGTAAAGAAACTTTTCATTTAAACCTTTGGACTTGATATCAAATTTCCAAACTGAAATTCAGGAAAAAAAATTGATAACACTTAAACTAAATAACTGAAAAGTTCTTGTCAATTTGAGCTACACATTCTTATGTCCTACATACATGAAACTAGGAAATCATATGGAAAAAATATTTCTCAAAAGCACCAATTTATTAACAAAACATTAAATCTGTCATACCAATACCAGCAGTTTTCAAAACAATTACCGGTAATAGCAAATCAATTTAATACATTTCACTTTCGCTGGCTTGACAAGGATAGCATTATTCTTCCATTCCAAGACTTTCAAACTGTGTGCTTTTTTACAGTGAGAAATTCATTCTCTCTCTCTCTCTCTCTCTCTCTCTCTCTCTCTCTCTCTCTCTCTCTCTCTCTCCTCTCTCTCTCTGTGGAGAAATTTCACATCTTAAACAACTTCTGGTATGGTATACCTCCCTCCTGTTCTTGCCAGTACTGAGCATCTGTATAAAATACCAGTCCACTACCACCTTTCTCCCATTTTAGTTCTATCTCTTCTTCAAACAATCTCTCTTTACTTCTCTCTTGGTTGGATGGATCATCACACAAAGCTTCATGTCTTTCCCACTCTTCACAGCTATCATTATCCTAAAATACAAAAAATAATATATATATAAATACACAAGAAAAAAGAAAATGTTTGGTGGAGCTGATGTGTTTTGAAAACTCTTTTTTAATATTTCATTATCAGCCATTTACAATTAACTTTTAAATCCACTATATATGTAGTAACATTTAAAACCTCATTCTTTCTTTTACTTAAATATTTACAATTTGTAGGGCCTAATTGGCAAAGTCTAAAACATGGACTTCCATACAAACCACAATCAGACAGATCTTTTTTTCAGTATACTTGCAAAGGTCTGTTTTTATCTTAAACATTATGACTTTCATTAACTTCATTCAATCAAGTTTGATTTTCTAAAAAAAAAAAAAGAAAGAAAGAAAAAACTGTTTCATGGTTAAAATCCAGATAGTCGCTTTTATTCAGCAACTCATCAACAAGTGTTTAAATGTAAAATGACTTAAGTACCATTACTATCCACAGGGAGTTTCACTTTTATTATTTTGTGTTATCTCATGCCTTAGAAACCAGAATACTATAGGTAGGGACAGACTTTTATAATATGACTTATATGATTATAGATTTACAAACCTCTTCTGAATCAGAGTTATCATTCTTGATCATTTTCTCTTCTATATTTTCCCTCATCAATTTTTTGGTTTCTGGGTCTTTTCTCCATTTTTTGTGTATTTTTTCACTGTTTGATTTCACATCTCCAATTTGTGTATTATGTTCTTTTTCTGTTAATTCTAAATCAATCACATTATCTATAGAATCACATATTTTATGACCTGATCCAGACCAAACTTCAAACTCCTCCTCTTCATTGCTTCCTGAAAATGTATCACCCCCATAATCAAATGGAACATTTCCATATTTTTTATTTGTCCTTGTCTTTGGAAAACTAAGACCAAGTTTCTTAATAACAACAGGTGGTAAGCGGCATTCTCGGATCAATTTTAGAAACTCCATTGTTGGAGTGCCTACATTTCCATTTGGCATTATATCAGGGGGATGTAACTCTGGCAGTTTCAGTAAGTCTCCCTCTGTAAATTTTTCTCTGTCTTCTGGTATTTGTTTTTGCTCAGCTCTTGTCTTATATGCATCAGTTTTATCTAAAAAAAGAAAGAAATTTAAAAAAAGAACGATAAAGGTAAAACTCAATCATTTTCATACAAATTTAATGTAGACAATAGGCAATTTTTCAAATGTTTTGCTGTATACTTGACACCACATAGACTAAAAGTTGACAGAAATGAGTAAAACAAAACATTATTCATATAAGGATAACTCCTTGTTTTCTTCCATGCAACTTGCAACACTGGGCTTAGGAAGACCTAAAGGAACTCTATTGTTCGACAGTTTCTTTAGATGCTACTGAAAATCAAGAAACATGCAAGTGCATCACATGACTTAAGTATATTATGAATCTGTGAAAGAGTACTGGACAAGAAACCTGAAAATGCTATCGAGACGGCCAACGGTCATGACATGGAGCTGTAGAGGTCTGCAAAAATGTAAATAATTGTCACTTTGGAGTTGGTTGAGAGATGCAATTTTTGGCAGGTTGGACTATAAGAAGCTGCTGCACACGATGGTATAGATATAATTTTGATTGCACCAACCAGTTTTATGAACTTTGTAAATTTTTATAAACAATGATATATTCAATGTAAAAACTACTCACTGTACACCACTTACACGATATACCTATGCGTTACCTGTATATATACTTGTATATAAACCTGTAGATAAAATCGATATACGCTTGTGTTGCAATGGTCATGTTTGTAGTATTTAACCTTTATACATTGAATATGTGATGTCCGACAATTTTCAAAACGTAGAAAGTAGAAATAAGAAACGACGTCGGAGATTTACGAATCTCAGCCTTGAACCATCAAATTCCGAAAATACTACATATCTAAACGTAACTATGAGTAACACGGAGGAACAAAAGGTTTATCAATATACATTAAATGAAACCGACATACAGCACATAGCCTTAGCAGTAAAAGATTCTCTCCAAAATGAAATTTTAAGTACTGTCAATCAGGCATTAGATTCCTATCTTAAAGAATTAAGTAAAGAAGTAAATACTCTTAAAAATGAAAACCAAATACTTCGAAATGAAAACCAGGAGCTCAAGCTCTGTATTGACGAGCTCGAGCAATACTGTAGGCGTAATGCTGTCCGCATATCGGGTGTTCCCGAGCGAACTGGGGAGAATACAGATGACATCGTGAGAGACATCGCTACTAAAATGGGTGTTGATGTATGCGACGAGGACATAAGTAGATCAGGAAAACCAGGCCTCAACTGTCCTAGACAAATCTTAGTTAAGTTTACCTGGTATAACCTCAAGCGTAAAATAATGAAGTCACGGTGGGAGCTAAAGAAGAACTCCTCGAGCAAGGATATCTTCATTAATGAAGATTTAACAAAGAGAAGGCAGTCAATATACACAAAGGCTAGGCAACTATACAAAGCAAAAGTTGTAAATAAAACATGGACATGGGACGGGAAAATTTTCATATCGGACAAAAACAAAAAAAAATACCGTATCGACAACGAAAGCGACTTGGATCCCTTTAATTTACAAACTATTCCAATGGAACAACAACACAATTCTGGTCCATCGTACGCCGCAGTCGCATTAAATAGTACTTAATGACTTATATACTGTTCGTATCCATTGAACACCCAGCTTACTGACGCCTAGCTAACCAGTGTGGTCTACCAATAAATGACTTTTAATTGTATTTTAATAATCAACAATAAACTTTGTATATAAGTCGACCGTGGTAAGGTGGCGTGTTGTTTACAACCTCAGAAAACACAAAGTCAAGAAATTGCGATATTATTTTGTTTTTAATTAATACAATTTATATACATTCTTCATGTAATAATTGTCATTTGTAATGTTTGAGTTTTGTGGGATAGTTAACAGCGGGCCAGTTTACCTTGGTCGATCTTCACATATGTAATGCAATCATATACAAGTCCTCATAATAAATTACATATGTATACTTACACCGATTCCTCGATCGATAACAAGGTCTTCGATTATTCCATCACACAATCTAATGTATATAGTTTTTGTTCTGTTTTTGATATTGTATTTTACAACACTTTTTCACAGTTTAGTTTATATTTTTTACTTTTTCTTTCACTTTTCTCCTTATTTTTCCAATTGTACATTGTTGGTGTATATTGTACCTAATACATTATTAAATGTTCACATTGATGAACTGCATAGTATCATGTTGATAGTTGTTTTGGCCATTTTGCACATACCTCGTTATATTTTTCATCCTGGTATCACTTAATGCCTGTGTCACTACACACACATCATGCAAGAATTGGCCTCTTCAACTCATCTAGAATATATTTTGAATATTCTATTTGTTCAAATGCTAATGTCGTTTGGACGAATAGTTTCAAATATGTTACTTTGTTGTTAATTATTAGTTGTTATTTGAAAATTTTAAATTTATTTTCCGTTTTGTATATACTATGTTATTCTGTGCGTATTTGTAATGACCATATATTGATGTTACCATTGTTGGTAACTGTGTATAAATGCATATATAACCATTGTGTTTATGGTTATATCAGTAGTATATACTCAGTAATAAGTTGTCACATGTTAAACCGTTATCATGTAAAAATACCTATGTGTTTATACCATTTTATACTCGATATTTTTTATCTTGCATTAGTAAAAACATGTTTACAAAGTATACTTTATATATCTGGTGTTGTTGAAAAAAACCCTGGCCCTGTATACGACGACAAGCATACTAATACAGCTAGTTCGAATACAAGTTTAAACATCGACATATTGTCAAATAAATATTTATCCTTTATGCATCTTAACATACAAAGCTTGCTACCCAAAACCGACTTAATCAATAGTGAATCTAGCCAGGACGTCCTAATTTTCACTGAAACTTGGCTCAACCCTTCAATATTAACTTCAGATATATGTCTAGACGGATACCACGAACCGATAAGACGCAATAGAGAAGCGAGACTAGGGGGAGGTGTTACTATATATATAAATGATTGGCTATATTTTAAACACAAGCCCGAATTACAGGTTCAAAATATAGAATGTCTTTGGTGTGAACTGACAGTTAAGGGTAAAGTAATTTTACTGGGTGCCTTCTACAGGCCACCTGATGCCAACACATCTTGGCAAGAAATAGAATATTCAATAGAACTGGCTTCAGAATGTAAACACGATTATATTGTTATTACTGGCGATTTTAATGAAGATCAGTTTAAATAT
Organism: Tegillarca granosa; assembly: GCA_029721355.1. Lineage (NCBI taxonomy): Eukaryota > Metazoa > Mollusca > Bivalvia > Arcoida > Arcidae > Tegillarca > Tegillarca granosa. Next base: position 10,662,993 of record CM056607.1, read on the forward strand.
CCAACTGGTAATATTAATGATTTGTTATTAAATTTTAATTTTACTCAGTTAATTAATGAACCTACTCATTACACAGAACATTCTTGTTCACTCATAGACTTATTTATAGTTACTGAAAATACTCCTGTTGAATGTTGTGGTATTTGTGAAACCTTTTGTGAAGTAAATACACGGTATCATTGTCCCATTTTTTTAGTTTTAAGTATAGAAAAACCAACTAAGACATTTACACGAAAAATCAGGGACTATAAAAATGAAAATTATGATCTATATAGACAAAAAATATCACAAACCGACTGGGATAATATCTTGAACAATCTCGATTTAAATCAATCTTCTCTAAATATCTCTAATATCATTTTAAAAATCGCTACAGAATGTATACCGAATAAAGTCGTTACTATAAGGGAAAACGATAAACCATGGATCAAGTGCAATATTAAATGAATGATCAGAAAGCGCCGCCGATTTCACAGTAGAGCGAAGAAAACGAACTTAGTTAATCACTGGACTGCATTCAGAGAAATCAGAAATAAGTGTGTTACTGCTATACGAAACGCGAAAAAAGATTATATCAATAAATTGGCGAACGACTTGCGCGAAAACAATATATCCTCTAAATCTTGGTGGCGAATTGCTAAACTTTGTATTAATAATAAACATAAAAAAGATTCAATACCGCCCTTATTTTACAACAATAAACTTTATGACGATGATGATAAAAAGGTAAACATATTTAACGAACATTTTTGTAAACAGTCTATTATTGACGACACTAATATAAACATACCTCGATGTAACACACCAAACATTGTACTTGAAAATATTGAACTTAAAATTGATGATGTTCCACAAATTTTGTCATCTTTAGACGTATCTAAAGCTTGTGGTTCGGATCTTATTAATCTGCGACTACTTAAATATGCATGCAACGAATTGTGTTTACCCATAACAAAATTGTTTAACAAATTACTCAGTAATAGTATTTTTCCGAACTGTTGGAAAGACGCGAATGTAATTCCGTTATATAAAAAAGACTTTTTGCTGACGACACTACACTTTACTGTATTGTTGATGATCCTTTTGAATCAGCATCATTACTCAATGATAATTTAGAAAAAATAAATGTATGGTCAAAGAAATGGTTGGTATCTTTTAACCCAAGCAAGACAGAAACTATGCTAATATCTAGAAAATCAAAACAACCTTTTCATCCTAGTCTTTTTATGAACGGAACGTTAATTCACGACGTTGATGAACATAAACACTTGGGTTTAACTTTCGCTTCTGATTTTTCATGGGAAAAACATATTGAAACTATTGAAGCTAAAGCTAAATTCAGAATATACATATTAAGAAAATACAAGTTTATCCTATCACGTAGTGTTTTGGAAAAAATATATTTTAGTTTTATTAGGCTGTTGCTTGAATATGGGGATATTGTCTGGGATAATATATCCGAAATTTTAAAGCGAATTGAAAACATAAACATCGAAGCCGCCCGTATAGTCTGTGGGGCTACAAAACTAACGAGTATCCGATTATTATATATCGAAACAGGGTGGGAGACTTTGGCTAAAAGAAGAAATAACCACAAGTTAATAAGTTTTATAAAATGAATCAAAACTTGGCTCCTACTTATTTATCAAATCTTGTTCCACCATCTTATAATGATATTCATTCGCACAACACACGAGGCTCCCAAAATTTCCAAAGTATTCTCTGTAGAACATCTTCTTATTTTAATTCATTTTTACCTTCTGTTATAAGAGATTGGAATGACATCCCTAACGACATTAAATATAACTCCTTAACAGTCTTTAAAACATTTTTAGACACTAGCGTCAAAATACCTAATTATTTTAGCTGTGGATGTCGAATGGGACAAATACTTCACGCAAGACTTAGATTAGAATGTAGTTCCTTGAAATGTCATTTGTTTAACAAAAATTTAGTTGATGATCGCTATTGTCGTTGTGGACATACAGAAAATTCAAAACATTTTCTTTTATTATGTCATTTATTTGATAATATTCGTATAAGAACTATTAATACACTTCCTTATGTCTTAAATATTGATAAATTATTGTATGGTGACCCCATGTTACCTAATGAACAAAACGAAGAAATTTTCCTTTCTGTGCAAGAATTTATTTTACAATCAAAACGTTTTGCGAGATAATTGTTGATAGTAGTGCGTAAATTTATTATATTTACACACCCACTTATTTATTTATTTATTTACATTCACTTTTACACCTACTCTGCTTATCATCTAACAAAGTAAATATTACAACAGCTATATTGATGTGATTGTTATTATTATTATTATTATTATTAGTTAGTTAGTTAGCCAATCTATTTTATTTATCTACCTTTTTCATATAATAAGAGAAAAATGTATTTACATTAAGTACTTTTTTACACTTTTTTAGTATCTACTTTTTCTGCTTTTGTTTCTTATATTCTTATATTCACACATCTATCTATCTATTTATTCATTTATCTATTTATTTATATATTTACTTATTTATGTAATTACATTAATTACTTACACTTTTCAGTTTCTTCTTTTTCGGTTTTTGTTTATTATATTCCTATTTTCACACACCTACTTATTTATTTATCTATTTACATTAATTACATATTTACACTTTTTAGTATCTTCTTTTTCTGTTTTTGTTTCTTATATACCTATTTGCATACCTATTTATTTACTTATTATTTGTGTATTTACTTATTTATTTATTTATCTATTTAATCGCTATTTATTTACATATTAATTAATTACTTATTCTTGACTTTATTAGTTAAGTAAGCTCCTTATATGTTTTGTAATGTATTGTATCCAGGGAGACTGGTTAATATAAGAGTTTCACTCTTGTTCCGGAATCCCCTTTTTGTCTATTTGATGAAATGTTATTGTTCATGTATATATTTATTGAAATAAATATCGTTTAAACTAACCTGAAAATGGTCTATTGTAATAGGAAGGAGAAAAATCAAGGATCAAACCTGAGACCTTCTGTATTCAAGCAATGGTATTATCAACTGAGGAACCCAAATTACTACATAAACAATATCAAACTTCATCTTATTAACTCTCAATCTGATTTTATCATTGATGACTTACAAAATTAAAGATATTGTTTACATTTTCAACTGACTAAGTAGAAATTAAGTTGTAACAGAAGCAATGCTGGAGATAGATTTGTTGTTGGCTTTTGAAATCAAGTAGTGTAACTGGTTAAAATCCATGTTGAGACTGAAATTTTCAGAGGTGTTATCTCATCTATTTTTATACTGAGAGAGAGAGAGAGAGAGAGAGAGAGAGAGAGAGAGAGAGAGAGAGAGAGAGAGAGTTTTCACTATACATACCCTCATTTTCTGAGTTTATTCTGATCTTAGAAATAAAACATAATCTTGGTATAGACTCCCCATTAGAGTCAAGCCAGTGCTTTCTGTGATACATTTTCTGAAGTTCTTTAAATTTACTCTGCCTCAGTTTCACTACACAACACAATGCTGGTTTGGTGTCAGAAGGAAACTTTTGAGGTTGTTTTTCATTTAAACTTTTTAACTCTGGTCTATGTCGAAAATGGAAGATATCAAACCCACGGGTCTCTATAAACTGTGAAAAATAATTTCGTAAGTCTGCAGAATGATAATCTGGCGGTATGTTGTTTATAGCAGCAAAAATAACCGTATCTCTGGTGTTCCTGTCAGTTGATTCCTCCATTTTACTACGTCAAACGTATGCTTGTAACGTGTAATATATGATCCGGGAATGTAACAACCCCGCGCTACTCGGATTTATTTATTTTATTTTATTTTATTTTATTTTATTTATTTTATTTTATTTTATTTTATTTTATTTTATCTTATCTTATTTTATTTTATTTTATTTTATTTTATTATTTTATTTTATTTTATTTTATTTTATTTTATTTTATTTATTTATTTATTTATTTATTTATTTATTTATTTATTTATTTTATTTTATTTTATTTTATTTTATTTTATTTATTTTATTTATTTTATTTATTTATTTTATTTATTTTATTTTATTTTATTTTATTCATGTTACGTTTTCTTCTAACGTGGGCATTATAAACAGAAGACAACACGTCTGTACTGTATGGTAGACATTTTAATAAGTGAAACCTAATGACGTAGAATTGACATCATAAGACATACGTCATACATACATGGGGTTTACATACATGTAAACAAGGTGATTAATAAAGAACGATAACTCTATTAGTCTTAGACATAATGTAACATCTCCCTCGTTAAATTTTGATAACGTAAAATTGTCACTAAATCATTTCACAAATCATTAACACAAAGTCTATCAATGTGAATTGAAACTGAAGCACATTAAACATTTACTGAATGTCATTTGATTCACGATAGTCTGAAATTAAAATTAAAATTTTCAACAACGAAGAACTTTCAAGAATATACATATAACATATTTACATAGAAGGTATGATCTTTGGTTTGACCACACGACCAGAGCGGGTTGTGTAGGGTTTGTTAGATGTGTTGGAATTTGAACTAAGGGCTCTGGCGATGGCCGATTCCTTTCGGGATCTACGTTTGACGGTTTTTGAGAAGGTGTGTTCTGGTTAGAAATGGCGTCGTACGCTGGTTCTGTAACTTGTTCGTGTTTCTCCTCCGTAGGTAAAATATGTGCGGAATTACGGCGGTAGATTGTGCCATTTTGATCTAACACCGAGAAGGATCTATCATTATGCCTGTCGACAATAACAGCAGGGTTCCATTTCTTGTCGAATTTTTGAAAACGAACGGATTCGCCCATTTTAAGAGTTTTTTTTGGGTTTAGCGCCTTTGTCTTAATTCTTTTTAGCACGCATTCTGCTAGATATTATTTTGTTGCGCGCATTGCGTGGTATTTCGGGAAGCATGCGTTGTGTGGTCACCGGTAATGTAGCTCGTAATCTACGTCCCATCAGTAACTGAGATGGTGATGAACCGACATCTAGCGGAGTTGTACGGTATTCAAGAATGCTAAGCCTTGGATCGACGCCTGCCGACTTTGACTTGGTAAGTATACGTTTGACGGTCTGCACGGTTCGTTCGGCGAGACCGTTACTTTGCAGATATCGTGGACTTGAGGTAACGTGTATAAAACTCCACTGTCTAGCAAAGTCTGCGAACTCACTCGAGGAATACTGCGTCGCGTTGTCTGATACGACTTTTTCCGGGATACCGTGACGCGAAAAGGTCTCCTTGCATTTACTAATGATGGTACTACTTAGAGTGTTAGTAAGCTGAAAAATTTCAAAGTATCTACTGTAGTAATCTACAATCAGGAGATAATCTTTATTGTCCCAATAAAACAAGTCTGTAGCAACGACTTGCCAGGGATACTCTGGGACCTCTGACGGAACAAGAGGCTCTTTCTGAAGTGAATTGCGATTTTCTAGGCACACTGAACATTGCTTGACTAAGTTTGTGATCTCTTCTGACATTTTTGGCCAGAACAATACATCCCTTGCTCGTTGAAGACATTTCTCGATGTCCATGTGACCATTATGTATGATGTGGTATAACAATCCTACCGGCTTTGAGGACTATACCGTCTACAACTGACAGTTCGTCTCGGTAATTCCAGAAGTCTAGAATAGTGGACGGACAATTACGTCTCGCGTGCGGCCAACCTTTATCAATGACTTCTATTAGTTGGCTTAAGATGTGGTCGCTCTGCGTTTCGGAGCGAATTTCTTGCAAACGACGGTTACTGACAGGTAAGTTTGACATGACAAAATGAACGTGAATTTCAACTTTGTCGGTTAAGTCAACAGTTGTGTCATCCGAATAGTTGCGACTTAGCGTATCTGCGACCGGTATTGCTTTCCCTGGTTTATAGCAAATGTCTAGATCGTATTTCTGAATGCTAAATAACATACGTTGTAACCTAGGCGGTGCTATGTGAAACGGTTTCTTGGCGATTATTTCAAGAGGTTTGTGGTCTGTTTCGACAACTACTTTCCGTCCGTACACATAGTCGTGGAAACGATGACACCCGAATACGATCCCTAGCATTTCGCGTTCGATGTTTGCGTAATTTTGTTCGGTAACCGTCAACGATTTAGATGCGTAACTCACTGGTTTGCCTTCTTGAAGAAGAGTAGCGCCTAGTCCGTACTTACTTGCATCGACCTGTAATGTAAGTGGTTTGTTTGGATCGTAATACGCAAGAACAGGGCTTTTTGTAATTATGTCCTTGACCTTACCGAAGGCCTGTGATTGAGGTGCGTCCCATACAAATTCGTTTGCCTTTACTAACAATTGGCGGAGCGGTGCGGTTACTTCAGAGATATTTGGCGCGAATTTGGCAAGATAATTTACTAAGCCCAAAAATGTCTCAAGTTCCGCTTGATTTTGCGGCGGCTTCATGTCATGGATAGCGGAAACTTTAGCGGGGTCTGGTTTAAGGCCAGACGACGTGAGCAAGTGTCCAAAGTAGCGAACTTCGGTAACGCCTACTTCTAATTTTTCCTCGTTTAATCGGATGCCTCTCTCCCGACTTCTATTAAGGACTTGACGCAAGTTTTTGTCATGTTCCGAACGAGTACTTCCATAAACAAGAATGTCGTCCACGATTGTGACAACTCCCGTAAGGCCTTCTAAGACCTCATCGACTTTACGCTGAAATTCATCTTGTGAAGATTTTAATCCGAATGGCAAGCGTAGATAACGGTATCTGCCGTATGGAGTATTGAACGTTGTTAGTAGTGAGGAATCATGATCTAGCTTGACGGCCCAGTAACCTGACCTAGCGTCTAATTTTGTAAAATATCTGGCATTTGTCAACTGAGGCAATACGTCGTCGAGTGTTCGAAGTGGGTAATGCGGTCTCTTTATCGCCTTATTTAAGTCCTGTGGATCAAGGCACACACGCAAATTTCCGGAGCTCTTTTCCACGACAACTAGCGAATTGACCCAATCAGTCGGCTCAGACACTTTTGCAATTATATTTAGACTCTCCATACGGTCTAACTCTGTTTTAAGTCTTTCGCGTATGGCAACTGGAACGCGTCTCGGTGGGTGAACCACTGGCTCGATTGCTGAATCGATGTGAATTTTACATTCACCCGGCAGGTTACCTATACCCTTAAATACATCGCTATACTCCGAAAGAACGGATTCTTTACTCATCGGAGTTTCATTTGTAGCACTTCCGTGTGACAAAGTCTCAACCGAATAGACAAACTGTAACATTCCAAAAGCAATGCAATCTCCAAGTCCTAATATTGGAGGTGAGTCGGTATCGATGACATAAATTACTATGTCCCGAGAAGTATCGCGATATTGACACTTAACCGTTCCGTATCCGATAGCGTGTAACGAACTACCATTGTACGCGGACAAGGTTTGATCCGACTTATGAAGTGACCTTTTAATGTCTAACTTCCGGTACACTTTAAGGGGAACAATGTTTACTTGAGACCCTGTATCTAATTTAAACTGGATTGGTACCAAATTTGGGCCAATATTACAAGTGGCAAACGCCTTATCCTGTTGCACATTAAGGTTGCCTTGAATGGAATCAATAAACAAATCTGGGTCTGGGGCAAGATTTGGAGTGTTGGGGAGGGGTTGCTCTGGCTGTGGGTAAAAACCTGTAATTTCATGTACACTTTTAGATCTACACACTTTAGCAAAATGGTTGAGTTTGTGGCATTTGTTGCACTTTTTGCCTTTAGCAGAGCAAATATCAGATTTAGAGTGTCTATTTCCACAATTACCACACTGTCCTCCATATTGTGATCTGTTGGTGCTTTTCCCGCGTTGGACCTCGTTACGACGTTTTTGAGCATAACCCGACGTGGTAGAGTTTTTTGACAGAATGTACATCCGAGGTCGACGACGATGATGCTGACATCGATTTTAGCTGCTCTCGGGAATACTCATTGGACTGTGCTATGCTAATAGCCTTTTCCAGAGTCAATGTTTGTCCTTCCTGAATAAGTTTTTCTCTGACCTTTGCTGAATTTGTTCCAAATACGATGCGATCACGGATCATTTCGTCAGCATTTGTATAGTTACAATCTTTCACTAGTAAACGTAGCTTAGTTACATATTGTTCAATAGTCTGAGTTCCTTGCAGTTCATTACTAAACTTGTATCTCGCAAAAATTGGGTTTAATTTCGGCTGGACATGCTGCTGAAATCTATCGAGATGGACCTTCAACTTCTTTTTATCATCGCCGGTTAAAACCCAAGTATTGTAGATGTCCCGACCACGATCACCAACCCAAAGCAGTAAGTAGTTTACCTTGACGTCCTCGTCTTTGTCCTTGAGTGGTCCTTGAAAAATCAAATTCACGTGGCATATCCTGGCATAATACGTTTTCGACGGTCATATGAATTCGACGGTCAATTTACTTCCGGCTATTCTCGTGCATCGCGCGTGATTTCAGAAGTCCAGAAGGCCGAACTAGTCGCCAACGGTCTGTACCTAGACAGTGAAAAAATTTCGGACACAATGGAAATAAGACGGGTGAGAAAATAGTATCAAGTCTTCTTACCTCTCGTAAACTGCAGCCTTTGTTTATTACCATATTTTTCTGCTGGAGTACCCTACTTTCACTTTTAAAATACTTGCATTCCAGATAACAATTGCATCACCAAAACAATGTCGTCTGTATCACAAGCGCCTCTATGAATCAGATATGAAGTGACGTCATGGTACCCTGCTCACTTTTTGTAAAAACTATGGAAGCCCGGAGCTGTCAAATTTTCCTGATGTTAATAAAATGCTTTTTAAAAAATACGATTTTATATTTCATAGTTATTTCGTTTTTTTAATTTGCAGCATATTTCAGCAAAGAGGGGTATTTACAGACAATCATATAATGCAGTAATTGAACATAGTTTACCTGTACAGAGAGCAGCCAACCAGTTTGGAGTTCCAATTACTACCCTTAAGGACCGTGTCAAATCAAGAATAAACATTGATGTTGTAAAATCTGGTCCAGATCCTATTTTTTCTTTGAAGCAGGAGGCATTATTAGCCAATCATGTAGATACTATGGCTGAGCTTGGCTATGGGTATTCTAGATTAGAAGCTTTAAACTTAGCTTCAGATTATTCTGTGTATCTTGGCATAAGAACTCAAGACAAACCATTAAGTTTACAGTGGTTGTACAGTTTTTTACAGCGCTGGCCTTCATTAAAAATTATAAAGCCTAGAAACCTGGAGATAGCTAGGGCCAAATCTGCCACTCAGTCAGCTATCAATAATTACTTCAAGGAACTTGATAAAATATTGACGTCAAACAATCTGAAGCAGCGTCCTCATGCCATATATAATGTTGATGAAAAAGGTTTATCACTTAGCCACAAACCACCTAAAATTTTGTCAGGTTCCCGTTATAAAGCTCAGGTAGTTACTTCTGGTAAAAGTCCTACAGTAACTGTGATTGGTGGAGCTAATGCTTTAGGCAACCAGATTCCTCCATTTTTCATATTTCCAGGCAAACGTATGCCGGATCAACTTTTGGAAGGGGCTTCTTCTGGTGCTGATGGCACAATATCTGAAACTGGTTGGTCAAATACAACAATATTTACTAATTATATGAAATCGCATTTGTTCAAATATTTGCCTGAACGAGATGCAAGTAACCCAGTGCTTGTCTTATATGATGGCCACAAAAGCCATGTTTCACTTGGATTAATAGAATGGGCCAGGAGTCAACATATCATATTATTTGTTCTTCCTCCCCACTGCAGCCATTTATTGCAACCACTTGATGTCAGCTGCTTTGGTCCCTTTGAGATAGCTTGAAATGCAGCTTTACATTCTCATCTTAGATACACTGGTGGTCAGAATATTTCTCGTTTTGAAGTTTGCCGTATTGCTTGTCCTGTATATACGAGTACACTCACTCCCAGCAACATACAATCTGCATTTAGGAAAGTTGGAATATTTCCATTCAATGCCTCTGTGATATCTAAGGAATCCATCACACCTTCCTTGAGCTTTACTCACACACCATCTGATGTACCACAAGGCAATGATGATAACACTTTCAACAGGCCTACCTCCAGTACTGACATAAATGTTTCTAGTAATGTTACAGCTACAGGTTCTAATAAAGATGTTTCCAATAATGCCCCCACAGCTACAGGTTCTTCAACATCTGCAACATCATTTCTGGAGTCCAGAGGAGGTGTGATCCTGCAAAATCTGAAAATTTCTAAATCAAGGAATACTTTAAGCAAAGTTGTTGGTGGAAAAGCAATCACAGATGACACAGTTTATTCCAAGATTGAGGAACACATCCAAGCCCAGGCTCAGACAAGTCGGAAACGCTCTTCTACAGATAATATACCTAGTGAAAAATCTAAGAGAAAACACCCCTCAGTTAATAAAGATTTACCATCTGAAAATTCCATCAAAAAAGGCAAATCAAAATCAAATCCTTCAAAAGGCAAAGCCATAAAGAACTCAAAAGTTATTGTTGATCATCTTTCTGACTCTGACTCAGATATATCAGAAGACGAAAAATGCATTATCTGTAATCGATTCTATCCACAAGATCAAAATGATTATGTTAAAATCGTAAATTGGGGGCAGTGTGGAAAATGTAATGGCTGGGTGCATCTACGTTTCTGTTCCACGGTAAAGGCTTTAAGGCGTGGGGACAATTTTTATTGTCCAAACTGTACAGATGTCATTTAACACTTCCATGGATAGTTAATAACTGTAAATACGTTATTTTGTTTAAACTTTGTTAACTTTGTTATTTTGAACGTTTTTCACGATTTTTTGGACATTTCATAACTTTTTACCGACTTGTCTGGGCCGCCGTAGATTGTTTTTCCAGACCGTCGAATTCATATGACGTAATTGAAAGCAAGGTCAAGGTGAGTGCCTTCCATATTTGTTTACATACCAGCGTTGTTTGAAACTATGAAATGTTTAATTGTATTTCATAAATTGTGTCACAAATCTGGTTAAATTTATTTAAATAGACGTTGGTCAATGCATCTAGCGTTTCCCGAGAATAACCGAATTTGTGCTTACACCGTCGAAAACCCATTACGCCAGGGTACAAATTTCTTCCAAGACTCCGGAAGATTACTGCTTTCCCAATCCATGCTGGGAGTAGGAATACCACTGAGGTCTGCCATTTCTCTTTTGAGTATTATTGTGCCTGTTAGAACTTTATCAGTTTACTTCTGACACCATGTTACGTTTTCTTCTAACGTGGGCATTATATACAGAAGACAACACGTCTGTACTGTATGGTAGAAATTTTAATAAGTGAAACCTAATGACGTAGAATTGACATCATAAGACATACGTCATACATACATGGGGTTTACATACATGTAAACAAGGTGATTAATAAAGAACGATTACTCTATTAGTCTTAGACATAATGTAAAAATTCTATTTATTTATTTATTTATTTATTTATTTATTTATTTATTTATTTATTCATTCATTCATTCATTCATTCATTCATTCATTCATTCATTATTTCATTTCATTTCATTTCATTTCCTTCCATTCCATTCCATTTCATTTCATTTCATTTCATTTTATTTTATTTTATTTTATTTTATTTTATTTTATTTATTTATGATGAATTTAGTACGAAATAAAGTAATTATAACTTGTTGTTTATTGCGATTTAAGATAAAATTGGTCGATAAAGTTTTGTTCTAGTTTTGATCAGTTGATACATCTGACGCTGTATAACGTTTTCTCTGCAAGATATAAGTACTAACGGCCCCAAAACTTCAATTTAGACTCGCACAAAACAGAAATAATACATTTGCCATATACCACTTTTCGAATGTATAATTTAAAAATATTTAAAAAGTGGTATATAACACATTAATAAGAGCTAACGACGACTTTTCTTCATCGGCATCCTCAATATCGTATTCTTTTGATATGTTCAACGCCGCATTATAAACATTAGAAAAACTAATAATGTTAATAATAATAGAAAAACTATTTAAAATTTAAAACAAAATTGTTTATATAACATTTCGACGGTGTTCAATCTATGTTTAAATAACCAAAATAGCATTTTGTCCATAATCCCCGAAAATGAGATATTATAACGCCGAATAGTTAATATCAAATTATTCCAACAAAATAAGTACTGCTGATTTTAAATAATAACAATAATTATGATACATGTAATAATAAATCCATAAATGTTAAAATTGAATTCGATTAAGTCATCATTCGCACATTCATTGTTTTTCCACAAATGAAAACTGCTCAAATTATTCAATCCGTCAGAGAATAGTTCCCAATGGAATCAACTATGACGTCATCGGTGTCGATAAGGGTTACAGAGCTGACAACAGAGCACAGTTTCTGGCGAAAAACCCGACAGAAAGCCACGCAAAGTGTAATATTCAAGATTGTGATTTATTAGTTGAATTATTGGAAGCTTGAGGAAAATTTGGAAATGGAGGGAGGTAAGTAATGATTATACTATAACATTTTATTATTTTTGATAAAAGAGAAGCGAAATATAATTAATGCAGCCACAAATTGGGACTTGAAAGTTTAACTAGACATCCCTAATACTAGCAAGATCATCATTCTGTTTTTCAAGACTTTTGATTGTAGCCCACGTTCTTCTCTTTCATTCAAGTTTCGATTCTCGTGAGACATCAACTGCTGGCCACATGCCCAAGCCGCTGGTAATCGAACCCCGATGCACTTACTTGTGGAGGCAACATTCCATTACCTAAACTTTTATTTATCATAGCAGTAAATATATGTAGAAAAAACAACGAGTACTCTCTGAATTACCATGGTTACAGTAAACAAAATTATTATATTTTTTAAAATATTTTTTCAGCTCACGGAAAATGTCCAAAATCGGGAATTAATTAAACTTGACAGAGACAAATTTGAGAGAAGTTACTCAATGGGTAAGATTTATTTATAATTCCAAATGTTTCAAAAACCATAAAATTTGACACAAGATATTCCTTAATCCTTTACAATGTGGCGTTATCTAGTCAGTAAACCAAACTTTACAGCATTTTGTAAGTCAATGTTTTTCAGCTTTGTTTTAAAATAAAATGCGATTGATATGTTCATTTTTCATATTATATCGGAGATTTTGTTCAATTGAATTTGAGATAAAAGTAAAATATTGTTAATAAATACAAAAAGTGTTTCTTAAATGAGTAATATGAATGGTCCTAAACATTTGTTTCACGCTACTTTCTATTCTTACGAAAATGTACTATATTTTGAATAGTTTTTATCATAAAAAATTAACAATGAACACATGGTACAAGCATTAAAAAACGAAAAAATATGTTGGATTCGTTTTTGTGTTTTTAATGGAAATAGAAGTCTGGTCGGAAAAGTTTGCACAACTTCTACATTAATAAAAAAACAAGTGTTCGTCCATTTTTCGGAAATTTACCCGATGTTTTCTTTTTATTTTCTTTTAGGATTTATATATTTGTTCGATGAAATAATAGAATACAACACAACAGGAGTTATCGGTGAACCAATCTGGCCACTCAACAGAACTATTTCAGATCCCAATATTGCCTATCGCCTGCAATCAACGTGTAGCAGATCTGTGTCATGTTATTCCATCATACCTGGCAAGGCTGAGGTAAGTATTAAATAACTCAAGAAGAAAACAGTTTTGAATTCTCTTACGATCTTGGTATTGATAATTCTGTTGTCGCTGATGCTGCTGTTGTTGTTATTTCTTTTCTTTCTTCTTCTTCTTCTTCTTATTTATTTATTTATTTATTTTTTTTTTTTTTGGGGGGGACATTTTTTTAATTATAAGCTTTTTGCGTTAGGAGGGAAAGTTAAACTTCAAATGTCAAAAATAAATCATGCTTACATTGTTTAAAAGTGAGATATTAATATACATTTACAATTATTTTCAAGTTTTAAAATATCGAGTCATCACTATAGAGCCCCAAGTTCGAGAAATAAATTATTACACATACGGGGGTTGTTGCAGTTTTAATTTTTGGTATTTAAAGTGACTTATTTCCGTTCTTAAAATTTTTTATCACGGATCTCGATTTTTAACATTTTCATCACAGAGACTGATGGGTGTACTGTAAAAATAAATTTTATATTAAGAACTGAATTCGGATATGGTGTGGTGATTTCGATCTAAAACCTATAAACATCAAGACATTTGAAATATATTTATTTCAGAACAAATCATTAGTTATTACTGAGGATGACATACCTGTAGAGCAAAGAAAGAGCTTCCGTAAGAGTATCAAAAAGCTGGGTAAGTAATCATTGATGCAATGTATATGATGTTGGATTAACCAATTTAGGTTTCAAAAGTGAAGGAACTAAGTTGCGACAACGAAGGTCGATTGCTTAGTTGGATGATGTTTTACATCTCATCAACAATTTTTCATCTTTTCGAAACAAGGCAGTTTTCCTTTTCATCTCAAGTATTGTGGTGCGTGAATGTTTGCGAGTATTCTGATCGGTTTTATTGTGCATTCTTATGGTGACCTTAAGGACGATATTAAATTAATCTGCAGTGTCGTAGGTAAATATTGCAGACCATTCAGCAGTTATTCTGATACCGAGGCAACCAATTAAGCTTTTCGTCATAGGAAATCTTGTCTCACTTGCGATAGACCCGGATCGAACAAAGTGGTTAGGCGCATTGGGTTCGAAGATTAATGCCTTCAACACTTTTCCACTCCCCACGCCCAACATCTAGTCATTGAACATGTGACCCGCGCGCGCGCAATACATTGGTTATTATTTGGATGTAATTTTTGTTATTAGAAAATGATTTTATTACAAACATAACCCCTTTCTGTAATTTCTATCTTCCCTATGACTATTGTTTTCTTTTGTTTTGCAGGAAAAAGAATCAAGCGTGCAGCTAGACGTGTGTTTGGATTTTTATGCCCATGTTCTGGGGTTGGACGCAGAAATAAGCACAAAAAGAATGCTGACATCTGATTATCAAACATACCTTTAAACACTGTAAAATAACAGAATAAGAAAAACTTCAGTTTTTATTAAACATTGTTATTGTTAAAATATTGATAAAACTTGTATAAAGTATTTTCTACCATCAAATATTATTTGTTGTCATTTTTACTAGTAATTTTGTTTTTACATGTATTACATTTGCACAAATTTAGAAAAAAATCAAACTGGGTGAATACTCCCAACTATTTGTTGTTTCCAAGGCTTCTTCTCCGGATTATTGGAGTTTCTAATTCTAATGATAATGAAATCTATATGATTTGGTGCTGAATAATTATATTTTGTTTTTGGTCATAGCCAGAGTAATCAATAACACGCTAATTACAGAATGTTGAGACAATGCCAGAATTTTTAAACTTCCAAATTTTATTAAACATCGAACATAGCAACAAAAAACGGTATTCAATAATGTGGCTCAAAAACAAAAATATAAAATAAATCTCAGACACACAAATTTGCAGCATTTTTTTTTTAAATATTTTAATTTGAGGCTGATTTATATAAACTTGTCGGTTTCCAGAACAACCACAAAACTCCCAAACCTCGACTTCCAGCAGACAAAATTACCAGGAAGAAATGTTTTTATTTGTTCAAGTGCGAAAGATACTTTCTACGCTTATTTTGATTACGTTTTATTATTATTATTATTATTATTATTATTATTATTATTATTATTATTATATATATATATATATATATATATATATATATATATATATATATATTATATGATGTCATTATTCAGTGTTACATTTGTAATTATTCTGAATTAGCTGCTGTCATAATGCATTAAAAATTATCGTAAAGTACATTTAAAAAATGCTTTAGACAGAATTTTTTTTTTAATTTTTTTTAAAATGTATTTAATGATAAGATTAAAAAAATCTTTATGACACTGCGATTTTCAACCAAGCGTTGATAAAATTTCGAATAAAAATAAGTATTCTTCAGTTATTTAGCCGTAATTGTCAAGAAAAGGTTTATTGTCGGCAATACGTTACTGAAAAAAGTACGCTACACATGTAAACCAAGCATTTGTTTTGAGCGACAAGTTTATGAAAAGCTAAAGTACGCTGCAAAAGTCAGCCAATAGTTTTGCGTTTATATTGAGCGACATTTTTTTTTTTTTTTTTTTTTTTTTTTTTTTTTTTTTTTTTACAAAAGTACGCCTGCATTTTTTGCCCAGCATTTGCTTTTGGCAACAAGTTCTAAAAAAGTACAATGCAATTGTCGAACAAACTATTTTTTTTTTTTTAAAAATGCAATTATCAATCAAGTGTTTATATCAGCCGACAATTTGTAATGAACAGTATTCGGCAATTGTCGACAAAAGCGTTTGTTTATGGCGACAATCTCTAAAAAATCGTTACAATTGGCGAATAAGCCTTTTGTAATAAGTTATTAACAATGTCCTGATTGTTAACCAAGCATTATTAGCACAACAAGCTATTAAAAACAAAAACAATGCTGAAGGAACTGGCTACCAAGCATTTATATTGGACAACTAGCTACAAAGAAAGACCCTGTGCAAATTGTCAACCAAGCGTTTATTTTAAGCCACAAATTATTAGGAAACAAAAACATATATCACAATTGCCAACCGAGCGTTAATTTGTGTAGACAAGTTATTAAGATGAATAGCTACAAATGCTGACCAAGCCCCAGTTTCACAATCATTCACTCAACTGAGTGTACACTCAACTGAAATATTCCCATTTTTCTCTCATCAATATCTTAAAAATTTTAAGTTTTATGAGACAATATTTTGTTTTGTTTTACAAACTTACACTAAACAATTTAACATAAGAAACTCAATTTTATTAGTTTAAACTTATTTTATTGTCAAATATTTACAATGGGATTGGAAAAAAGTTATCACAACATTAGGTGGTCCGCTCCCTACACTCGCTCACACACATATTGACATGACGGTTATCAAAATATCACAAATATAATTATATGACAATATGTAATGTTTATAAAATAACTGTAATAATTATAAAGACAAATAATTTAAAGAAAGGATAAATCGAAGCAATGATTAAGTATGAAAAATTAGTAGGTGATACAAGTTATTGGTAGTAAAGAAGAAGAAGAAGAAGAAGAAGAAGAATGGTGACGTTATGCAAAGAAGATAAAATTACGAACTTACTGAAACCTATGCGTTTGTTTGATGAATAGCTGAACAATTGAAAAAATATTACTATTAACGTAATCTGGAAGAAATATACTGCCTCTCAGAAGGACGTCGACATCAAGGGTTACTGGGAACACTTTCAATTCATGTAATAAAGAGAACATGGCTTGTCTGGGAACTAAATATTTGGAACATTCGAAGAAGTAGTGAAAACTGTTTTCAAATGCATAGCCACAGCTGCAGGATGGGTCATTAACTATATTAACTCGAAAGAGGTCGACGATCAATGAACTACATTCATTTCTCAATCTAGATTGGTAGATAGTATATTTTCTTTCACCAGAGTAGTAGAATTTCGGCGCTCTTTCTCGATTAGTGGAAATTGACCTTTTAAATAAGTTAAAAGAATCAACATTTCTAATTTCAATTAGAATTCAATACCTGAAGGAAAGAAAGAAGACCTATAACTTTCAAGCCTACATAGAGGCATTACAATATCATCTTTGTTTCTTAGATTATAAGTGACAGATAGATCGACAGAACCAGGAATAAGATTTTCTAAATAAGAAGGTGCTAAGTTGTGTTTGATTTTATAGAAGAGCAAAAGTTTTTCCTCTTTCTTCTTTCAGATAGGGGTTCCCACCCAGTTTCGAAGTAGAGAGCATCCTTGCTAGCAAAAACTGGTAGCCTTGAAATGATTTGAGCTGCTTCTAACTGAATCTTTTCTAAGGTCCAAGAATCGGTATTTGTACACTCATCCCAAACTTCAGAAGCGTATTCAAGTATTGGAAGAATAAAAGTTGTGTAAATTTTGGTAAGTGAGTCTTTGCTGAGAAGATACTTTAATTTCCTTAGGGCTGAAACTTGTTTCATGGCAGATGATGCTATATTGTTTATATGTATATGCCAGCAAAAATTATCAGAAAAGGTGATGCCAAGATGTTTATGGAAAGGAACTGATGATAACAAAGAATTTCCAAAGTAGAGAGTAGGTTTAGTATCAGTATGTGAGCTATTAAAATACATGGAAACAGTTTTAGATTCATTGAAAGTGACCAACCACTTATCAGACCATTCTTTAACAACAGACAATTTTATTTGTGTAATGTCTTAAAAATTGACAATGAAATATTCCCAAATTTGAGTTGAGTGTACGCTCAATTGAGTGAATGATTGTGAAACTGAGGCCAAGTCTTTTTTCGGGAGACTAGTAATGAAGAATAGTAGGCTTTAATTGTGAAAAAAGATTATGCTATTAAGAACAGTATGCAACAATAGTCGCAAAAAGTGTCACTTCTGGTTGACAATTTCTTTTAAAAAATACGCTACAATTGTCATCTAGGTTTTGTTTTGGGCAACAAGTTATTGAGACAGGGATGCTGCAATTGTTTTTATTTGTCGGGGAAATTGTCAACCACATGTTTTTTGTGCAGTTAAGTCATTAGAAAGAGTACCCTACAATTGACCAAGCGTTTGTTTCGGGCGACTACTAGGATACAGTTATTAACAAGGAGACCGGTTATAAAGAACAGTAAAGGAAGCTGTCAAGTTTCTATATTTTTATAGGATCGATATAAAATCTACATCGATCGTCTATCATTGACTAAGCATTAATATTTTTTCACAAATTATGCTGAATGTTTTCTGAAAAAAGCCTTGATGTCCAAGTAGTCACAAGATCACAACACTTCTAATCGCCTGGGTTAAATACCACTGTATAACTTGACGGCTACATTCTTATTACATGTATTTCAGCGTATTTTTTCAATAAAAGTTATACAATACGTCCAAGTTATTTCTTTGTTCATATCACTTTATTTTTTAAACATGTTTAGAGTTGAGATACATGATACAGCTTGCATGTATATTTTATGTTGATGGGGAACACTCTTGTATCATATATGTACTGTATTGTGTTTATTGTAAGATGGTGTTCAAACAAAGGTTACTTAAAAGATTATTTGGAAAAAATTACTACATTTTTATGTGTGGTAATATTTATATCGTGAAATGTTTCTAAAAATCGAATTCGTAAACGATAACGCTATAGTTTTCACCCGTGATCTTACAGGAAACAAAGTGACGTCATTTCCGATCATTGGCATGTCAAACATTTGGGTAGAGGGAGACGGAGAAAGGTAACTTTATTGTTTTGATAAGCTTTCACTAATCATTTGCTTACATATATTTGGATTTTCATTTGTAAATTGTTTAAAAGTATATCATACAGAACACAAAATAAAATCTGAAAAATGGTCTGATGTATTTTGAAGCGACTGTCAGTTGGATGTATGAAATTTTTGTTTATGTATGGCTTGTAAGTTTCCACAAACAAGTAGAACATAGTTTTTAAATGAAATGATAATAATAATGATAAAAAATAATAATAATATCTTATGGAAATAAAAATGTCAACTTTCATTGCATTTTTGTGAAATGATTCTATAAATATGCCCTCTATACAGTCAATTATGCTATAGAAACCAAATCACATGACATAATGTTTTACATGACCATATGTAATTGCTATTACAACAGAAATTCAATCTTTAAATCACCACATTGTAATAATGATTACAGTAAAAAAAAAGTTGAAGGTCTTTTAAAAAGGATGAGACCTTAAACTGATGCATCTTGCCATATTAGACATGGCATGAAAAACATATCAGTGTGTCCATCAGGGAATTCACTAGTGCATGTTTTTAATCTCAATTTGCGAGCTAGCTATTATTTTGAGGTCATTTTTGAGATTTAAAGAGTTATATTTTTACCTGTTACAGTAACCACCTCTAGTAGTGAAAAGTAAAACTGTCTACAAAGGTCATTTGAATATTTTGCTGAAAATGACCTTTCTGGACTAGTAAGCTTTGTTACCAGATTCAATATCCTCTGATTAGCCTATAGTCAGTAGTAGTCCCCCTTTACTTGAATGAGTTTTCATTTTTTTTAATAATAATTAATCAATGTTTATTAAGAGTAAAAAAAGTTGTTCTTCTGCTGTAATGTCTCCATTTTTCAACAGAATCAAGTCTATATACTGTGAAACCTGTCTATAAAGGCCACTCAAGGGATGCAGCCAAAGTGGCCTTTATAGACAGGTGGCCGTTATAGACAAGTTCTATCAAGAATCATCAAAAGTTATCTTTCTTATCATTCTTTCTCATTCATTTTAGTAGCCAAATTAAACTGAATAGAGCTAACTATGAAATTGTTTCTTCTATAACTTGAGATTAACCAAGAAATAAAAAACATTTTTTAACATAATTTATTAACATTTTCAGGAATTCATAAATCCCTTGAACCACACCAGCCTGGTAACATTAATATGTCTTAATGATCTATTTACTTTTTTTTGCTAAGTATAGGGGTGTTGGAAAGTAAAGTTTTATTCATATCACACTTCCTTATACCTGTACTAACATAATTAGGTAACTTCAGACTCATATCACATGCTTGCTAATTCCAATTTTAAATGAAGTTATAACATAATGAATAATGGTTTAGTGTTCAGAAGAGTGGTTATCTGTGCCATTTGTAACTGTCAAGTTTACATATCATCATTAAAAATAACTATTAATTTTTTGTATTGAATTCATACACAAACATAAAATTTATCATAATTTTTTTTTTCTGTTGACGAATTTAATTGTAGTTGGTGTCGAATTGAATATGCTGAAATTATCTTGTTGATGAAATGACTTTTTACACTGGTGCCAAAATGACTTGATATCATCATGGTACGATTTCCAAAGTAACCGATTAATGTCTTTATTAGTGGAAGAATGACACATTTCATTTCATTTAATTCCAATAAAGAACAAAATTCATTGGGGGAATGTACTATTGTAAAAGAGGGAGGAAACAACTAAAAAAATCACATCCGAGTGTACTGGCTAAGGATTAAACCCGGCTATTCTGGGTAATGAGTAAGCGTTTACCATGAGGAGTTGAGTTGAGTAATGGTGTTTAACGTCCCAGTCAAGAATATTTCACTTATATCGAGACATTGCCAGCTATAGGCGAAAGTGCAGACATTTTGCTTGTACGTTGTGCTGATGGCATTATACAGCAAGGTTCTTTATCATGCCATGCCTGCTATGACACGGGACTTCATTTATTTTAAGTTCCCATTCGAAAGAACCATGACTTTCATTTCGTAATGCCGAGTGCTTGGCGAAAAAAACAGTCACTACCCACTTTCAAGTCTTGGGTCAGACCCAGCCGGGGTTCGAACCCACGACCTTCCACTTACGGAGCGAGCACTCTACCAACTTAGCTACCGCAGTGGCACCGTTTACCACGAGGCTTAAAGGTTAAAAAAAGTCTGGCATTAAATTACTCTATTATATCTATTATTAACAACACAACAACACCATGACTATCTCAGTTCCTTAAATTCCTTTCCTGTTATCTTGAGATTTTTCCAACTTGGGGATCTCACACAACCCTTCTTCTTGGATTGTGTTGTAATAGAAAGGAGAAAACATCTGAAAAAAAGACAAAAAATTCTTAGTAAGTGCTCCACCTGAGGATTGAACTCTCCCCTTCCAGGTGATAAACAAGCATGCCACCACAAGACTAAAGGATCCAGACCAGAAAGTCTGGCAGTAAATCACTCTATTAGGTACACTACTAAATACAACACAACCACACCATGACTAGCTCAGTAAGGTTACATAATAAAGATCAAATATCTGTCTATATTTCTTAAATCTCTTAAGCTGTCTTAAGATACAGGTTTTACTGGACTATATCAAGGAAGTTGCATCAAAATTTTTGACAGTACATCATTAATCATTCCCAGAATTCAGACAACACGGTCCATACTGAGTACTAGTGTACTATGGTATTTTATCAGTACACTTCGTAGATTAACGGATTATAAACATATAATATTTTAACATTATAGAGGTTTTAAGTCTCAATTACCAGGGCTAAAACGTCATTTGTAAATTTCGGAAATTGTATTATGTGTACATTATACAGGTAAGAATGTATGTACCTCACCCCATGATAACACCTGAGAACAGGTGTGAGGCCCATGGTACTCAAAATCCCAAGGTATAAATATTTAAAAAAAAAACATTAATTAAAAAAACATTAAATACTTTGTGAAATGTATCACCTTTGTAAAGTTATAACTAAAATAAGTGCTAATGTACTCCAAAACCGGGAATGCAAATATCCAAAAAACAATATATATGAAGTTTTCTTTTAAGTATTGGGTCAATGTACACAAATTGCATACCGGTAGTTCATTATTTTCCAATATCCATATTTAAGTGCAGGTTTCCTGTCAAACGAGCATTGTTTTTAAGATAAGTTAAACATTTAAATTCAATTAACTAACCACAAGCAACAAATACCAAACATTACATAAGTATATATGTTAACTCCCTGTTGAGGGCCTTAAATTTGATATAAAACATGATCAAGGTACTTTTATTTTTTTTATTAAATAAAAGCCCCCAATATCCTTCCTTCTTGATAAAATTCAATTTACAGTAATATTGTTTATATGAAGCAGATCATAGCTAGACTATATACACTGCCATTTAATAGAATTTTGAAACTTTCTTTTTCTCTGTATGTTTATACATACACTGTGATAT
Organism: Tegillarca granosa; assembly: GCA_029721355.1. Classification (NCBI taxonomy): domain Eukaryota; kingdom Metazoa; phylum Mollusca; class Bivalvia; order Arcoida; family Arcidae; genus Tegillarca; species Tegillarca granosa. The sequence goes on from CM056607.1 coordinate 10,685,761, forward strand.
CACATTTTTATAAACAGGTAAGTTTATATATATAATATAATACCATGTAATACAAGTTATCTGTCGAGTCTTTGAAGATTTCTTCAAATAATGTTATCACTGGTGGATGTGGTAAACATATTTTACATCTGGAAGTACCTTTAAATATATAATCTCTTGATTTTTCCAGTATTAGGATTTAAACGCAAGGTAAGTCTTTTTTTGTTTCACTTATCATAATTTTTTCTAACTCTTTTTTTTTTAAAAAAGAAAAATATATGTTTACTGTCCAGAATATAACAGGTTCAGTTTAAGACTTGGATAAAATATAGATAAACTTTTGCTAAAGATTGGGAAACTGGAGACATGTAATATTCGGCTGTTTTAGTTACACCACTCTGCAAAATTACATTCCATACAGCACTAAAATGTTTAGAGTTTAACTTGTTAAATCAAGTTTTGGTATTAGAGCACCTATAGAGAAGCCTTTTACTGTAGGTTAGGGAAAGAGGGAAGGGCCAAATGTTAGGATTGTAGGATCTATATACACTCTAATTCAGCTGTTTAGCCAAGCAGCAAACAGTTTGAATGTATTGACGAAAATTATTTTCAATGTTTTTAAAGAGAAATCCCTGAAATTTAGAGTCTGTCTCGAATTTTAAAATTAAAAAAAGGTAAATAATATTTTATGTGTAGCTCTATGTAATTTATACTAGATTTACAATCTTTCTTAAATAATTTTTTGGACAAATTGAGGAAATTTTAAATTTCAATAGTTTTAATAAATATCTGTTGTTCATTTTGAAATAAGCGGAGATATCAAAACCTGACCCAAGACTTGAAAGTGGGTAGTGACTGTTCTTTTGCCAAGCACTCAGGCATTATGAAATGAAAGTCACAGGTTCTTTCGGATGGGAACTAAAAATAAACGAAGTCCTGTGTCAAGGTGTGGCACGATAAAGAACCCTGCTGTATAATGCCATCAGCGCAACTCACAGGCAAAATTTCTGCACTTTTGCCTATAGCTGGGGATGTCTCGAAATAAGTGAAATATTCTTGACTGGGATGTTAAACACCATTACTCAACTCAACTCTCCTAATTCCCTGACACTTATATTTAAGTTTCATTTAGAGATTCATAAAAAAATGCTAACGGGGAATAATGAACTTTTTCATTTGGAAATTGATTATGGCAGTTGGATTTGGTAAATAGATTCTGTTGTGTAATAATTCATTTTTTATGATGGTTTAAAAAAAAAATATAGAGACTTTGTAAATGGAAAATAAAATGACTCTTAAGCGTCTACAATCATCTTTATTTCATGACCATATTGTTTCATGGATCTAAATCAAAATCTATTACCTATTACTTCATATGGAATTTTTGCATTTCAAATTTGTGATGTAAAGACATGCTATTTATAACTGTATGATGTTTTATTTTAGCACACTTCATAAATTTATTGCCAATACAGTTAAAATAAAATGCAAAAAAGGTGATATCATAAACTACGGTACTTGACATTTTGTTAGGAAAGGTCTTATTTAATTTACTTTCTTGGACAGATTTAGTGAGTTATTTAAATGTTGTTTTAATTTACAACATAATTTTCAAGATATTGGCTAAATGTCGAAGAAACTTGGTCTGAAATATACAATTATGTGTTCAAAAAAATCCATATCAGCATTTGTAACTGCCACTATAGAGTATATATGGGCCAGTGCAATTGACAGTCTATGAAATATTAGTTAAATCTGGAAATAAAGCATGGTCCATTTAGCCAAATTTTCAGCCAGTCTTAAATTTTGAAATTTAATTAAAACTAAGGTTTGTTCCCTCATGCAAAGCATTCCTTAGCTGGATTTGGATTTACATAATTTTGGAACTTTAGATTTATTAATTTTCAACTGTTTGGCTTCTGTTTTTTAGTCAAACTTTTTCATTCTTAGTGTCACTGATGAGGAATGAATTTCCGAAATGTGCACATCTGGCACATCAAAATTTAAGTGTTATTTGAGTTAGATATTCACTCAGACAGTAATCATCACAGCATATCAGGCCCATTGGGACTCCTATAATATATTTAGAATTGCAGAATTTGTATGCTTACTTTGTTCTTATAGAAATTGACAATGAACATGCATTTAAGGCTTTTTTTCATGCCACACCCACTTTGACATTCCAAGTCAATATTAAGAGTTTTTTATGGGTCAGAAAATCATCCCTAAAATTACAAGATTTAATGTCTATAAATACTGAATTGGCACTTGTTTGAATTAGAATTTAAAGTATCAACCTGTTCTGTATGTACTAAAGATTTTGTATATAAGTCATATTAATTTCTTTGAAAATAAATCATCATTTTTTTTAAATGCTGATTTTTGTAATTAAAGCACTATTTTTAATAATGAAGTTGTACTCTATTTCCAGCAAATTTAATGATTCTTATAAGTATTGAAATGACTAGTAATAAATATTTATCTGGGTATTTAGAATTAATACTTGTTGTTTATAAAACACAGTGACTATTTGCAACTCATTTTAAGGTTTCATTCTGTCTTAAACATTCTTACAGGTAAGCAATCATATTGAACTTCTTCTTGAGTAAGGAACTCCAGTGGCGGAGTGATCTAAAGTGTGCACTTGCTAATCAGAATGCCTCTCACCTGTCTAGGTTTGAACTCCACTCACGCAGATCCTAGTGTGTGAAAATATGTCAGTTTTGCTTTTCAAGGTTTTTGTGGTTTTCTTTAGGTGTTTCAAGCTTCCTTCACAATCCTTGTACTGACTGCATTGATATTGGGAGGAAATAAATCTTGACTCGGGGCGTAACACCCCATTCTTCAACCTTACTCAACTCTCACATACATATTGAACTCCTACTGGATCAGCATGAAAAACCAGGAAAAAATGGAACAATTTATTTTCAACATATTATTTTTATTTATTATTACATTAGTCTTTTAACATATATTTCTTTTCCATTACAAAAAATCTGCCTCTTGCCATTTTGTCCTGATGGTGTAAGTAAAATACAACATATATAGTCAGTGGATGCCCTTATTTAGGGACAACATCATGCCTCTGTTTTATAATCATAATCTTCATTACTTGTATCTCTTGGAAGATAAATTCATTAAATACTTGTTTACTTGTTTGTTAAATTGTAATGTAAACTGAACACAACACAGTTAAACTTTGATAACTCAAACATCTCTGATATTTGGGTGCCCAGGGGATTGTTACCTCAATAAGCAAATATGCAACAAACTAGAAGCCACCAGATTAAAGGGAGAATTGTTAGTGTTTTTGTATTGAACTTACATACTTCTGTGAATAAAAAAATCATGCTCAACAAAATTAATTTGATATTTTTTATATCCTAAAATCATGGTTTATTATTTTCAATATCATTACTAGTTATTGTTGTTATTAGTCAAGAATTATCTCCCTTAAGGGCAAGTAATCTTAAATTTGCTTCCCCCTGGTAATATATCTTATATTTCACCTGTATTGTTGTGTTATTTTAATAGTTGTTTTGTCTAGAATTTGTTATTTAGCTATAAATTTCTTTATTATATTTGTAATATAAATAAATTAATGAAAAAAATAGGAAACTAGAATTATTTATTATGGCTCACCAGAAAATTTGAGAAAAGGTAAAATAATGAACTGTATTGGATATATACAAATACTAGTATAGACACACACACACACACACACACACACACACACACACACACGTATGTATATATAAATATGTTATTGAAACATTGTCTAGCCATTGATAATTAATGCTACTGAGTTTTTGTTTGTTTGTTTTTTTTTATTTATTCATTTATTTATTTATTTTAAATATTTAATAATGTTTTTCATTAACTTCATTAACTTTTTGTTGTTGAAAAATCAGATACAGTGTTTTTTAAAAACTTTCTTCTCTTAAACTACTGGGGCTATTTTAAACCAAATTTAAATTTGGTGTCAAAGTTTGCAAAATGATAAATTTTCTGTAGCATTCAAAGCTGGAACTACTTTCTTTTATACCCCCACTCGCTTGAGTTAATATATTGTTTAATTATTTATCAAAAAAAAAAAAAAAAAAAAAAAAAAAAAAATCAAAATGGGTTGAATATTCCATCAGTTTTAGGCTTTTTTCAAACAAAATTAAAATTTTCATTAATAGAAAAGAGGTTCTATGGCTTAGTCAGGCTTCTTTAATTTATATCAAAGTGGCCAAGACAGGTCTGGGATGATAGAGGAAACTAGAGTGCCTGAAGAAAACCACTGACCTTCAGCAAATTAAGTAACAGTTTTTTCTACACAAACCACTGCGGTAGCTCAGTTGGTAGAGTGCTCGCTCCGTAAGTGGGAGGTCGTGGGTTCGAACCCCGGCCGGGTCTGACCCAAGACTTGAAAGTGGGTAGTGACTGTTCTTTTGCCAAGCACTCGGCATTACGAAATGAAAGTCACGGTTCTTTCGGATGGGAACTTAAAATAAACGAGGTCCCGTGTCATGGCAGGCATGGCACGATAAAGAACCCTGCTGTATAATGCCATCAGCGCAACGTACAGGCAAAATTTCTGCACTTTCGCCTATAGCTGGCGACGTCTCGATATAAGTGAAATATTCTTGACTGGGACGTTAAACACCATTACTCACTCACTCACTTTCTACACAAGAATCTGCTCCAGTGGGATTCCAAACAAGGTTGAAAGAGCTGATGTGACACATTGGCAAGTTTGGATAGCTCATCCTACAGGATCAAAATATTATCGGGTTCTGCACTCACCTAAGTGCAATCCTGCTCTGCCGGGTCTTAGTATTAGTGAGAAAGTTTTTTGGCTCACTTGCCATAGGACATTTGGTTTTACTGGTGCTCTGTTTACCTCTGCCATCCTAGAACTTGCTGCATTCATAAAAATGAAAGAATCTGTGACATAAAAATATTGCCTCTTCTTTTAGTTCTTGATAGCATAAAGAGTATATTATGTAAAAAGTGTTAAATTTGTAACGTTTATGATTTCACTATCGGCAACATATTACACAACTTATACATCATTTGACACTTATATTGCACATCATGATGGAAATATGATAGGATACAAAGTAAATATATAGGAATGCATGTTAAATCAAATGTAATACCTTTCAGGTGAGTTAATAAGATATTTATTACCTATATGACTTGTCAACAGGTGATTCGGTTTTATAATAAATTGTTATACATCTTATATTTCCTTTTCCTTGATATTGATTTAATACATGTGTTGTACTGACCACTGACCGCATAGGGTGTATACATACGTCTTCATCTAATAAAAAACTGAATACAGGATATGACTTAGGTATGGGGGTGATTTAGCATGTTAACACCTGAAACACATATATCCTCAGGTGTGAATTTGCATGTTATGTACTTGCCGAATGGATGAATATGTCATAAGTATTTGGGATGATATAATCTTTAAAAAAGGTAAATACATGTGGTTAAAAAATTTATTTAATGTATAATGGTGTTTTAAAAATTTCTGGAATTTATAAAATTGTATCATATACAGGTGATGAGGAGAAACAAAATGAGATTAAATTATGAAGAAATGTATGTATTTTATTAAAATGATTTAAAAATTTAGGAAATTGTATATTTTTAAACAATTTACTAACATTTTGAAAAAGAATGTTTAATTAATTTCAAAATTAAAAAATCATAGTGGTAATGATATCGACAGCCAACATCAGAAATGAAGGTCTTTTTTTTTTTTTTTTAAATTACTAAACAGTGCATTTAATCAGTGGTCATGCAAGTCCATTTAAATGACAAGGCAGACTTTTTAATGAATAACTTGATAACTAGTACATGTATTGTCTTTTTTAATAATAGTTTTTATTTAGTTTACCTACACAAAGGACTGAGTGGTCTAAAGTTCCAAGAACTGACTGCCTCAAAATAAGTGAAAGAATCTTGACTGGGGCGTAAAACACCATTACTCCACTCCACTCCTACACAAAGGACAGCTAAACATAAGAGCAATGTATTGTTGTGAACATGTAGTGTTTTTTTTTTTTTTTTTTTTTTTATTTTTTTTTTTTTTTTTTTTTTTTTTTTCTTTTTTTTTTGTTTTGTTTTGTTTTTTAATTTTTTTTAAGCAAACTATTTGGCTAGGCTTTTCTTTTGAAAGCCCATTATGAATGATATTTTTCTTAAAAACCATTATGTTTTCTTATAGGAGAACTAGGAACAAGGTTTATTATTTAAAAACTATTCAAACCTACCATATAAACCTGTTAATGTAACCTTTATATACAGATTGTTATATATAAAAGAGTCCAAATGGTCAAAATATATTGTCCTATTTACAACAATGACTCATTTCATATTCTTGGGTGCAAGACTTTTTTACAGTGTTCAATTTTGTCTGCTATATAGATCTATCTTCTACATTTTTGAATAGATCTCAGTTAAAATTAGTATATCTTCTACATTTGTGAATAGATCTCAGTTAAACTTGGTCTATCTTCTACATTTGTGAATAGATCTCAGTTAAACTTGGTCTATCTTCTACATTTGTGAATAGATCTTAGTTAAACTTGGTCTATCTTCTACATTTGTGAATAGAACTCAATTAAACTTGGTCTATCTTCTACATTTGTGAATAGATCTCAATTAAACTTGGTCTATCTTCTACATTTGTGAATAGATCTCAGTTAAACTTGGTATATCTTCTACATTTGTGAATAGATCTCAGTTAAACTTGGTCTATCTTCTACATTTGTGAATAGATCTCAATTAAACTTGGTATATCATCTACATTTGTGAATAGATCTCAATTAAACTTGGTCTATCTTCTACATTTGTGAATAGATCTCAGTTAAACTTGGTCTATCTTCTACATTTGTGAATAGATCTCAGTAAAACTTGGTATATCTTCTACATTTGTAAATAGATTTCAGTTAAACTTTGTATATCTTCCACATTTGTGAACAGATCTCAGTTAAACTTGGTATATCTTCTTCATTTGTGAATAGATCTTAGTTAAACTTGGTATATCTTTTACATTTGTGAATAATTCTCAGTTAAGCTTAATATATGTTCTACATTTGTGAATAGATTTCAGTTAAACTTGGTATATCTTCTACATTTGTGAATAGATCTTAGTTAAACTTGGTATATCTTCTACATTTGTGAATAATTCTCAGTTAAGCTTAGTATATGTTCTACATTTGTGAATAGATTTCAGTTAAACTTGGTATATCTTCTACATTTGTGAATAGATCTCAGTTAAACTTGGTATATCTTCTACATTTGTGAATAGATCTCAGTTAAACTTGGTATATCTTCTACATTTGTGAATAGATCTTAGTTAAACTTGGTATATCTTCTACATTTGTGAATAATTCTCAGTTAAGCTTAGTATATGTTCTACATTTGTGAATAGATTTCAGTTAAACTTGGTATATCTTCTACATTTGTGAATAGATCTCAGTAAAACTTGGTATATCTTCTACATTTGTAAATAGATTTCAGTTAAACTTTGTATATCTTCTACATTTGTGAACAGATCTCAGTTAAACTTGGTATATCTTCTACATTTGTGAATAGATCTTAGTTAAACTTGGTATATCTTTTACATTTGTGAATAATTCTCAGTTAAGCTTAGTATATGTTCTACATTTGTGAATAGATTTCAGTTAAACTTGGTATATCTTCTACATTTGTGAATAGATCTTAGTTAAACTTGGTATATCTTTTACATTAGTGAAAAGATCTCAGTTAAACTTAGTTTATCTTCTACATTTGCAAACAGATTTCAGTTAAACTTGGTATATCTTCTACATTTGCAAACAGATCTCAGTTAAACTTGGTCTATCTTCTGCATTTGTGGATAGATTTCAGTTAAACTTAGTACAAATGTAAAGCAGTAGAAGAAAATATGTCACAAATCATGTTTTATGAAGATTGTAGGTCAAAATCAAAAGAGTTGAAACTTTGAATTTTTATGTTTTACTTGCATATAAAGAGTGATTTCTGTGGGTGTCCTTTGTAGACAGGTTTGATTATATGGGTTTTTTGCTTCATATAAATATAGATAAAGTCTTTTCTACATTGTATTTGCATATGTCAAGAGCAGGGTTGCTGTATGTAAGCTTGCTGACTTTTCTTAATGTTTTTAAAAAATCTTATCAACTGAGATTATTATTTCAAAACATGTCTGTAGCACTTAAAAAACTGACATCTCAGACTGATTTGTAGTAAATAATTTCAGTTAGATATTTAGTAAAGTGTCTTTCACCAACATCAATGTTCCGTCCCCCTTAACTAACAAAAACATTATTTACATTTGGATGTTTGAAGAATAATCAGTCTCTTTACCCTAAATTTTCTGCAGTTACTCTAGGTAGTGACACAGGTAGTAACAAGGGTATTTAGGGTCAATGTGTTGTTAATACTGTTTGTCCAGCACATAAGACAAATATTTTATGTTAGAGGTTTAGCCTAACTTGACCTTTAAGAGTTTTATCTTTCAGTCTTTAAGGTCCTTTGGGACACTTGTACCTTTTTCATTAGGAAGACATATACATTTGTATAAATATAGAGATTTTGTCTCTGGTTTCCATTCAGTTTTGTAACATTTTACAGATATTTTATATACCTTTCAAGTTCATAAAAGAATTAATGTTGTGAAACTCTTCTGTGATTTAAGATAAAAAAGTTAAAAATGTTTATTTATACTGACTGTTCTTAATTGAACCATTTTTGACCAATGATTTTAAACTATTAAATCAAGTCTTGTGATAAACTAATACTGCTTAGTTTTTATAAATGTATTTTGGTGGGACTAAAAGGAAAGGGATATAAGCAGACAAACATAGATAGATAAACAATTAAACAAGCTGGGATTATAAAGTTCATTTCTACCATATAATATTGACACCTTCCTGGCGATTTTAGGCACCAAAGTGGCTGAGTTGTTGAAAGCAGCTGGGTCATGGTGCCTGTCAGCATCATCACTTAAGTTCAATATTTTATAGGGGAAATCTTTGTGTAAAAAAGTTGTCAGTTCTCTTGCTGAAGGTTTTGTAGATTTATTCAGATACTAGGACTTCCTCTACCATTCCGTAACTGACTTTCTTAAAAAAAATCATTGCTAAGCATATAACACCATTCCAACCACTCACCCATCTCTCCATCATGGCTTCAGCACTTGGTCATCCCATTTACACATGTAAATTTGAAATATTTTATTTTTCACATAACCATAGATAGGTAAATATAGTTGTCACCATTTTTTGAAGTTTAATTTTATAAAAACCTTGTCTCTTTTTGTCATTAGTAGAATATTTGTCATAGTTTTTTAGCTCACCTGAGCTGAAAGCTCAGATGAGCTATTGCTATCCATTTCCGTCCGTCGTGCGTCGTCCGTTGTCCGTCGTGTATAAACTTTTTACATTTTAATCTTCTCCTCCAAAACCACTCGGCCAAATTTAATGAAACTTGGTAATCATCATGCCTGGGTGAAGCCCTTTCAGATTTGCACAAACGAAGGAGTTATGTCCCCTTGGGGCCCCATTAGGGGGGAAATAGTGAAAAACTTTAAAAATCTTCTCCTCTGAATCTAAATGAGATATACCTTAGTTATTTCATTAATAACATCCTTAGGTCATCTATTTTCAGATTTGCACAAATGGTAGCCATGGGGCTCAAAATGGGGAAATTGTAAGGCACTGAGTATGGAAATTGATGAAAATTATATATTTGTCACTATATCTTAAAAACTTTTAACTTTTTGTATAGGTATGTATATTAGAATATTGTAGGTATTGACATGACTATCATTTTGATTTATGGTTCAAGGTCATATGTTGAAAGTTCAAGGTCACAGTTGCTAAAAATGACTTAAATTGCTAATTATCTTGAAAACTATTAACTTTTTGTATAGGCATGTATATTAGAATATTGTAGGTATTGACATGACTATCATTTTGATTTATGGTTCAAGGTCATATGTTGAAAGGTCAAGGACACAGCTGCTAAAAATGACTTAAATTGCTAATTATCTTAAAAACTATTAACTTTTTGTATAGGCATGTATATTAGAATATTGTAGGTATTGACATGACAATCATTTTGATATATGGTTCAAGGTCATATGTTGAAAGGTCAAGGTCACAGCTGCAAAAGCAGACTTAAATTGTTAATTATCTTGAAAAATAACATTTTGTATAGGCATGTATATAAGAATATTGTAGGTATTGTGACAACGATTATTTTGATATATAGTTCAAGGTCATATATTGTAAGGTCAGGTCACAGCTGCAAAAAAAGACTGAAATTGCTAATTATCTTAAAAACTATTAACATTTTGTATAGCCATGTATATTAGAATATTGTACGTATTGACATGATGATCATTATGATATATGGTTCAAGGTTATATGTTGAAAGGTCAAGGTCACAGCTGCAAAAAAAGACTTAAATTGCTAAATATCTTTAAAACTATTAACTTTTTGTATAGGCATGTATATTAGAATATTGTAGGTATTATGACAACGATCATTTTGATACATGATTCATGGTCATATGTTGAAAGGTCAAGGTCACAGCTGCAAAAAAGAGTTAAAGTGCAAATTATCTTGTAAACTAGTAACTTTTTGTATAGGCATGTATATTAGAATATTGTAGGTATTGCAACAACGATCATTATAATATATGGTACAAGGTCATATGTTGAAAGGTCAAGGTCACAGATGCAGAAGAGGACTTAAATTGCTAATTATCTTGAAAACTAATAACTTTTTGTATAGGCATGTATATTAGAATATTGTAGATATTGCGACAACGATCATTTTGATATATGGTTCAAGGTCATAGCTGAAAAAAAGATTGAAATTGCTAATTATCTTAAAAACTATTAACATTTTGTACAGGCATGTATATAAGAATATTGTAGGTATTGACAATACGATCATTTTGATATATGGTTCAAGGTCATATGTTGAAAGGTCATGGTCACAGCTGCAAAAAAAGGCTTAAATTGCTAATTTTCTTGAAAACTATTAAGTTTTTGTATAAGCATGTATATTAGAATATTGTAGGTATTGCGACAATGATCATTTTGATATATGGTTCATGGTCATTTGTTGAAAGGTCAAGGTCACAGCTGCAAAAGAAGACTTAAATTGCTAATTATCTTGAAAACTATTAACTTTTTGTATAGGCATGTATATTAGAATATTGTAGGTATTGCGACAATGATCATTTTGATATATTGTACAAGGTCATATGTTGAAAGGTCAAGGTCACAGCTGCAAGAGAGGACTTTAATTGATAATTATCTTGAAAACTAATAACTTTTTGTATAGGCATGTATATTAGAATATTGTAGGTATTGATATGACGGTCATTTTGATATATAGTTAAAGGTCATATGTTGAAAGCAGGGCTCTGGAAAACTTTGACTGGGGTGTCGGACATTTTTTCAAAGCAACCGTACCACCGATGCTGTGTAAAGCAAAAAAAAAATAAATAAATAAATAAAACCTACCACCAATGTTGTGAATAGCAAAACTTATTAAATAATATTGACGATGTATTTAAAAGATTTAAATTTTTAATATCGTATAGATTTTTAAAAGGATTTAAATACTACGTAGAGGTTATTTAGAAACATGTGGTCAGGCTCATGTGTCCACACAGTGTCGATTTTTGTACTGTCGGCGTTGACGACACAAGGTTTGATGGCCATCTTTGTTTATTGACAATCGTGCATTTTCGTTTTTCCGAAGTTACATGAACTTTACTAAACCTCATTTCGAGACCTTTTTGATTGTTTTTAAACTTTTTAAAATTATTTATATATAACTTAACAGTTTGCCAAGACCATACGATGCGTGTCATAGTCTTATTTGACATCCCACGTGGAACCTCTTTGATATAGTCCGACGACCATGACCTTCCAGGATCAACTCTCGTAATCAGCTGTTTATGGCTTCCGCCTGTCAAGCGATGTGATTACTCAATAAACATCTTAACAACAAAATTAATGAGGGTTCAGAAGATGAAACAAAAGGAAGAGATTGAGACCATGGATTCTAACTGATTAATAAACAAAAGTCTAATTGTAAGATCTGTGGTATTTATTTAAAATGGTTGACAGGTGATAGCAAACAATACTAGAGTAAAATAATGACCGACAAACATTTTTATTTACGTGTCTGATTAACTGAATTCTACTATTAACTAAAAATGTCCGACAAGTGATTTTTCACATCTGACAAAAATATTTTTTGTCGGACATGTCCGGCAAATATGACCATTTCTGGACCCCTGGTTGAAAGGTCAAGGTCACAGCTGCAAAAGAAGACTTAAATTGCAATTTTTATCTTGAAAATTATTAACTTTTTGTATAAGCATGTATATTAGAATATTGTAGGTATTAACATGACAATCATTTTGATATATGGTTCAAGGTCATATATTGAAAGGTCAAGGTCGCAGCTGCAAAAGAAAACTTATATTGCTAATTATCTTGAAAACTATTAACTTTTTGTATAGGCATGTATATAAGAATATTGTAGGTATTCTGACAACGATCATCTTGATATATGGTTCAAGGTTATATGTTCAAAGGTCGAGGTCATATCAACATAGGAATACTAAGATTATTAATTATCTTGAAAGCTATTAATTTCATGCATAGGCATGTATATTAAAATATTATAGGTATTGACATGACAATCATATATGGTTCAAGGTCATATATGTTCAAAGGTCAAGGACATAGCTTCATAAGTATACTGAAATTGATTAATGATTTGGAAATTATTCATTGCACTACAGTTACCTCATGCATATTATATAAGCTACTTATGAAGGAAATGTGAGTGGATATATTTCTGATTAAGTTTTGTGGGAGTTCTTAACTTGAGAAAACTTTTAAAGTTTCTGTACATAATATATTGTCTATTGCACTTTGCAAACAATATTGGACATATCTTCAGGTGAGCGTTAAGGCCCATGGGCCTCTTGTTTCATCTAAAATGGAAACTTTATGACCATTTTTTCTTCAGATGATGGAGAATATTTGTGTATTTACATTAAAGTAGGCAACAATGACATTTTTATGACATACTTCATAAGTAAGTAGAGACCTATGACTGATAGATTGAGATTGGAAAGGGAACCATTCTAATGCCTAGGGGTTACATTGACACAGATCCCATCATAGGTGGTAGCTAATTGTGCTCATGTTCATATATTGCCATGGAAACCAAAAGTGTTTTTATAGTTTATTACAGTTTATTTTATTTTCTTGTGAAATATGTTTCATGGATGATATTTCATTGGTAAATATGATTCATGGATAATGTTTTATGGAATAAGCTGTGATATTTATTCCATCAGATCCATTTTACTATGAAATTATATTTTTCTAGGTACATTGTTACAGGAGATAAATTATTGTTTACATAAGCCCTAGCCAGCTGAGATTATGTCCATACACATTAGAAAATGTTTGATTAATACTGAGGATAATTTTTTTCACGATTGTGCCATTAATTTTAAACCATTCAGCCTGTAGTCAAACTATGTTACGTGGACTGTTGGCCACCTCCATTGTTAGACAATTGGGGTAATGTTCATGTACATCAGAACCTGTAAAAACCAAAACCAAATAAAACTTTAATAATCATCTTCTACACTGAACTATTCTAAAGGACACATAGATAATATAATATTGTTTGGTAAATTAACTTATCTAAGATGAATTCTTCCCAATTCAGAAGCCTTAGTGGCTAAGTAGTTTTAAGCACTAGATCACAGATCACAGTGCTTCTCACTGCTTGATTTAAAGCCCACTTTGGCAAATCCTAGTTAGCTTGTTAAAAGTTGGTGATTTGCTGTGGACACTTCAGTTTCTTTCACTTTCTTTGGGCACTTCAGTTTCTTCCACTTTCTATGGGCACTTCAGTTTCTTACACTTTCTATGGACACTTCAGTTTCTTCCACTTTTTATGGGCACTTCAGTTTCTTCTACTTTCTTTAGACACTTCAGTTTCTTCCATTTTCTTTGTGCACTTCAGTTTCTTCCACTTTCTATGGACACTTCAGTTTCTTCCACTTTCTATGGACACTTCAGTTTCCTTCACCATCCCAGAAATGACCATATTGAGAAGTAAACGAATCTTTGGCTGGTTTTTTTAAAAAAAAAAAAAAAAACAATACCATGTTCGCCATTTTATTTGCCTGTTCTGAACCAAAATTGTTTCAAGGTTTGTTACATTCAATAATTTTCTTATAGAAATTATCCAGGTTTATCTGTAAACTTTTAGATTTCAGTCATGGATCGGCCTTAAAGAATTATTCTGTTTGTATGAAAAGACATTTTCAAAAACTACTGTTACTGCACTGCTACTTAACATCAGTATGCAGGAATTAATTTCTAAAGTAGTTGGTAATGTCTTGATATATGGGTTAATGAATAAAAAATCTTTACTTGGATGTTAAAAGCTATTTTTTTTAATGCTAATAAAAACATCAGATTAATATGTATATAGTCATTGGTTTGTGACTTTTTAAAAAAAAATTATTTGTGACTTGGGTTTGTTGTATTAGATTGGATAAATGGTTTTCTACACCCAAGTCAAAATTTTTTCATTGTTTCAGAGCAGTCACTCCAGGAACGGTGAAAGAAACTAAAACCCAACCTTAAGCAAGTGTCGGATTTACAATTTACAGTGGTGGCTGAAAATCTCTGAAAATCTTCTTCTCTGAAGTACATGGCCAATTGAAAGGAAATTAGTGTGGAAGGTCTGTGGGTGGTAGAGATTAAGGGTGAATTTTTTTCACTTGAACCAGTTTTAGTTTTAGTTTTAGGTTTCTAACCAGTTTCAAAACTAGTTTTAAAAGTGGTTTTGTTTGGAAAAAATGATCAGTTTCTTTAATAAAACAAAAAGGCGGATAACAAACAAGTCCTGAAACTTAAAACAATAATTTTAATGGAAATGATGGAGGATGACCATCAGGATAACACAGATGTTGTTGTACTTGATAGCAAGAACAGACAAGCATCACTTTTTTGCTGCTTGCGCATTAAGGAGATGTAATGTTCCCCGTGTAATTAATTATCCTGACACTGTTCATAGCTATAACGATGCGGAATTTCAATCATGATTGACAAAAACTGCAGAATTGTTAAAAATGTGAAAACACCATTCACACATAAATGTGAGGTCTGTCACTGTCGCCATCTTGATCTGTCGTTGATGTCAAATCTAACCGATCTAACCGCAACCGGAGGCGGTTTGTTCAGTTTGTAAAAAAAGTTTTAAGTTTGGTGCTAAAAAATGAAAAAACTGGTTAGAGTTTAAATCTGGTTTTAAAACCGATTATAAAACTGAAACTGGTTTAAGTGAAAAAAACGCGCCCTAAAGTTATATCTGACATCTCCATCCAAAATTCAAGATGGCAGCTAGTTGTCATTATTATAAACAGCCAAAAACCTATAAATGGGAATTATGGGTTCATTCACGTACTAAATCCATTTGAATTTGAAACATAAAAAAGATGTTGGGGAATAAAACATTTATAACTGGTTTTTCTGTACAATCTTTCATTTTTGCAATTATTAGTTAATATGCAAATATTAGGTGTATCTTTAGCCTTAACAGCTTTGAAAATCTTCTTCCCTGGAAGTACATGTTCAATTTAAAGGGAATTTATGATAAATATTTTTTGAAATATTAGAAAATAAGGATTGCTGGTATGTTTGTTTATGTTAAAATAATTGGATATATTTTAAAAAGTAAAGGCAAAAACAGAATTAAAGATGTTCCAGGTAAGCGATACAGGCCCTATTGTTTACTTAAGTATGGATGAATGTGTTACACACAGTAAAGACTGGCTTATAAATTACAAAAATAAATTCTTTATGTGGTGATAACTTATTACTCATATAATAAACTCTATGGTTACCATGGAAACAAACTTGAAGTTATTGCTTTTTAAAGGTAAAATGGTGAAGTGATTTAAGATATTTCAGATTGTTGAATTTGCTTGGGTGTGGCATTTTTTATTTGACATTAATCAATATATGGTAGAGTAGAATTAAAATTAAACTGTTACATAATAATGGTTTAAGACAGATGACAGTTTTCTGAATGGAGCTTTTTTTATCATTTAAATGCCAATTTTTCTATAATATTTAGTTTAAAAATTTAAATATTTCTATAAATTGTTTTAAACAATAATTACAAATAAACTAAGGTTTTTTATACAGTTTAAGCTATGGAGTTATAATAGTTGAAAAATGACACACTGTAGAAATCAGTATATTGTTTATTCAAATTAATTTAATCAATTTTATATTAAAATTTTTCTTGTTCAGATTCTTCAATCTTACAGGTTGGAAGGTTCTTATAACCTACCCCCCCCCCCTCTCTCTCCTTGAATAGATCTGATCTATTAAATTGATGTTATTTGCCATATGTAGCTTCCTTCTACAATTTTCTGTAGATTATTAAACTTTTATATAGTAATAGATATTAATAAAGATGAAATAAAAAAACAAAAAAATTATGTTTTCTAAGATTCTTAAATGATAATGTTATGACATTATTTGTTGCATAAGAAACAAGACCTAAGTAATTTACTGAGAGGTAGACATAGGTAAACTAGTTTAGGATATACTGAGTAGTCTTCTTGGGGGGGCTGTGTGTTTGCCTTTGAGTAAGAACATTAATTATATAATGCTATTGTCCACTGAGCTGATAAATGAATGGTACCACCAGAAATGCTAGGGTTCAACCTAACAATGGACTAGTAGTCTATCTTGGTAGAAGTCTTGTATTCGTCAAATCATCAAATGATGGTAACTGAAGATCTTAATGCACACTATAGTAACCTTTGAGGTGCCTGTACCTTTGCGCCCCCTCCCCCCAATTCACAGATAAACATTGCAGTCCATTATACAGTTACCAAGCCAACCAGTTAAGTTCTACAGCTAGGAAAATCCTTCTCTCATTTGGATCAACTGAGGTTGAACTTGCAGCAGTAAAATTCTTTGTTCCTTAACACCTTAATCACTCGGTCACATCAGCAACTAATTTAGAACAGGGGTATAAGGTCTAAATAATATTTACTAATAAAAGAAAATTGAAAAAGAAAAATGGAATTTTATGGTATTATTATTATTGTTTTATATTATTATACTATTAATCAAGTATTTTCATATTGGCCGAGTTATTTGGGCAAGGTTTTTGATATTGAATGTAAAAATTGTTATTATATAGCCATTTTTTATCCTTCTTACCCTTTTTCTATACAATAAAACTTTTAAAAACAGAATTCTGAGATGGCCACAAAATCTGTTGTGACTGAACAATTTTACATTGTTATTAATAATGTTTACAAAATAAACATTTAGAATACGTATAGTTTTTCCCATTTTTTGTCTCGCCATAGGGTGAGACTAAGGTTTTACTTTTCCAGTGTCTCTGACGGCATGTTAAAATGTCAAAGTTTATGTTAAAGTAATGTATTTTCTACTTGATCAAAAACTAACCAGGCGAGACATTTAAATCTGTGGAATTCTTGTGTTGTAATTAGTTTTAAACCATGAAAAAATATTTAGACCTCCACATCAATAAAACCTGCCATTTTGCAAACCCTCCAAAATTCAAAATCTTTGAAGAAAATTTATTATTTTATAACTAACATTGTCCAATGGTAGAAAATAATTTTATAAGTCTGAAAAATTTGATTGATTAATTTGCTTTAGTGCAGCTAAAAAATTGAAAAAAACTAAAACACGAACATGATGCATGCTAATGAATGTGATTATTTTGTCTTACAGAAGCTTTGCAACAGACATAAAAATACATAGATCTAAGAATATGGGTTATTTTAGAATTAGGAATAAAAATTGAAAAAAAATATATATATATGTATCAAAATTACTTGTTTATTTCTGTTTCATACGTCTTCATCTGATAGTATCAATATTTGCATTGAAAGATCAATGTGTCATATAATTAAAATTTGAATTACCTGGATCTATAACTTCTAAAAATGTCTTCTTCTTGCCTTTGAAAGAATTAGATTTCATTAACATGAAGTATCAGAGTATATAGTTCTATTTTGATAAATTTTTGTATTAGAAATAAAGTTACGATATAAATACTTGTGTGTGTATATATATATGTTCCTGTATTCATGCAGGTTTCATTGATTGTCAAGAAGCCACTTAATTGGAATTCTGAATGCTGGATGTCATAATTGTCATGTATTTTCTAAGATACTTTTTATTTGTAAACATAAATTTTTGTTAATATATTTTTAATTTGAATTGTTCTCTATTTCACTTTCATAAAAAATAGGTTATATTAGAAAACATCCCTATTTTCAATAGACATTTCAGTAGACACTTCTGGATATAAATAACATGTGTCACGTTTTCTTGTATTCGAAAAGAACACAGATTATCATTTTATCAAAAAGTCACGATTAAAGATCACGCTAAAATGTTTACATGGTTGTCAGTATAATTAAGTAATATCTGCTTATATTGTATACGGTTCCTTGTGCATGTGTGATAATGCTATTTGTTGTTTATGGGTGACAGTTAGTGTTTAAGCCTCCATACATAATGCCTCTTTATATAAGACTTAATTTGATTTTGATTTAATACGGTTTTACATCCCATCATTAGCTATAGGTGAACTGGCAAAATCTTTGACACTTACAGTGTGCTTAGGGCAATGTGCAGGAAGGGTTATTTTGCATGCCATGCCTGCCATGACACCTTTCATCATGCAGTTTTTAAGGTATCCTCCAAAGGACCCCATGACTTTTTATTCACTACTATTTTTATGTCTTGGTCAGGCTTGGCCGGGGTTCAAGCCTGACCTTCCGAAAGTGAAGCCTATGGAACACCGTTTTAACATATATTCAATTATTTAAACCTATCTTCAAATAATTGTACCTAGGTTCAATTAATTACACCTAGGTCCAATTTTTTTAAAGATAGGTGTAATTGAATTATACCTAGGTTCAATTGAATTATACCTAGGTTTAAATATTTATACCTAGGAACAATTATTTGTTCCTAGGAATAATTCATTTGTACCTAGGTATAATTCATTTGAACCTATCTTCAATAGAATTATACCTAGGTATAATTCATTTGTACCTAGGTATAATTGATACGTCTCTTTAATTGATTTTAAGATAGGTGTAAATAGAATTTTACTACATTGAAACTTCAAAGCATTAGTGATCAATTCATTTAAAGATAGGTATAATTTATTATACCTAGGTACAATTCATTTGAATTGAACCTAGGTATAATTCAATTATTCCTATCTTTAAATGAATTATACCTAGGTGTAATTGAATTATACCTATCTTCAAATGAATTGTACCTAGGTTCAATTATTTGAAGATAGGTATAAATAATTGAATATATATTAAAACCGGTGTTCCATAGAAGCCAGTCTTTATATAAGACGAAACTGAAATACATGTGTAAGCATGTATGTGATTGAGAATAGTTTATATTATAATTATAAAAAGTGAAACTTGGATAAGTTGAACATTCCAACTACTGATTTTTTTGTGTAAGAAACTGAATTTATACTTGGTAATTTTTAATTTCTTTCAAACTAAATATGTCATTTATGTCATATGCATTTTTTGCAAATTAAGCAAAAATTGATTCATTTAGCCTTACCAAACACAATTTCAGCCAATAAGAAAAGGGTAAAATCATAGGTCATATAATGATTTTTTTTATTGTAAAAAAACTTCATATATCATACAATACAATATATATATATATGTCATTGATTTCAGATTAACGGTATGGATGATGACTATAAGGAGTTATAATACCTGTGTAATACCTACATACTGAGACATACTAACTGATCTGGTATTTAGAAGTGATTTGTAACAGCTAGTTACTGTGCAGACATTGGTGAAGTGGTCATGGAAAACTGAATTACATCGGAGGGATCATATCGGAGTTCAGGATTTTGTACTACTAGAAGATTATATGAACCAGAATGCTGTAGTTGAAAATTTACAGAAAAGATTTAATGAAAATTTGATTTATGTAAGTTTTATATTCCCAAAAATTTTTTAAATTGTAGCAAAGCATATATTTTTTTTGAAACAGAGTTCTTACCATTTTATTCTCCTTCCTCAAGACAAATTGACAATTTGTGACATTTAGTGATTACATTTGTACCAAATTTATTAGGCAAGTACAAAAAAAGAAAAGAAGGAAAAAAAACAAAAAAACAATAAATGTTATAATTATGTTAGTTATATAGAAATATCAAATATTGAAATAAAATTTTTAATATTTTTCACTATGTAATATGATGTGTCATTTCATAAATTAAAAATTTCCTTGTTTTTTGCCAGAAATGCAAATTCATTTTTCCTTATTAGATATTTATTATAAAAGCAAATATTATGGCTTTTCTACACTTGACTAATTGAAATTTAATTTATATTCAAATAATTAGTTTTGTTGGCCTTAACCAATAGTATAGTCATGTGATCTTGAAGGCCTTCTGATCTTGAAAACCTGCAAACTTTCTAGATAATTTTTAAATGGAGGTCCATTGTCAGTTTTTTTTTTGTCAAGTTTGTGGATATAATATATGTTTTATGTTTCACCTAAAAAGGTCACAATGTCATCATTACAAGTCACAGTCTTTGGCATCTGTATTATTATCATCAATTTTCTTGATTTTGGTTAGAGACAGATGGTGACATAGTTAGCTGGTTTGATCTTTGGGTGATATTATGTTTAAAGGTGAATTAATGAGCACGATACACTGATTGTAAAACAATAAAATGATCATACAGCTATGTTTGGCACTGACTACACTGGAAACTACTTATTTGTCAGCAGAAGTAAAAGGTGAATTCTGGCAACAAAAGCTAATCAAGATAACTTGGAATTGAGTTGAGTAATAGGATTTAATGTCTTAGTCAAGAATATTTCACTTATACCGAGACATTGCCAGCTGTAGGCAAACATGTCAATATTTTGCCTTTGGTTATGCTGATGGCATTATACAGAAGGATTCTTTATAGTGCCATGCCTGCCGTGACACTGGACCTTGTTTATTTTAAATTCCCATCTGAAAGAAACGTGACTTTCATTTTGTGATGCCAAGTGCTTGGGGAAAGAACAGTCACTACCCACTTTCAAGTCCTGGGTCCGACCCGGTCAGGGTTAGAACCCACGACCTCTCACTTACGGAGTGAACACACTACCAACTGACCTTTGAATTTGCATGTTGATATATTTGTTTCTTTGGACATGAAATGAAATTTTTTTAAGGAATAGTATAATGCACCATTGACCTTCAACACTATCTCCAATATAGGTCATGTGAGTAAGTCATTTTCCCTTCCAACATAAAAACATTCACAGCTTAGAAGTCATGCAATAGATACATGTTTATTTAGTTTGATTAAGTAGTAAGGCCCATGTCACTAATTCTCTAGTTTTATTACATTATTTGTTTTCAAACAAAAATAAAGTGTTAAGCTTTTTTCCATTTCACCAAATGTCAGAAGCATTAATACATTTTATACAACTCATTGTCTAAAACAAAAAAAAAATAAATCTAACTTTGTGTTATTGGGAGTTCAAATTTTCAAATTATAAGCAACTAATAAAAGCCAGAAGCATTAAATGACAATTTTTACACAGTGTTAAAGAAAACTATCGTTATAACAAATTGCACTTAAAGATGTTGAAATAACAAGTGTCGCTTAAAAAAAATTTGGAATCATATGCTAGTAAACAAAGATGGTAAAATAATATTGCCACTGAAAAATGTGTTGAAACTACAAATGCCACTGAAAAATGTGTTGAAACTACAAATGTCACTGAAAAATGGGTTGAAACTTCAAATGCCACTGAAAAATGTGTTGAAACTACAAATGCCACTGAAAAATGTGTTGAAACTACAAATGCCACTGAAAAATATGTTGAAACTACAAATGCCACTAGAAAATGTTGATTTACCATGTTACTGAACAAAAGTTTGAAATTACGAATGCCAATGAACAAAATTTTGAAATAACAAATGCCACTGAATAAAATATTTAAGTTACACATGCCACTAAAAAAGATAAAATAATATTGCCATTGAAAAAGATGTAGAAATGACAAATGCCACTGAAAAAGATGTTTAAATAATAATTGCCACTCAAAAAGTTTTAGAAATGGCAAATGCCACTGAAAAAGATGTTGAAATAATAAATGCCACACAAAAAGATGTTGAAACAATAAATGCCACTGAAAAAGATGTTTAAATAATGAATGCCACTGAAAAGAAATTTATATATCCAATGCTACTTTAAATGTTTAAATAACAAATGCCACTGAAAAAAATTGAAAGAAAGATATTATCCCATTCATGCATTTACTTAATTTTTCATTAGTCTGGATCTTGTTGCAAATGACTGAAAAATTGCTGATGCAATGTTAAACAATATAATAGCAAACCACGCAATCCAGCTAACAAAACCTACGGTAGTTTATCTCTAAAAAATTCTTCTGAAATAAAAGGCTTTTTGATACAATTTTGTTATCATTATATATCCTTTGTAATGTAATCTGATTTTGGTAAATGTAGCCATAATTATAAAAGAATATCTAGTTATCAGTTGTCACTCTTATGATCATAAAGTATTGTAGACAAAATGTCCTAATTATAAATATTATTTTATGTCTAATGTCGCTCCTAAAGAAGATTTTTGCTGAGAACATGATTTTTACAGCGATTTTTTCATTTGACAGATATATGATTATGATAAGATTATTAGGTTGTTTTTTTTTCTTTGATTTTTTTAACAAATGTATAAGGATAATTGTGTCTAAAAGATCTATTTAAACTTAATTTGCTATAGAACTTATAACATATTGTTTTTTCTTACAAGAATAATTGTTTCTGAAAGCTTTGTTCAAACTTTATTTTCTACATCAAACACTGCACTTTGTCACTTTCTAGCGTGACAGCCATCTTGGATTTCACATACAATGTGGGATTGCAGACAATATTTTTTTGGCATTAATATTCAGACATTTCAAAATTGAAAGAAAAAAACTATTTATTTTATTCTGATTTACAAGAGGCAAGATTGAAAAGTTTTTCTCTAATCCTGACTATGACAAATGCCAATGTACTGTGTGATCAGTATCTCAGTGCCAATGTACTGTGTGATCAGTATCTTAATACCAATGAAGTGTGAACAGTATCTCAATGCCTATGCACTGTATGATCAGTATCTCCATGCCAATGTACTATGTGATCAGTATCTTAATGCCAATGTACTGTGTGATTAGTATGCCAATGTACTGTGTGATAAGTATCTCAATGCCAGTGTACTGTGTGATCAGTATCTCAATGCCAATGTACTGTGTGATTAGTATCTCAATGTCAATGTACTGTGTGATCAATATTGTACTGCTAATGTACTGTGTGATCAGTATCTCAATGCCAATGTACTGTGTGATTAGTATCTCAATGCCAGTGTACTGTGTGATCAGTGTCTCCATGATAATGAACATTGTGATCAGTATCTCAATGCCAGTGTACTATGTGATAAGTATCTTAATGCTGTTGTACTGTCTAATCAGTATCTTAATGCAAGAATACTTTGTGATCAGTATCTCAATGCCAATGATTTGTGTGTCAGTGCCAATGTACTGTTTAATTGTTATCT
Organism: Tegillarca granosa; assembly: GCA_029721355.1. Classification (NCBI taxonomy): domain Eukaryota; kingdom Metazoa; phylum Mollusca; class Bivalvia; order Arcoida; family Arcidae; genus Tegillarca; species Tegillarca granosa. Next base: position 10,709,494 of record CM056607.1, read on the forward strand.
CACTGCAAGTGTTATGTGTGATCTTGATGCCAATGTACTGTGAGATAAGTATTGCAATGTCAATGTACTGTGTGATCAGTATCTTAATGTCAGTGTACTGTGTGATCAGTATCTCAATGCCAATGTACTGTGTGATCAGTAACTCAATGCTAATGTACTATGTGATTATTATATCAATGCCATTGTATTATGTGATTATCATATCAATGCCAATATACTGTGCGATTAGTATCTTAATGAAAGTATACTTTGTGATCAGTATCTCAATGCCAGTGTGCTGTGTGATCAGTGTGTCAATGCCAATAATCTGTGTGATCAGTATCTCAATGCTTATGTACTGTGTGATCAGTATCTTGATGCCAATGTACTGTGTGTTTATTATCCTTAATGCCAATGTACAGTGTCATCAGTATCTCCATGTCATTGAACTGTGTGATCATTATCTCAATGCCAATGCACAATGCTATTAGTATCTCAATGCCATTGTACTGTGTAATCAGTATCTTAATGCAAGTATACTATGTGATCAGTATCTCAATTCCAATGTACTATGTGATTGTTATCTCATTGCAAGTGTACTTTGTAATTATTATCTCGATATCAGTGTAGTGTGAGATCAGTATCTCAATGCCAATGTACATTGTGATCAGTATCTCAGTGTCAATGTACTATGTGATCAGTATCTCAATGCCATTGTACTATGTGATCAGTATCTCAATGACAATGTACTATGTGATCAGTATCTCAATGCCAATGTACAGTATAATCAGTATCTCAATGCCAATATACTGTGTGATCAGTATCTCAATGCCAGTATACTGTGTTATCTGATTTTGAAACAATCTTTGTGACTGTTCCTGGCATTTGGCAGCTATTTTTTAATTCAGATGTGTTTGCCAGGAAAGGAAAACAAAAATATTTTTAACTTTGGCCTGACTTATCAATTTATAAAGTGAGTTCATATTTCATCTTTATACTAAATATTAAAATCTTAATAAAAAAGATTTACAAAACATCACAAAATGCATAATAGAATTATGATGGAAGTAATGCATGCATCTTTATACCAAAAATACACACTGTTTCATGACATGTTTGATATTATCATATTTCATTTATAATGTGATTTAAGACACAATTTTATTTTTTTTACATTTGTAAATGGTAAGCAATTTGTAAAAGGCATTATTAAAATATGTATGTTATATTTTATGTTTAATAATAAAATAAGATGTTATATTGTATGAAATTTGTATGCACTTTATTAAGACTGAAATCCAAATTCATCCTTTTAATTTCTTCCTTATGAAAAGTTAATATTATATTGTACATTCCAACTGTATTTATGTAATTCAAATACCATTATTAATATCAATTTTTTCAAAGTGCCTGACATTTCAATTTCAGGTAGTGTGTGTGTGTGTGTGTGTGTGTGTGCTTGTTTGTGCTAAGGTGCTATATTTTTTACAAATTTAAAAAGAAAACAATTATCTCTTAATTTTTTACTCAATAAAAGAGATATCAATCAGTCTTTTGTTCAGATATAAAGAAATAATGTGAACTTGGTCACAAACAAATCATGATCTGCCCATTCAAGATATATATGGTGGAAAGGTGAGGAATTAAGGATCTATTTTCTTGATCATGCTGAAGTAAATTTTAGTAAACAGCTATTTCAGTAAGGATAAAAAATTCATAAAAATCCATGTAGAAAAGTTAAGCAGTTTTTAGGGAAAAACTAAGTATAAATTGAAATTGGTAATGATTTAATACAAGAACCATACTATTTCTGTTTTCTATAATAGGGTTAAGACCCATATGACTACAATAGTGAAAGTTTTCAAGGACTTCACAGATTTTTACTGTTTTAAAAAATTTCCTAATGGGACACAAAAATCCGATAATTTTGACCTTGTTCTAATTTTTTTTTAGCTCACCTGAGCTATTGCTATCCATCTCCGTCCGTCGTGCGTCGTGTGTCGTGTGTCGTGCGTCGTGCGTCGTGCGTAAACTTTTTACATTTTAATCTTCTCCTCCAAAACCACCAGGCCAAATTTAATGAAACTTGGTAACCATCATGCCTGGGTGAAGCCCTTTCAGATTTGCACAAATGAAGGAGTTACGTCCCCTTGGGGCCCCACAAGGGGGGAAATAGTAAAAAACTTTAAAAATCTTCTCCTCTGAATCTACAAGAGATATGCCTTAGTTATCTCATTTTTAACATCCTTAGGTCGTCTATTTTCAGATTTGCACAAATGATAGCCATTGGGCCAAAAATGGGGAAATTGTAAGGCACTGAGTGGGGAAATTGCTAGAAATAATATATTTGTCACTATATCTTCAAAACTATCAACTTTTTGTATAGGCATGTATATTAGAATATTGTAGGTATTGACATGACAATCATTTTGATATATAGTTCAAGGTCATATGTTGAAAGGTCAAGGTCACAGCTGCAAAAGAAGACTTAAATTGCCAATTATCTTGAAAACTATTAATTTTTTGTATAGGCATGTATATTAGAATATTGTAGGTATTGCATCAACGATCATTTTGATATATGGTTCAAGGTCAAATGTTGAAAGGTCAAGGTCACAGCTGCAGAAGAAGACTTAAATTGCTAATTATCTTGAAAACTATTAACTTTTTGTATAGGCATGTATACTAGAATATTGTAGGTATTGAAATGAGAAACATTTTGATATATGGTTCAAGGTCATATGTTCAAAGGTCAAGGTCACAGCTGCAGAAGATGACTTAAATTGCTAATTATCTTGAAAACTATTACTTTTTTGTATAGGCATGTATATTAGAATATTGTAGGTATTGACATGAGAAACATTTTGATATATGGTTCAAGGTCATATATAAAAGGTCAAGGTCACAGCTGCAACAGAAGACTTAAATTGCTAATTAGCTTGAAAACTATTAATTTTTTGTATAGGCATGTATATTAAAATATTGTAGGTATTGCAACAACGATCATTTTGATATATGGTTCAAGGTCATATGTTGAAAGGTCAAGGTCACAGATGCAACAGAAGACTTAAATTGCAAATTATCTTGAAAACTATTAACTTTTTGTATAGGCATGTATATTCGACTGTTGTAGGTTTTGCAACAACGATGATTTTGATATATGGTTCAAGGTCATATGTTGAAAGTTCAAGGTCACAGCTGCAAAAGAAGACTGAACTTGCTAATTATCTTGAAAACTATTAACTTTTTGTATAGGCATATATAGTAGAATATTGTAGGTTTTGCAACAACGATGATTTTGTTATATGGTTCAAGGTCATATGTTGAAAGGTCAAGGTCACAGCTGCAACAGAAGACTTAAATTGCTTATTATCTTGAAAACTATTGAGTTTTTGTATAGGCATGTATATTAGAATATTGTAGGTATTGACATGATGATCATTTTGATATATGGGTCAAGGTAATATGTTGAAAGGTCAAGGTCACAGCTGCAGAAGATGACTTAAATTGCTAATTATCTTGAAAACTATTACTTTTTTGTATAGGCATGTATATTAGAATATTGTAGGTATTGACATGACGGTCATTTTGATATAGGGTTCAAGGTTATATGTTGAAAGGTCAAGGTCATATCAACATAGGAATACTAATATTATTAATTATCTTGAAAGCTATTAATTCCATGCATTGTCATGTATATTAGAATATTGTAGGTATTGACATGACAATCATATATGGTTTGAAGTCATATATGTTCAAAGGTCAAGGACATAGCTGCATAATTATACTGAAATTGATAAATGATTGCACTATAGTTACTTCATGCATATTTTATAAGGTACTTATAAATGAAAAGTTAGTGGATATATTTCTGATTAAGTTTTGTGGGAGTTCTTAACTTGAGAAAACTTGTAAAGTTTCTGTACTTAATATATTGTCTATTGCACTTTGCAAACAATATTAGACATATCTTCAGGTGAGCGTTAAGGCCCATGGGCCTCTTGTTTCTCAACTTTTTAGTTGCCATTTTGAGATCAAGATTTAGCAATCAGTTGAAGACTACATGTAAAACAATAACTAAAGACATGTTTTGCTAATCGATAACAAAATTTCTGGTCATAATTTGTCTCTTCTGAAGAGCCTGATGAGAAATGTTATGGAGCTTGATCTATGAACAATGTTGAAATATTTCTATGCATTATGACAAATAATAGAAAAATACAAATCTGAACATTAAATAATACAGTAGATTCCACTTAATTTCATACCGGTTAATTGCATATTCCGGTTAATTGCATAATTTTTCTCTGCACCAAACCATTTCCTATTTAAACAATGTAAAAAATTCTGTTTATTTGCATAAACAAAAGTCTAAATTCCGCTTAATTGCATAAAAAATTCTGAAAATTATGCGATCTTGGTCTGAAGTTTCATGATTACAAAATATATTTGCCGACAATGCAAAGGTAACCTCGACAGATGTTTACATTATATAAACATGTGTACAGCTAACACCAGGTGAGATATGAAGCCAGTTAATTAGTGTTCACTTTGTAGAGTAGTCATCCAATTGGTCTGTCAATACGCGTTTGTCAGGAAACGTAATTAATTTAAAAAGGGCTATGACAGATGAAAAATTTGTACCCGAGTCACACAAGTTTTATAACGATTTTTTTTTAACTGAAATTTATTTCCATTACATTTTCTAAACCCAGACATGGTTTTACTGGAACTTCGGTGCTGGGTTTTTTAAACAAAGATTAAATAAAACCAAAAACATTTTTTTTAATTAATGTTTTTGTTAACATGGTTAAGGAATGTGTATCATTGTATGTACGTTGACTGTTATCCCATAGCAAGTTTGATAACGCGTATATACAGTTCTTTTTGCGTAAACTCAATAAATCATACCTCAATCAAATGCTTTATTCTTTATTTATTATTTCCTCTTTAAGATAAACTGGTTCAAATCATCATTTACGGCTGAAAAACCCTTTATGTAGCAAGTTTTGTCGGTATACAGATTCAACATCAAAGACATTTTTTCACTTAAGGAAGTGACGTTTTATTCATTAATTTCATTGGATCAGACCTAGTTACACATAACAACGGGAATTTCCAATTTATGACTTATCGAATAATTGGTCAATAAACAATTAAAATATAACTTTGTTAAAAATAATTAACAAGATAAGACATCTTTCAATTTATTTACACAAAATCTGTTTGAAATTTAATTTTACCGGACATCGTGCACGTTGTCAAGCAACTGGATTTTTTCTATGTCACATTTAAAAATAGATTATTGTACCGTGAAAGGGAGATAACTAGGACAATATAAGTCAGTGCCATGTGCGAACATGTGGATTTTTAAAAAGAAATACGAATATCGCGAGTGTTGAGCAACAATGAATTAAATACCAACAGATGTTCTAGTTACATACATTTTCTAGGATTAAACACAGATCGATGATCTGAAAGAAAAGTCCACCTATACCACATTTTGGAATCCCATGTAAATACGAGGTTTAAAACCATCAGCTAGAATTTTAAATCTTTATTTAGTAAAGAAAATATATTACAAGTCTTGAGATTTTAATTAATCAAATATTTTTTTCAATTATCTTTAATTATTTATTTTTTTATGTCAAAGGAGGCTGTTTCTACAGTACATCGACTTTGATGTCTACTAAAAAAACGGCCTCACAGGGTGTATCCGTCAATCGATCAGATAGAATTTTTAAAACATTATATACAAATTAAAATAATTTTTTAAATTTTTTTATTCTGAATTATTTATTTCATTTTTTAATTTCAAAGTAATAACTAATTTTCTGTTGTTTCTACAGTGTTCTATGATGCCTACACAAGTACTAAAATGGCCCCAACCAATGTATCCATCAATCAATTGTGCCCAAGGGGCATTTTCGGTTATTTGCATATTCTGCTTAATTGCATAAAATTTTCTGACAAACAGACTATGCAATTAAGCGGAATCTACTGTATCTACTATATATTTAAAAGAAATGACAAATTAGTTTTACTTCAGTTTTCCTTCTGAAAAAAAAGCCAAAAATTGAAAATGCTGAATTAACTTCCCTATAATTATAAAATATGTGGTCAATATTGTTATATAGATGGTGAACCCTGAGCCCCAACTCTGGCATCATCCACCCTTTAACTTTGCCTGGGACAATAAAAATATTTCAAATTAAAAAAAAAAAAAAAAAAAAAAAAAAAAAAACCATTAAATATATTAAGTAAATTAATACTTAGGACAATGATTTTTATATCTTATGACCTTAAAGAATATGTTTTTTTTTTTTTTTTTTTTTTTTTTTTTTTTTTTTTTTTTTTTTTTTTTTGCAGTTGATTGACTTATAATTTTGACTTCATTCTCTGACCAGCAGTCTCTATCCAACTTGTATATATCAAATTTAACTATATTGCAACCAAAATGTTACCTTGTCAAAAACAGCTTAATATTTTGAAATATTATGTTTTTTGTCAAGTCTGGCTTCACCATAAGGCAAGACTTAGGTGTTACTTTTCCGGTGACAGCGACGGCGTGTCAGAATGTGAAAAATTTATGTTAAAGTAATGTATTTTCTATGCAATCAAAAACTAACCAGGCGAGACATTTAAATCTGTGGAATTCTTTTTTTTCAGACCTACATTGGACCAGTATTAGTGTCAGTAAATCCATACAAACAGCTGGATATATATAGTCAAGAGTTTATAGAAACCTACAGAAATGTCAACTTTTATGAATTGCCACCACATGTGTAAGTTGTCAATGTTATGTGAAAGCAATCACATACTGTATCAGGGTCGTAGATAACAACCAATTAAAACTGAGGCAAAAAATAGAAGCTCCAAAGGCTCTTCAAAACTAGAGGGTCTGGGGGCACGTTCCCCAAGAAATAGTTGAAAAAATGGCATTAAATGGTGCATTTTGGCAACATCTTAACCTGATATTTGCTAAGACCATTTGAATACTTAAGTCTGTGTTACCAAGGACAAAACATTATAAATTGTTCACTATAAATTATTTTTTTATCCTTTTCAATTTTTTTCGTGTTTCTTAATAACAAATTTTAAAAAAAAATATAATGTAATTTTTATCGAGACAACTGCCTCGGTTGCCTCATAGAAAGCTACGCCCCTGGATATGTATGTGCCTGTACATTAAGAAAAATTTGTTGCATTAATTACTATATGTTTTGCATAAAATAACAGGATTTGAGTTAAGAAAGGGTGTTTAACCATCCAGTCAAGAATATTTTACTTATATCAAGACATAGCCAGCTATAGGAGAAAGTACAGAAATTTTGCCTGTGCGTTGCACTGCTGGCATTATACAGTAGCGTTCTTTGTCATGCCACACCTGCCATGACACGGGACCTTGTTTATTTTAAGTTCCCATTCGAAAGAACCGTGACTTTCATTTCGTAATGCCAAGTGCTTTGCTGAAATAACAGGTGTAACACAACTAAACAGATTTTTAAATTGCTATATTGAGACACCATGTAATGTAAATCATTTATTTAGTTACATCATTAATACATTGATATGATTTGTGATATACCAAGCAAAAATTCCATCGCTAGAGCAGGAGATTGTTTGTTTGAACCCTAGTTGGGTTATATATAATAACTTACTGGAAATGAAATTGATTTTCATAATTACATGAAAGGCTGCCATGCTACATGTAGTCTGCAAAACAAGTAAAGACTTTTTGCCATATTGATAATACAGTTTTGCAAACTTATTAAAGCTGCATTAAGTTTTCCTTTGCACAATATAAAAATGACTTTTTTTCTTAACTATTCCTAATGTAATACTTAGTTTCATGAAAAAACCTTTACTTAAATTGAAATTCACAGGGAAACCTTCTTCTAGTTTGATCTACCAAAGATGTTATTTTAGAACATTGATTAAATGATTCTTTATCAACGTCAACAAACATGGCAAAAGAGCATGTGCTGAAGAGCAATGCGGCCACTTTGTCATGCATATCTAAGTCAAACTACTGTTTTATTTACAGCCATATTTTCCATCTGAGCTTGGCTGATCCAAATTCTAGATTCAGTTTGTACAAGTTGGCCCTTGGTTTTTTTTTCAGAATCTGTTGTCATTCTCACACAAACATGTTTTCTTTCTGACAATGTCATTTTTTACATATATGCAGAACTTCTGTGCATATTCCATGCTGATATATAACATTTTATCAAGTTGACCTAAGCTTTTAAGATTTCCATTTATTATAGGATAATAAGAGTGAAATTGAGAAAAAGAATTTTAGAAATTAAGAAAATTGATTATGGTTAAGGATAAATGTTTATCTCTGCAAAAACTTTAAGATGAACATTAGGTTGTAAACTTCCAATAAGAGTACTGTAAGTGTCGATCTAAACCAGCACAAGAAGGTTGTGAAAAGTTTAACATCTGTTTTTTATGCTTATTAGATATGCTATCAACAAATCTTTCTGTCTGAAAACCTTATGCCTTGTATTTTTCATTCTTTTTATTTTAAAGATATGCTATTGCTGATGCTGCATGTCGATCCATGCATGGAGAAAACCTGGACCAGTGTATACTAATATCAGGGGAATCCGGCTCTGGTAAAACTGAAGCATCCAAGAAAATATTACAGTATATAGCATCCACAAGCTCTCACTCCATAGATGTAGAGAGAGTTAAAGACAGGTTACTACAGTCCAATCCACTCTTAGAAGTAAGTCCATATTGATATATAGCATCCACAAGCTCTCACTCCATAGATGTAGAGAGAGTTAAAGACAGGTTACTTCAGTCCAATCCACTCTTAGAGGTAAGTCCATATTGATATATAGCATCCACAAGCTCTCACTCCATAGATGTAGAGAGAGTTAAAGACAGGTTACTTCAGTCCAATCCACTCTTAGAGGTAAGTCCATATTGATATATAGCATCCACAAGCTCTCACTCCATAGATGTAGAGAGAGTTAAAGACAGGTTACTACAGTCCAATCCACTCTTAGAGGTAAGTCCATATTGATATATAGTTCTCACTCCATAGATGTAGAGAGAGTTAAAGACAGGTTACTACAGTCCAATCCACTCTTAGAGGTAAGTCCACATTGATATATAGCATCCACAAGCTCTCACTCCATAGATGTAGAGAGAGTTAAAGACAGGTTACTACAGTCCAATCCACTCTTAGAAGTAAGTCCATATTGATATATAGCATCCACAAGCTCTCACTCCATAGATGTAGAGAGAGTTAAAGACAGGTTACTTCAGTCCAATCCACTCTTAGAGGTAAGTCCATATTGATATATAGTATTCACTAGTTTTCACTCCATAGATATAGAAAGAGTAAAAGACAGGTTACTTCAGTCCAATCCACTGTTTGAAGTAAGTCCATATTGTTATATAGCATCCACTAGTTCTTGCTCCATAGATGTGGAAAGAGTAAAAGACAGATTACTTCAGTCCAATCCACTGTTAGAAGTAAGTTGACATTTATTAGGACCCATAGTGTCAAGATGTTCTAAAGCACTTGTCTAAGGTTTCCCCTTTCTCTGATCATCTAGGTTCTATCCCACTCAAGCAGATCCTAGTGTGAAAATGTTTTCCATTTCCATTGCAAAGGTAGATGTTTTTAAATTATCGGGTTTCCTCCACCATTCCACTAAATGCCTTGATGGGGAAGGTTAATCTGAGATCTGACATTGTGGGCAAGTGTACTAGCACTGTTAAAGTGGCTGTAAAATTTATGATAAATACAAAGTGGATCAGAAAGTGGCTTACCAAATGAACCTGTGTTAGATTAATTCTTGAGAGATTGAATTAACTAAAAATACCACATCAAGATTACCTAAGACTTGCTGTTTAACTGAGTGTAACAAACATACAATTGCTCTTCAATAGCACCTTGTACTTTTGCCTGTAATGTAATGAGTGCTGACAACTACTAGCTCATGGACTTCTTTTCTGTTTACCTTTGTTTATCTTTATCTTTTTTCATTTAGGCTTTTGGAAATGCCAAAACAAACAGAAATGACAATTCCAGTAGATTTGGAAAGTATATGGATATACAGTTCGACTTCAAGGTACATATATGTTAATGTATTATCAATTCCTTAATGAATTTTCTGTGTAGCAATCATAAAGAAGGCGTAAATAGTAGACTGGGAGGGGGGGGGGGGCTCAGTGACAAAGTGGTCTAAAGCATATGCTTATAATAGATCAAAGTGCCTCTCAAAATAAGAATCCCAATTCAGCAATTCTGATTTGAGAAAGTTTATTAGTATGCTCACTAAAGATTGCTGGTTCTCTCCAGATACTCTGGTTTCCTCCACCATCCCAGGACGGCCAACTGAGTGAAAGTGAAAAAATCTTGACTGGTGTATAAAACAGCATTACTTAACTCAATTCCTACTTCAAAGATTATGCTTTCAAGCTGCAGAAGGACAGCTTGGTATATGTTTTAGTCTTTTCAGCTGTTGAATAAGTCTTTACCAGCAGAAAGCTTGGTGTTAGCATTGTATTGAACTTGCCTCCAATCCAAAGAGTGTTTTACTTTCAGTTTCTTCACACCAAAGATACTGACAGTACTTGTTTTTTATTCAGGGATTACCAATTGGAGGACATATATTGAACTATTTACTTGAGAAATCCAGAGTTGTACATCAAGCAGAGGGAGAGAGAAACTTCCATATATTCTATCAGTTGTTGAAAGGTGGAACTCCATTGTTGTTGAATAAACTAAAGCTTCAGAATGACCCAGATCAGTATTACTACTTAAATCAGGTAGGTGCTATTGAAAAATAATGCTCTTTGAAGGGATTTGCCAGCTAATCACATAGTCTTCATAAAGTTTGTGTGGAGAACAATTATTTCCAGAAGTTAAGAAATTTTACAATTAGATATTAAGATTAATAACATTCCAGCATCTTCAGGGGTAGTTGTCATGTGACAAGTTAACAAATACCTGATTGTTCTACTGCTTTGTGTCTCCTTACAACAAAACGGAGATGGAATTTGGTATGATTATATTGTTGGTAACAGTTTCTGTTTTCAGTTTCATATCCGTTTATGTTTCAGGGTGAAAGCGTCATTGTAGACACAATCAATGACAACAAGGATTTTCAGGTTGTGAAACGTGCCTTAGATGTTTGTGATTTTGACAAGAAAGACCAAGATGTAAATAAAAGTTTAAAAAATTATTTTTGATGTATCAAGAGTGTGTAATATTGTAATATTTCTTTAAGTCCACTAGACATTTATTTCAATTCTGATGTTTGATAATATTAAATTGTAGATAGGGTTGTGCTTATTAAAGTCACTTTAACATATTTTTTGAGGCAGTCATATAACCAAGTTTGATTGGACATATATTAATTATTTACTTCTTTTAAATCTTGTGTATGTGTATGTGTGTGTGGGGGATGCCTTTTTTGGTGGAAATAATTACTACTGTTAACTGTAAAAAGCTGTGTAATTGTGCAGTTAATGAGTTTTGACAATGTAGACATGGATTTATCGTCATCAGAAATATTTATTTCTTCTCAAAAGCAATATATATAATTAAGCTTTTTGCAGATTTATCCAGGTTTTGTCGCAAAATGTATTAAAACGATTTTATTTTAATGAGTATTGTCTAATTTACATTTAGGCATTGTTTGCCATTGTGTCTACAGTGTTACATCTTGGTAATATCAAATTTCATGAGAATAAACATGGAATGGCAGAAATAGATGATTTAACACCTGTAGAAATTGTATCACAGGTAAAATTTTGAAATGTTACACTTTTAATAATTTCATAGTAATATTAACCATGAGGTCTTAACACCTGCTCTTTACATTGTGATGAACACTTCTTTTGAAATTTACAATTAAAAATGAATTGATCGACTAAAATAATTGCACTTTATATGCATGGAAGATAATTTGATGTTCAACATAAAAGAAAACAGAAATACATTAGGTTATTAAGATGTGACTTGAGTAATTGATGCTCCAGTTTTGACATAGTAGATGTGAATTATGAAAATAATCCTGATTGATTGCTTATTTTTGTGAATCTTTTACAAAAGGTAAAATTATGTCTTTAAGTCTTTAATTTTACCTTAAGCTGGTGATGTCTTAATATAAATAAATAATGGTTTTATCTGGAACATACAAATTCATTAACTCATCCCTCATCCTCATCCCCAACCATGCCACCCCCTCCCCTGTTTGCCTTTTCCCCACACAATATGATAAAGATTTTCAATAAAGAGGTATGTTGTTTTTGACTGTTTTTTTTTTCCATGGTAGTGACATAGTAATTCACAAATATTTATCTTCTGTATAATAATTTCAGTTATTAGGATGTGAAGATGGAGCCATGGAGTCAGCCCTACAAAATAAAACAATCGAGGCAAGAGGGGAAAAGGTAATATAATTAGGTCAAGGTTTTGTAATACAGAGTCTGATCTTTATTTCAAATTTTATCTGTTGATAAACCTTTTATTTGAATGTTAAGATTGGTGAGTTCAGCAAACCTCAGTTTGGCTTTCAATAAAAAGTTAAAAGAAGATTTTTCTTTAAAGAGAAGTTAGCATTACTAATGCTACTTCAAACACTTTATTATAACTAATTTATTTAAACAGTCTGCAAGTGCAGTTTAAATTACCTAAGTAAATGTCGCTTGCTCATTAAGACTGGGAGATGTCAGGTATTTGATTCTATATCTTCTTTAATTTTGCTGTTTTGAACGGTCTTTATAGACCCACTGCCTTCATTTTCAGAGTTTCTGTTTTGAGACCTATATAAAAAGGTTTGACTGTATAACACATAAATTGACAGAATAAGTAGATCATTCTTATCTCACTAACAAAGTTCAGTTTCTACTTCGGATGTTTTTTTAAAATTTTTTTTTTAACTTTATATGAGTAATAAGGGATGATTGTTGTTGTGTTTTTTGCTATTTTGGACAAGGATCCATGTAAGCTATATTGTTTAACTGACAACCTTTTTTTAATGTTTCAGCTGAAGTCACCACTTAACAAAGATCAAGCACTGTATGCTAGAGATGCCTTGTCTAAAGGAATATATGACCGCTTGTTTACCTATGTGGTCAGTAAAATCAACCTCTCATTGTCCAGTAAGGTAAGATCACATTAGATCAACCTCCTCATTGTCTGGCAAGGTAAGATCATAAGATCAACCTCCTCATTGTCCAGCAAGGTAAGATCATAAGATCACCCTCCTCATTGTCCAGCAAGGTAAGATCATGAGATCAACCTCCTCATTGTCTGGCAAGGTAAGATCATAAGATCAACCTTCTCATTGTCCAGCAAGGTAAGATCATAAGATCAACCTCCTCATTGTCCAGCAAGGTAAGCTCATAAGATCAACCTTCTCATTGTCTGGCAAGGTGAGATCATAAGATCAACCTCCTCATTGTCCAGCAAGGTAAGATCATAAGATCAACCTCCTCATTGTCCAGTAAGGTAAGATCATAAGATTAACCTCCTCATTGTCCAGCAAGGTAAGATCACATTAGATCAACCTCCTCATTGTCTGGCAAGGTGAGATCATAAGATCAACCTTCTCATTGTCCAGCAAGGTAAGATCATAAGATCAACCTCCTCATTGTCCAGTAAGGTAAGATCATAAGATCAACCTCCTCATTGTCCAGCAAGGTAAGATCACATTAGATCAACCTCCTCATTGTCTGGCAAGGTGAGATCATAAGATCAACCTCCTCATTGTCCAGCAAGGTAAGATCATAAGATCAACCTCCTCATTGTCCAGTAAGGTAAGATCATAAGATCAACCTCCTCATTGTCCAGCAAGGTAAGATCACATTAGATCAACCTCCTCATTGTCTGGCAAGGTGAGATCATAAGATCAACCTTCTCATTGTCCAGCAAGGTAAGATCATAAGATCAACCTCCTCATTGTCTGGCAAGGTAAGATCATAAGATCAACCTCCTCATTGTCCAGCAAGGTAAGATCATGAGATCAACCTCCTCATTGTCCAGCAAGGTAAGATCACATAAGATCAACCTCCTCATTGTCCCTCAAGGTAAGATCATAAGATCAACCTCCTCATTGTCCAGCAAGGTAAGATCACATAAGATCAACCTCCTCATTGTCCAGCAAGGTAAGATCATAAGATCAACCTCCTCATTGTCCAGCAAGGTAAGATCATAAGATCAACCTCCTCATTGTCTGGCAAGGTAAGATCATAAGATCAACCTCCTCATTGTCTGGCAAGGTAAGATCACATTAGATCAACCTCCTCATTTTCTGGCAAGGTAAGATCATAAGATCACCCTCCTCATTGTCCAGTAAGGTAAGATCACATTAGATCAACCTCCTCATTGTCTGGCAAGGTAAGATAATAAGATCAACCTCCTCATTGTCCAGCAAGGTAAGATCATAAAATCAACCTCCTCATTGTCCAGCAAGGTAAGATCATAAGATCAACCTCCTCATTGTCCAGCAAGGTAAGATCATAAGATCAACCTCCTCATTGTCTGGCAAGGTAAGATCATAAAATCAACCTCCTCATTGTCCAGTAAGGTAAGATCACATTAGATCAACCTCCTCATTGTCTGGCAAGGTAAGATCATAAGATCAACCTCCTCATTGTCCAGCAAGGTAAGATCAGGAGATCAACCTCCTCATTGTCTGGCAAGGTAAGATCACATTAGATCAACCTCCTCATTGTCTGGCAAGGTAAGATCATAAGATCACCCTCCTCATTGTCCAGCAAGGTAAGATCATGAGATCAACCTCCTCATTGTCTGGCAAGGTAAGATCACATTAGATCAACCTCCTCATTGTCTGGCAAGGTAAGATCATAAGATCAACCTCCTCATTGTCCAGCAAGGTAAGATCATAAAATCAACCTCCTCATTGTCTGGCAAGGTAAGATCATAAGATCAACCTCCTCATTGTCCAGCAAGGTAAGATCATGAGATCAACCTCCTCATTGTCTGGCAAGGTAAGATCATAAGATCAACCTCCTCATTGTCCAGCAAGGTAAGATCATAAGATCAACCTCCTCATTGTCGGCATAATCAAATTAAATTTCTGTCAACTTTTGTTACAATTTAGTGGTAATAAAGTTTATTTAATTTATATAATATTTTTGTTTGTTTTTTTTTTTAAATCTGTTGATTTCACTTTCTAACAAGATGTTATCTGCAACAGCTACATTGGTTAAAAATGTTTATAAATTTCTGTTACGCCCACTTATGGTGCTAATTTTCATGGTCAAGATTAATTCACTTAATATCAAGATGCAGTTTAATTAAAATGATCCAAGTCACTTATTAAATCCCAAAATCACTGTAAATTGAAATAAATTATTAAGATTTTCCTACAAGTTAAATTTGCTTAAGTTAATAAGTTAATATAAGTAATATCTTATGTAGAGTGATCGTGAAATATTCTGTTTAAAAGTCCTTTGTCAAGCACTGGTATGGCAAATTTTCTTTGCGTCATTTGTTACCCTGTATATAAAGTCCACCTGTCTATTAAGGACACTTTTGGGTGTCCTTTATATACAGGTTATACTGTATATATATTTAAAAATCAAAATAAATCAGAAAATTGAAAAACTTATTGCAGCTTTAAACTAAATTGTAGAATTAAAAAATCATTATTTTACAAGGATTTAAGAAATTCAAAATCACTTATTTTCTTCATTTTAGTGGAGAAGGTTTAATTGCAATCTTATGGGTCTTTTGGATATCTATGGCTTTGAAATATTTGAAACAAATGGGTGAGTTGTTTTTATTAAGTTATTTATTTATTGTTAATAATATGTATTTCTTCACTGTGTAAATGTTATGCTACTTTTGTGTACAGAGAATATTTATGCATATTTTTCCTTGTGTACTATTATTAGTATGTCACTTTGCTATAGAATTTATTTATGTTCTAATATTTGTTTCATATGTGAAATGTATTAATATATCAATATATACATGTCCTTATTTTCCACTCCAGAGTGGCTGAGTTGTATTATATCGAATAATTGAAATTGAAAACCATATATTAATATGCCAGAATTGATAGAAACTTGTAAACATGGAAATTTTCATTTTTCCCCATTAATTCATGCATTTACAATAAAAAATTTTCAGCAATGTTTGGTTTTAATAGTATTTCTTTGCATTTAAACTGAATTTCATCCAACCATTTAAATTATTAAAGTACATGTACACACATTTTTAAATTTTAAAGATGTCTTAACATAATGATCTAAAAGTATGCAAAAAATTGTTTTTCTTGGAAAATTTTTTTTTTTAGATTTTTAAAATATTTTTTAAAGAATGTGGTAAAATATATTTTTCATTACAAACACCCACTTACTGTTGGTCTGTAATTGCTTGTCACATGGTTTTTTTCTAAATATTTCTTTTTTTTTTTAAAAAATTCCTCATACAAATAACAGTAAGATTAAAATAAAAAGCATTGACCTAACCGAATTCTATTTTTAAATGAGTAAATCTTCTCCGAATTCTTCTCTACATAGAAGAAATTTTGAAAAAAAGTTAAAATTCAGTGACTTCAGTGATCCAATTGGACCTCTCCCAAGATTATGTCAAGGTATGTTAAGGTTAAAAAAGAGTCACGGAAACTCCGTGAAAACCAGGTTTTCATAATTCAAAGAAGGGGGTTTCAGAGAGAAATGTACCTAGTAAACATAATTATGGGTGATCATGTGTCTCGCAGGGACCTGGTTGATAGTAAAGGGATACCCGTAATGGGTTAAGATTTAATATATCATTCATATATATATATATATATATATATATATATATATATATATATATATATATCAGGGGTCCAGAAACGGTCATATTTGCCGGACATGTCCGACAAAAAATATTTTTGTCCGATGTGAAATATAGCTTGTCGGACATTTTTAGTTTAAAATAGAATTCAGTTAATCGGACACGTAAATAAATATGTTTATCGGTCATTATTTTACTCGAGTATTCTTTGCTATCACCTGTCAGTCATTTTCAATAAATAATACAGATCTAATAATATTAATCAGTTAAAATCCATGGTCTCAATCTGTTCCTTTTGTTTCATCGTCCGAATCATCATTACTTTAGTTGATAAGTTGTTTATTAAGTAATCACATCGCTTAACAGACGGAAGCCATAAACAGCTGATAACGAGTCCTTGAAGGTCATGGTCGTCGGACTATTTCAAAGAGGTTCCACGCGGGATGTTAAATAATAATACAACGTGCATAGTACGGTCTGGGCAAACTGATTAGGTATAAATAAATAATTTTAAAAAAGTCTAAATAAAATCAAAGAGGTCTCAAAATGAGGTTCAGTAAAGTTCGTGTAACTTCGGGAAAACGAAAATGCGCGATTGTCAATAAACAAAGATGGCCGTCAAGCCATGTGTCGTCAACGCCGACAGTTCAAAATCAACACTTTAATATGTGGACATATAAGTCTGACCATACATATTTATTTAAATAACTTCGTAGCAGTTAAACCCTTTTAAAAAAAACTTCTATATTGATATTAAAAACCTTTTTTTTTTTTTTTTTATTTATTTTTTTTTTTTGCTTTTCACTGCATCGGTTGTACAGTTGCTGTGAAAAAAAATGTCCGACACCTTAGTCAAAGTTTTCCTGAGCCCTGATATATATATATATATATATATATATATATATATATATATATATATATATATATATATATATATATATATATATATATAAATACAGTATAACCTGTGTATAAAGGACACCCAAGGGATTGGGCAAAAGTGTCCTTAATAGACAGGTGGACTTTATATACAGGGTCACAAATGACGCAAAGGAAATTTGCCATACCAGTGCTTGACAAAGGACTTTAAAACAGAATATTTCACAATCATTCTACATTAGATATTACTTAAATTAACATAATAAATTAAGCAAATAAAACTTGAGAAAAATTTAATAATTTATTTCAATTTACAGTGATTTTTGGATTTAATAAGTGACTTGATCATTTTAATTAAACTGCATCTTGATATTAAGTGAATTAATCTTGACCATGAAAATAAGTGAGCGTAACAGAAATTTATAAACATATTTTAACCATTGTAGCTGTTGCAGATAACATCTTGTTACAAGTGAAATCAGCAGATTTAATAAAAAATAAAATATTACATAAATTAAATAAATTTTACTACCACTGAATTGTAACAAAAGTTGACAGAAATTTAATTCGATGTATATCACACCTCACCACCTTTTAAAAGTGTATATGCTTTAAATATTTTAATTGTCGTAGCTACCCGATTATAATTACTTCAACGTGTTGCTCTATGTTAAAGCTTTCCGAGCTGGATGGAGATTCGACATTTTCAAAATTCTCAAAATACGTGGTTCTCGCTATTACAGTATTACTCTATTAATTGGCTAATGATGTAAATGATTGTTACCCTGTTAATATATCACAAAGGATAATCAGTTGACACCTTGACATGTCCAGGCTGAGTAAATCAAGACCATGCCGGTTAACTGTTAAGAAAACATCGGCGGTTCTCGCCATTCATCTTTATAAACATATCCAGGAGTCATAATATCCATTGTAATTAATCGATCCACGCTCTTCCCAAACCCAATTGGCAATAATAAACACAATGTCGGCATGTCAAACACATTAATTCGCTTTGAAATTAAACTTGAAAGAAGAAAATCTCTGATACCAACACCTCCGGTTGTGTTGAAAAGTATGAGTTATGCCCCTTGATCAGCCGAATAGTGGACGTTATACACAAATTTAATGCAGATCGGGACCAAAATAGGTGGACGCTATACGCATTGGACAGGTGGACGCTATACAGGGGGTCTTTATATAGTAAAATCGATTGGGGATACTTTAGACTGGACGCTATAGACAGGTGGACGTTATATAGAGGTGGACGCTATTACAGGTTATACTGTATATATATATATGCATCATACATCAGAACATGTTAAAAGATTGCAATTATGACAAATTATTTAGAAATCTGAAAGTTGTGTTTTCATTTCAATATAATTTCATTTAAGAAAAGATCCATAGTGGCATCTGCACCCAAATATATTCAGAAATATCCAATTTAATGCAAAAATAGTCAACATCAAAATACTTTGCCACCATATTCATTTTACAAAACTAAAATTCCATAAATAGTGAATTCTACGTCTAAACATCATCAAAATCAGCCAATTTCATGCCAAAAATTGTAAATTTCATGCAACAATAGCCATTTTAGTGCAGAAAACACAAAGGTCAAAATGTAGGTCATGACCTTGACCTTTGATTTTGGCTTTATTTTCATAAATAGTGAATTCTATGTCTAAATATCATCAAAAATAGCCAATTTCATGCCAAAAATTGTAAATTTCATGCAACAATAGCCATTTTAGTGCAGAAAACACAAAGGTCAAAATGTAGGTCATGACCTTGACCTTTGATTTTGGCTTTATTTCATCAGCATTGCTAGAAAATATGAAAGCTGAAAACCCCATGTCATTATCTTTACATATGGCCAAGATATAGCTAGAGGTTGCTTATTTTGTGAAATGACCAAGCAACTGTGACCTTGACCTTTGATGTATTTATCCCAAAAGCAATCCCAACCAAGATCTTATCACAATACATGTATGTGCCAAGTTTCTTCCAAAAATGTCATTTACTTTTCAAGTTATCACCTGGAAACCATTTTTTGATGCCTGCCCGCCCGCCTGCCGACATTTGGTAATCTAAGAACCAGGTTTCTACGAAAACCAGGTTAAAAAGGTCAAATGAATTAATATGCAAAACATGGTGTTGAATTTAAAAGAAATATGAAAAAGAAATCAATGTCCAAAGATGCAATAGATATATTTAAAAAAGTTTAAAAATTTTTTCAATAAGAAAAATATAGAAGATAGCTATAAGTTAATGATTGATCATGAGTGTTCATTGTTGTTCGGATTTTTTTAGGGGTGATCATCATTAATATTCAAATCATAACATCATATCTTATGTTTTAAACTAGTAAGGTACATAAGGGATATTTTGGACATAGTCAATTTGTTATCTTGTTGAAATCATTAAAAAATTGTAATATGCATGGAATTAAAGAAACTTTTTAAATAAGTCTGGTTATTTTTCCCCATTTGGTCAGAAAATTTTACATGGATTTTTTTATACATGTATTTTTAAATGATTTTGTTTAGATATGGAGTTTTGTTCTCAAAATATGTGTACATGTATAATGAACAATTATTGACTGATAGTAAAACCTTTAGAAAAATGATGTTTTCAACATTTATATTGTGAAGATTTTCAATCAGTAATGATATGATCTGTTTTAAACATGTATAATAATTAAAAGGATGGCAGTATATGGTGCATATAATTAAATTTTACAAATTTCTAACGATTTCATTGATTGAAAAGTGAAAATAAGTTCAGGTCATTTCTAAATGACTCAAATGTATTAGCCAACCCACTAATGTGCCAAAGTGTTTGTAAGGTAATCTAGAATGAACTGCTTTTAATGAGCGTCATTTTACTGTCAATGGTTGTGAAGTTACTAAAAGCATGTAAATTGCATAAAGTTAGTCTCTCATTTGATTAAGTTGTCTTTAAAATTAATTATAAGCATTGAATCTGATTTTCATTTGGGTCATTGAAAAATAACCTGCATGGATGCTGTGCACACTTTTGCGTAATTTGCTTCTCGAATTACATTGTGTGCACAATGTTCATTTAGGTTTTTTTTCAATGACCCGAATGAAAATCAAGATTCAATGCTTAAATGTCATAAAATATCAGTTAGTTTAAGAAAACATAGAGAGAGATCAAAATTTTAAACTGCTAAAATGTGACTTTAAGAAACATAAAGGTTTTGACGTACAACATACAGAAATAAAATCAATTTTTGGCCAGGTTGCAACAGAGTGCAAATCCAGTTTATAGTATGGTGAATGTCGGGCGGGGAAAATAGGGTACCAACTTTTTGAACTCATCTCCATCTACAGTTTTCAACCAAAAACCTTGAAACTTCACAGAATGTTTCTATGTATATTGAAGATGTACACCTGACTTAATGGAAATATTTTTTTCCCATTTTTCCAGACTTTGAAACTTAGTCAAGTTTCACTTTTTAGCAAGTTTTTGAATAGGGGTTTCTACTTTGTGAACTCATGTTCTCTTACAGTTTTCAACCAAAAGCCTTGAAACTTCACAGAATGTTTCTATATTTATTGAAGATGTGCACCTGACTTTAAGAAAATATTTCAAGATTTTTTACCCATTTTTTCAGATTTTGAAACTTACTCACTTTTAAGCAAGTTTTTGAACGGGGGTTCCTACTTTGTGAACTCAACTCCTCTTACTGTTTTTGACCAAAAGCCTTGAAACTTCACAGAATGTTTCTATAAATATTGAAAATGTGCACCTGACTTTAAGGAAATATTTCAGGATTTTTTCCCCATTTTTCATGACTTTCTGTGAAGTATAAAAAAAAACTACTTGTGCACCATGCTTTGTGCAATTATATAAACTTCCTTCCACACTTTACACCCATTCAATAGAAATTTAAAAAACCACCCAGGCCATTGAGTCTTTTACCCATTTTTTAAATATAATTTATTATAAATGTATTCTTTGAATCAAGAATTTTTAAAAATAATTTTGCACAGTATTTTGTACTTGATATGGTATCAAATCAAATTATTTTTTTTATAATGTTATTTGTAATTTGATAAAGAATAAAGAATTTTAATATAAAATCTTTGACATTAGAAATATAAAATTTAATGTATGAATATATTTGATATAGTTGAAAAGATTTATTTGATTGCAAATAGATATTAGGTTTGTTTGTTTTTTTTTATTTTATATAGTTTTAATCTTGTGGTTTATTAATATCGATTCAGTAATAAGATACTGCAGAATTTGTTTTGAATATTTATATTTAAATATCAGTAGCTGCTTATTGAATATTTTTGTAGCTTTGAACAGTTTTGTATCAATTATTGTAATGAAAAGTTACAGCAATTGTTTATTAAACTTACACTGAAATCTGAACAAGAGGAGTACCAAAGGGAAGGAATTGAAGTAAGTCACATGATTGTCACATGGTATTGACTTAACGCATTTCACACCACAAACTAACACAAAATTCAAACAAGAAAAAAAACAGAGAGAATATATTTTACATGTCACATTGAAAATTGAGGAACAACTTCACAAATTTTGTCATATCAAAAATCAAAAGAATGATCAAAAATATCATTCCGCTTGCCGAGGGTCAGTGGTTTTTTTCTAGACACTCTGGTTTCCTCCATTGTTGTAGCCATAGGTTGCATAACAAAATAGTTATTATAATTTCATTTATAAAGGAAATTCAGTTTTAAGGCACTTATCTTAAAAAAGTATATTTTTAAACGAATGTAGAACAGTTATCACAAGCTAAACTTTTGTGGTCATGCTTTTATTGTAGATATATCACAAAAATACCTGTTAAATTTTGATGTGCCATATATATGCACATTTTGGAAAATCATTCCTCATCAGTGACACTAGGGGCCTAAAAGTTTGATAGATAAAAAACATAAAAAGATTTGAAAATTAATTAATCTAAAGTTCCAAAATTATATGAAACCCTATTATTAACTACTTGTTTACAACATCTTACCTTCAAGATTTGAATTGCGAGACACATAACTATGACTGCAAGGTGACTTGTTTATTATTTTCCAAAATTATATGAAACCCTATTATAACTACTTGTTTACAACATCTTACCTTCAAGATTGGAATCGTGAAGACACATGATTATGACTGCAAGGTGATTCTTGTTTATTATTTTGTTTCAGTGGGAACCAGTACAATATTTTAACAACAAGATTATTTGTGACATGGTAGAGGCCAAACCAGTGGGGATCATAGCCATCATGGTAGGTAAATCTTTATTCTGGAAAGTGTTCCCCTCTCAAATATAATTAATCTTTTACTTGAAAGTTCACCCTCTCAAATAAGGCAAGATTCTTTGTATTCAATATTCACACAATAATTTTTTTTTTTTTTTTTTTTTTTTTTTTGGGGGGGGGGGGGGACTTTGATGACTGCGAGGTCTAGAGTACACACTTGAGATCACAATGCCTCTCACTGCCTAGGTTTAAATTCATATAGGGTAGATTATGGTGTGAGAAATTTTTGTCAGTTGGCTTGCTGTAGGTTGGTAGTTTCCTCTGCTATTCTCAACCAACCACCTCAATATAAGTGAAAGAATCTTAACTGGGACATAAACCACAACTACTGTGCTCGACTTACAATATGGCACTAACTCATTTGACAGCATCATTATAAAAGTACCATATGCAAATATATTGTGAAAATAAGTGACAAAAATTATAAACATTCAGTACTGTATGTGCCACAGATTTGGAAACAATTATAACTGTAAGTAATGAAATAAGTTTATTAATCTTCTTGTTTTTTCTTTCCTTTTTTTTTTTTTTAATTTTTTTTGTAGGATGAAGAATGCTTAAGACCAGGTGACCCAACTGACCAGACATTTTTACTAAAACTCTCAGACTTGATGGGAAGTCATCCTCACTTTGTTAGCCATTCTACAGCAACAGATAATGTAGTCAGAAAAACCATCAAACGAGACGTATGTTTATGAATCATTATAAAAAAAAATGGAAAATATTGTAGTCTTATATAAATGTCTGCCTTGTGGCTCAGTGGTAGGGTGTCTGTCTCACAATTAAGAAGGGGAAGTTGTTTGAAACCCCAGCTGTGTCATATATAAGACTTTAAAATTTGAGATACTTCTTTGTTGCCTGGCACTTAGCATTAAAAAGACAAAGTATCAACTGGTTGACCCTATGCTGTGATAATGTGAATTGGGAAGTGGTATGTTTTACTGCAGCATACTGATTGTGTAAACTTCAAAGTTGTTTGAGTATGCACTTGTACATGTCAGACAATAATACATGCTTACACATATACACATTGTTTCTTTTTATTATGCCTTAAGAGATTAAGAAAGTTGCTCCCTTTGTGAATACCTTAAAATTGCTGATGTGACATTAAACAACATAACCAACCAACCTATTTCTATAACTATTTGTAACGTGTAGAATAGTATACTTCGTGATACCTGTAATATTCATAAAATGCTGTTATTTTTATTGGATATAGAAATGTATCAGTTGATGTTCCCCTGAAGAAATAGCATTCTTCCAAATATTTGCAATGCAAACGTTTTCAAAGTTTCTTCATAAACATTTTTGTTATTGTTGAAGTAGTACAACAGAAAACCCGACAGCAGTCTGACCATTTCGATGGAAATGTATCGCTTAAATTGAAAAATGGACAGAAAATATAAAAACCTTAATTCAACGGAATTTCCCATTTTTTACTATAATGATATAGCAGAAAAGCACTGCTGCATTTTAAAAATATACCTACAAAACTGTGCCACATGTTAAAAATGTGCCAATTTTGTGATATCACATTTTAAATATATACTAATCCCAAAAAAGTATTATAAGTGATAGGTTAGTCTGCAATAGGAACTTAAAAAAGTCTGTTCCAAACTTATAGTCACTACTTTACAGTGCTTGTCCTAGTATTTATGGTCTTAAGCATCTGAGAGTATAAAACACAGCCTTTAAAGAAATGGTTAACATTCACAGGGTTAACTTTAAGCTTCAAGAATTTCTGCGGATATACTTACTAATAAGCTGTTTGGTTGTCTTGCTTAAAGACAATTTCACCCAACCCAACTGGGTCTGAAACCTTTAATGCTTTCAACCATCACTATAAGTAGTCTGCCACATTTTTTCCACTGTATTGGCATAGTCAGTTTAAAGAAACCTTCGGTTTAGAACGATATAAGAATCCTTCCTTTTGTGTATTAAATAATTGCATGAAAATGATCATTTTAAACATTTCCATGCTAAACAGGTTACAGCATACCCCTGAAGCTGAAAATTGCTGAAAATGATACCATATAATAATAAAGTACTTATAATAACAACATACTTATATTTTTTGTCATGACATTTTAATAACATTTGATATGTAATATGAAATAAATTCAATGTATTCAATGTTTTAAATATTTTTATATTTGTTTTTATGGTAGGAATTCAGATTGATGCATTATGCTGGAGATGTCACATACAAAGTTAAAGGGTTTTTAGATAAAAATAATGACTTGTTCTTCAGAGATTTGAAAGAGGTAAAACCATTTTTAGTGCTGTCATAATCTAGTACTCATATTTCTATAAATTTATTATCTTTACCTTGATTCATTCAAATTTTATATTGAATACGTGTTTTTCTCTGCAAGGTTTCTGGTTTGATACAGTTCCACAAATGGGGTTGTCCAACTGAATCTTTTAGATTTTACACTGAAATCTGAGTTTTCTTTGACCATTCTTTCAAAGCCAAGAGTTTGTTGTTACAGTTTTTTTTATGTCAAAGGAATTACAAATTTTCTGCTAATTCTACAGTACACCGACTATGAAGTCTACTTAAAAAAACAGCCTCAACCGGGGTATCCGTCAATTGATCAGCTAGAATTTTTAAAACTTTATACAAATCAAAAACACAATTTTTTTTATTTTTATACGCCCGTCAAAGACGGGGCGTATTATGGGATCACCCTTGGCGGGCGGGCAGGTGTCCGGGCGGGCGTACTGGCGGCGGGTTTGTCCGGCCCATAACTTTGACATCTATGGTCAGAATGACTTGAAACTTGGTATGCTTACATACCACGATAATGCGAAGTGCAGTGCACAGGAACCGTAACTCTAGCTTCCTTAATTTTTGAGTTATTCCCCTTTGAATGCTGTTATCATGTTTGGCCGGATCATAACTTTGACATCTATGGTCAGAATGACTTGAAACTTGGTATGCTTACATACCACGATAATGCGAAGTGCAGTGCACAGGAACCGTAACTCTAGCTTCCTTAATTTTTGAGTTATTCCCCTTTGAATGCTGTTATCATGTTTGGCCGGATCATAACTTTGACATCTATGGTCAGAATGACTTGAAACTTGGTATGCTTACATACCACGATAATGCGAAGTGCAGTGCACAGGAACCGTAACTCTAGCTTCCTTAATTTTTGAGTTATTCCCCTTTGAATGCTGTTATCATGTTTGGCCGGATCATAACTTTGACATCTATGGTCAGAATGACTTGAAACTTGGTATGCTTACTTACCACGATGATGCCAAGTGCAGTGCACAGGAACCGTAACTCTAGCTTCCTTAATTTTTGAGTTATTCCCCTTTGTGTGCTGCCAGAGTGTTTGTCTGCATTATAACTTTGACACCATGATTGGAATGTTTTGAAACTTGGTATGTTTACTTATCACAATGATGAGAAGTGCAGTGCACAAGAACAGTAACTCAAGCTTCCTTAACTTTTGAGTTATCTCCCTTTGAATACTACCCGCATGTTTGTCCGGATCATAACTTTAACACCTATGGTTTGAATGATTTGAAACTTGAAATTTTCTTAACACAGTGATACAAAGTACATTGCACAAGAACTGTAACTCCAGTTTCCATAATTTTTAGTTATTCTCTTTGATCTCAATGTAGAGAATTGCAGTTCTTAAGAAACATAATTGTTTTTATCATAATTTTTGGTACTTATATAATTATGTCCAGGGCATATTTCAGTAATTATCAGAAATACAACTGAGCTTATAATGATATCACCTTTAGCAGGCATATAGTTAGCATGTTTGTCCTGATTACAATGTGGACATAGGCTTATAAGTAATATGTAAACAACAATTGTTATTGTCTCAATAATTACTATTGTTTTTTATTGTACTTGTTGACTTGTGCACTGCATTTTGTATCATTGTGATGAATAATTGACTTGACTTATTGATTATGAACAGCTCATATGAACTGTATAAGTCCCTTTATAGTTCATAATAAACAAAATATCCACATAAATGACTTGCAGATTTGACGGGCGTATCATGCTCTGCCATGCGGAGCTCTTGTTTATATTGAATTAATTAATTTTATTTTTTTTATTTCAAAGGAATAACTAATTTTTCTGTTGTTTCTACAGTGTACTATGATGTCTACACAAGTACTAAAAACGACCTCATCCAATGTATCCACCAATCAATTTTGCCCAAGGGCATTTTCATTTATTTGCATATTCCGCTTAATTGCATAAAATTTTCTGACAAACAGACTATGCAATTAAGCGGAATCTACTGTATCGGTGTTGTGGCAGTGGATTAAAGCCTTGACAATTTGATGCAAGATACAATTTGACTTTCATTTAGAGGTGCTTTGTCATTGCTTTTTTGAGCTGATAACCTTCTCTATTTACCTAATAAACTTGGACTTTTTTTCATTTATAAGGCAAAAAAAAACAACATGTTTTAGATTTGCTTGCAAAGAAAACAATTGATGGTGAACCAGTGATTACTTGGTTTAATGTTTTAGATTTGTGACACGTGTGTAGTGACTCACATTGAATGACTTGGATAGATATTTTATGGCTATAATCAAGAGTTACAAAACATACTAATTCAGTTTTTTAAGTATCATTGTTAGTGTATTAGTTTGTTACTATTTATAGGTGATGAGTCAAACCAGTAATCCAATCATATGTAAATGTTTTCCTAAAAAGGAATTAGAAGAAAAGAAAAGACCAAATACTGTAAGTGTACATACTTCAGATAGAGTTTTACAAACCATGTGATCTTGTACCTAGGAAAAGAATAGATTTAATTAGCACTAATGGCACAAAGTTAAAAGTATCTAGCATTCCAACAATAGCATTTATCAAATACTTTGCTCAGTATGCTAGAATCCTATAACATTTTCTTTATGTTTATCTCAATCCTATAACATTTTCTTTTTTATGTTAATCTCAATCCTATAACATTTTCTTTTTTATGTTAATCTCAACCCTATAACATTTTCTTTTTTATGTTAATCTCAACCCTATAACATTTTCTTTTTTATGTTAATCTCAATCCTATAACATTTTCTTTTTTATGTTTATCTCAAATTAGACAAAACAACTGAATGTTGGCCATGTTAACGTTAGTCTGTATACACTAATAGAATCATGTTTACACTGCAGCTCAGTGCCTTTGGTGGCCAAGTGGTCTAAAGTGTGTACAAAACACATTAAACCTCATCAACTAGGTTTAAATATCAAATGGGCAAATCCTGGTGTAGAACAAATTGTCAGTTCACTTTCAGAAAGCCATTGGTTTCCTAAACCACTCAAGAATTGAATCTATCAATGTAATTGAAAGAATTTGACTTGGGTATAAAAAAAACTTGTAATATATTTTTTCATTCAACACCTTAGCAAGTGACAAAAGCCAAACTTTTACAGATTTGAGTAAATTTTCTGAGTCTGAAAATGAGTTAATTCTTAGCTTACCTGCTTAAGAGCAAATGCAATTTATACAGTAAGGGTTGCATCTGTAAGTAGTTACCAACAATAAATAAAATTGACAAAAGTTTTAAACAATTTTGAATGTTGAAAATAAATGTTTCATTAATATTTAGCTGTTGTGTAGTCTTTGGAATATGCAATTTTTTGAAAAAAAGATTTGAATATTTGGTGTTTATTTTTATGCCCCTATTATCACTAGTTAGGAAGCAAATATTTCGATGTGTCAAATAATAAACAATCACTAAATTATTCTGCTGATTGTAGTCAGAAGAGGAAATTGAAAATGAAAATGAAACTATTTTAGTGAGTAGTTCACTGTAATTCTGTTGTGACCTTGTTGTTTCCATGTGTTATATTACATGAAATTGTATTTTTTGTCTTTTTTAATTGGACAGAACACCTTATTGAAGTTTTCCACTTTTTTAATTGGACAGATCACCTTATTGAGGTTTTCTATCTTTTTGATTGGACTGAACACCTTACTGAGAGTTTCGCCTTTTTGATTGGACAGAACACCTTACTGGGGCTTTCTCTCTTTTTGATTGGTCATATAGAGTGCCTTACTGGGTTTATAGTCTTGTTTTTGTTTGTTATTTGCTCATAATAAACTGATGCAATCATTATATTTCACTATATATACACTGTTTTATATATATATATATATATCTATATATATATATATCTATATATCTATACAGTCAAACCTGGTTAATCGCATAGTCTCCGTGATTCAAAACTAATTAACCGATTAAGCGGGTTTTACTATTTTACAAATATCGACAAAGTTCCTGCATAGATGGTGCCAATGATCATACATGTAAGAAAAGTAGTTTGATATTTTTGTGTGAAATAAAGAAAAATCTGATAAATTTCCATCCGACAACTAGAGAATAATTTTTACTAAAAAGAATAAAATTATTTAATTGCAACCAAAAAAGTGTTTGTTAGTGTTAACATTAAAGTAAATTCAAAACAATACCAAAATATCAATGAGATGTACTATATGATTAAAACATTTTCCCCTTCTACCATTAGATTTAATAAAATTTTTAAAAAGCATTTTCTCGTGAAAAAATGGCACCCTGAAAATTCAGAATTGCCAATGTGGCCAGTGAAAAAATATTCACCCGACATTTGAAGTTATTATCAGCATTGCTACACACACAAAACATCGTTTTAATATATTTTCAAATAAACTAAATGTTAAATTCACCTTTTGTGTTGTTTATTTCATAAAAAAAATTAACTTTTTATGTGTTGGTTGATCAATAATCTTGACACAAATGCAATACACATCAAGGACACCATCTTGGAAAACATGCAGCCAGTACAGTTAATATAAGAGTTATTTCCCTCTAGACTTTGTTATACATATCAAATGAAAATCACTGACGATGACCGAATGAGGTCCTATGCAAATGTGCTGAATACCAGAAAAGTTCAACACATTTTTTAACCAATGAAAATAACATTATTTTTGTTTACTGACGACTGTTTTTCCAAAGTTACCCAAAATAAAACAACTTATTCTGAGAGGTTCAAATGGGTAATTTTACACGTAAACGTAATTCCTTTTAATTTTGCCACAATATTTAAACGTCACGTCGGCACTTTTTATGTCTTTCTTTATTAATTATAAACTATTTTTTCTTAATTTTTTTCTGAAACCTTACAATGGTGAAAGAGGTCCCATACAAAAACCCACATTGTATCCTTCTTGATAGACTTGCGACAATTGTGTCATTTAACAATCAGCTGGTTATGGCTTCTTTATTTATTCAATGGGATTGTTTAATAAACAACTTTTAACCAAGAGTAACAATGTTTTGGATGATGAAACAAAACTATTAGACAAGCAACTTCAGGTATTTACTGATTGATAAACAAAAACCTGATTTTTTATCTTTGATATTCTAACCATTGACTGTCATGTACGCATGTGGTAGCATTACTCAGGCTTATGTAATAATGCTAAATGCTCAAACGAATGTAGATATCTCATCTGTCTGTGTTGTTTTAACAATTTATTAAGTGTACCTTTGTACAACTAATTAATGATTCACCTGTCATAATTTTCTTTTTAAACTGTATTTTGAAGAAAAATTCCAAAAACTTAAAATTATTAGAGATGGTTGAAGATTGGGTTGAGAAAATTTCTATGTGATTAAGTGGGGTTGGACTTTCTGGCTATGCAATTAACAGGTATTTTTCAATAGAATACATAAGAAATGGTTTGGGATTTCACAATCCTATGCGAGCTATTATCCGATATGCAATTAAATGGGTTCGACTGTATATTGTAACCATGTAGTATTTTTGTTGATAACTGTTTTCATTATAGCTGATTTTTAGCTCACCTGACCGAAAGGTCATGTGAGCTTATGGCATGGTGCAGCGTGTGTATGTGCATGCATGTGTGCGTGCGTGTGTGCCTGCATGTGTGCGAGCGTCGTTAACACCTATTTTCAACTTCTCCTCCAAAACTGCTGGACAGATTTCAATGATACTTGGTCAGAAGCATATATGGGCTGGTGCAATTCAGATTTGTTCATGGCATTGCCATGGCTACCAAACTTAGGTCAAGGTGACCTAGGGGTCCAAAAATCTTAAAAAATCTTCTTCTCTAAAACCAATGATGAGAGAAAAAATCTGATGTGATATTTGGCTTCTCTAGGGTCTTAAGCCTATAGTTTGTTCATTTCGTGAAATTTGGTCGAAAAATGGGTTACGCGTTTTTGCGTTTAATTTTAAAAATTTCGTAAAATTGCTCAAAATTGTTATAACTTGACTATTTGAACAGATATTGACATGGGGTTTTCAGTTTTGACTTTTGCTTGAAATGACCTTTAAATTAGGGTCAAGGTCACAAATCAAGGTCATGACTTAATTTGTGATTTATGCAGTTTTAGGCAATTTTCTTGCAAATTTTAAGAGATATATGAATTCAAAACATTGTTAAAATGTTCCCCATGACAAAATTTTAAAAGGTACCAAGTTTCGTAACTATATGATAATCCATGTTTGAGTTGTTGCCCCTGAAATTATATTTTTGGCTCATGAATACTAAAATTGTGCAATAGCTTGAAAACTTTAAGCTTTTTGTATAGGCATGTATATTAGAATATTGTAGGTATTGACATGACGATCATTTAGATATATGGTACAAGGTCATATGTTGAAAGGTCAAGGTCACAGGTGCAAAAGAAGACCTAAATTGCTTATTATCTTGAAAACTATTGACTTTTTGTATAGGCATGTACATTAGAATATTGTAGGTATTGCAACAATGATCATTTTAATATACGGTACAATGTCATATGTTGAAAGGTCAAGGTCACAGCTGCAAAAGAAGACTTAAATTGCTAATTATCTTGAAAACTATTAACTTTTTGTATAGGAATATATATTAGAATATTGTAGGTATTGCGACAACAATCATTTTGATATATGGTACAAGGTCATATGTTGAAAGGTCAAGGTCACAGTTGCAAAAGAAGACTTAAATTGCTAATTATCTTGAAAACTATAAACATTTTGTACAAGCATGTTTATTAGAATATTGAACATATTGATATTAAGACCATTTTGATATAAGGTTCAAGTTCACATGTTCAAAGGTCAAAATCATGGCTGCATAACCATATATGGTTAATTATTTGGAAATTATCTATTGTGCTATAGTTAAATGCTGCATATGAGCTATTATAAATGAAATGTGACTAGACATTTCTGATTAATTATTGCAGGATTTTCCAAACTTGAGGAATTTTGTGAACTTTTTGTATTTAAGTTCTTTGTAAGTTTTTGGATATTTTCTCAGGTGAGCGTTAAGGCCCATGGGCCTCTTGTTATATACATGTATTTTATACTCTAAGCGCTGATAAGCTCTTGTAAAGGTTTAAAATCTGTTGTTGTTTTTTTTAATCATCGTTTGTAATGTATTGTGTGTAAACTCATTTTTGCATTTTAACTTTGCACAAACAAGCTGTTAAGCTAAACTGGCATTTATTTAAAAACCATGGTTACACATTCTGAATTTGAAAGTACAATTAACTCAGCATGTGATTTTTAAGTGAAAATGCCTAAAGTTTATCCCAGGGATTTCCAGTACATCTCCAAGATGAACATTGTTACTACAAAATAGAATGGATCAGGCATCTAAGATTGCCATCATTACTACAAAATAAAAAAATGTATAAAAGGCTGATAAATTTTTTTATGAATTGATTAATTGTACAAGGAGTAGATATATAGCCATTTAATATATTTAGCAGGTTTTTTTGTAACTTTTCATTGGTTAGTCATTTACAGAGTATGCATATTGAATACCCAATTTATGTTTACAATATGTATTTCAATTGTATTAGATATTGCTTTATAGGTTTTGATTGACCATTGGATCAACTCACAGTAGTGAAATGCCTTGGATTTGAAGGCCATTTCTGTAAACACTCAGGCACTCAGATTCTTCATTTTTAGAGGAGATTTTATGAAATAAAATATTTAGGAAAACAGTGGTTTTCATAGCAATATTAAGTTAGTCATATAGCATGTTTAATTGAAATTATTGTCTAAAATCTATATTTATTTCAGGCAGCCACACAGTTTAAGGCCAGTTTGACAAAGCTGATGGAAATTTTGATGTCAAAAGAACCATCATATGTACGATGTATCAAACCAAATGACTTTAAGAAAGCAGGTAAACTCAAATATAAACTGTAGCATTACCATGATGTTTGACATTATTTGAGTTCATGATTTGGAATATTTGTACTTGGGATTCATTGTACAAGCCAAATTTTCTGATAGAACAAATGGAATTTAATTTAATTTTATGGGATAACTGGTATTATTGTTAATGCCAATTGTGATTCTTGATTAACCTTTTTAGTTAAAAAAATTTAATAACTAATATGCCTGAAAAATCATAAATCAAAATCCATCTCCAAAATGGTCTTTGACATATTCACATCTCACTTAATTTTAATTTTATTTTATTTTATTGTAATGCTACATGATTATCATTTTGTAATAATGTACTAGTTTAAACATTACATGATTTTCATTTTGTAATACTGTACTAGTTGAACCATTACATGATTATCATTTTGTAATACTGTACTAGTTGAAACATTACATAATTATCATAATGTAATAATGTACTAGTTTAAACATTACATGATTTATCATTATGTAATAATGTACTAGTTTAAACATTAAAGGATTTATCATTATGTAATAATGTACTAGTTTGAACATTACATGATTATCATTTTGTAATACTGTACTAGTTGAACCATTACATGATTATCATATTGTAATACTGTACTAGTTCAAACATTACATGATTATTATTTTGTAATAATGTACTAGTTTAAACATTACATTATTATCATTTTGTAATTATGTACTAGTTTAAACATTACATGATTATCATTTTGTAATAATGTACTAGTTTAAACATTACATTATTTATCATTTTGTAATAATGTACTAGTTTAAACATCACATGGTTATCATTTTGTAATAATGTACTAGTTTAAACATTACTGATTATCAATTTATAATATGTCTTGTTTAAGGTGTGTTTGATGAGAAAATTGTGAACCATCAGGTGAAATATTTGGGTTTGATGGAAAATTTGAGAGTTCGTAGAGCTGGATTTGCTTATCGCCGACCATTTGAGGTTTTCTTGAAAAGGTTGGTTTATCTTATTTTACAAAAATTGTGGAGCCATATTTATTTTTATTATTAGTGTTGATATATGACTAAAAAAATAATTTTGATGAAATAGACAGATTTATCTTGGTGTATCATTTAAGCATTTCTTACCAGAAAAATACCTGCTAAACTCGGACACTTAACATTTCTTTGAATCACTTAACAATACAGTCAGACAAAATGATAGCAATGATTTTATAATCATATCAACTTTAAAACATACTGCTACACGCTTTTTAAAATCATTTAAACATATCAGACTGTCTGTCCTGGTAAAATTGTGTGCATTCTATAACTTTCACATCTATGGATGGATTTGGATCAAACTTGAAACAAACGTATTTCAACATTAAGATGATGTGTCATATACCACATAGAGATGGTTAGGTCAAAAATCAAGGTCACAATGTCCAAAAATTTTAGTTTCAATGTCCAAATGTTGAAGATGTTGAGGGCAGGTGGTATTTAGCTCTTGAGAGAGTTTCAGTTAAACTAGCCATGATAAAGCATAGAAAAGCTTATCACATGTCCTCATGATAAGAGTTGTCATTTCCAAAACATACTGTGTTTGTTAAACATTGATATTGAAATAGATTGGACTGATAGCGTTGCTGACCATCTAACAGTAATTATAGTTTTTAATAGGTACAAGTCTTTGTGCCCAGCTACATGGCCAAAATTTGATGGACCAGCCAGAGATGGTGTGGAGTTATTGGTCAAACATTTAAACTACACAGATGATGACTATAAGCTCGGCAAGTAAGTGACCTATAAACAAGGTAATGTTTTTTCCTGTTGCCATAAAGAACGATCAAATGGGAAAAGAATTAACTTTCCAGTGCTTTAAAAATCAACATCCATGTTAAAGTTATCAAATTTTTACATTACTTTAACAGATCATATTGAAACAAACATTAGAACCCATTATTGTTTGAACTAAAGCCTTCTTTTAAATTTAGTTTATATAGGTATGTAGTTAATTAAATAATCTGTATCACTTATGTTCCTTTAAAAAAAAAACAGTTTAAGACAGGTTTTCTGTTTACTCCTGCTTTATTTGGTTCTATTTTCATGATTTATTTTTTTTTTTAACCAAGTGCACACTATTTACCATACCGTAATAAGGATATGATGAAATTGCAAAGATGACAACCAAAAAACATTTCAATCTACTTCATAAAAAATTGTTGAAAATTTAAATTATTAATTTTTCTTATTTTGTATGTATTTATTATTATTATTATTATTATTATTTTTATTATTATTATTATTATTATTATTATTATTATTATTATTATTATTATTATGTATTAGAACAAAGCTATTTATAAGATTTCCAAGAGTGTTGTTTGCAACAGAAGATGCCTTCCAAGCAAGGA
The DNA here is from genome assembly GCA_029721355.1 of Tegillarca granosa. NCBI lineage: Eukaryota > Metazoa > Mollusca > Bivalvia > Arcoida > Arcidae > Tegillarca > Tegillarca granosa. The sequence continues at coordinate 10,745,038 of CM056607.1, forward strand.
AACAAGACTTAGGTATGATTTGATTGAAGTAGTGATATTATTACACCCCTGTCAACATTCTTTTATGTTCATTGAGTGATTGTCCAGAGAAAAAAACCAACCTTCTGCAAATGAACAGACAAACTAGGATCTGCCCAAATTGGATTTGAACCTTTGGGTTGAGAGGTTGCAATCTGTACCACCGGTGCCCTACTCATTTTAATTAAAAATAATAAGAAATGTAGTTGATACAAAACTCTTTTACTTATGTCAAGACAGTGGCAGTTTTCAATGAAAAAAATGCCTTAGCAAAATGTAAACTATATATATTGCAATGAAAGGCACTGGGATTGTGGACTTGTAGGCTGGATCTTTAGCACACTTGGTATCCAGGACCTCGTAACATGTAAAATCACAAAAACTTGAGAGTTATTTATATGTTATTTTCTTGGGACAATGAATGCCACAAAATTTTTTACTTTTTTTTTTTTTTTACTAAAGACCAAGGCTCCCAATGGGATTTATTTTTAGGCAACACAATTCATCAAAGTTTTCTGCCAAAAATATTTTTGACATTGCAAAACCACATAATTTTAACCTCATGAGTATTAATAATTTTACAGTATACTATTATGTAAAGCACCTAGTAAGTGGTTATGGTCTCTTGTAAATGTCGTAAAATGAGTACTACCACCTCTAGTATGTATCTAATATACATTGTTAATTTATTGGAGTTTTACAATCCAAATCAAAGTCATATTACTTATGTTGTAATATTGCCTGTGGCCATAGATGGATTTCCAGATATTAAAACTCAGATGCCATGTGAAATAATATTGTAATATGCAGTGTTTGTTCTTTATTGTTCTACATGCATGTTTGATTTAGAATTTATTGAAACTATCTTTTCTAAATTTAGTTTCTGGTATGCAGTATTGATTCTGCAGTTAAGAGTTTTATGACCGTGACTGATTTTGAATGCTGCCCTTGCACAAATGTTAACTGTTGAACAAACAGTTGTGCAAGAGCCAAAACCATTGTGTATGTACACACTGTTGAATTTTATTTGTAGAGACTTTAAAGCAAATTACTCCAAGTAGTTTAAACACCAAACATTGCTCAATTTGTTAATAATTCTGTAATAAAATGATGATTTTAATTGACAGCTACAGTAATACAAGCTAAATACAGATGCCACCATGCCAGAAAACAGTACTTAAGAATAAAATTATCAGGTAAGATCTAAAAGATTTAGGAAAAAGTCTCTGATATCTGTGATATTAGTTCCCCTTGTTGGAATTCTTTTATTTTGGTGGATGCAAGTAGGTAACATTGGTTGAAATGTCATTGTCAGAACTCTTCCTCAGTGGTGTTTATTGGAGTGTTGTAGACTGACATTTGTACTTATATATTCCTCAAACAGGCCCACTTGAACTTGTGTTAGACCTTTGCTGTTAATGCTATATACTGTACCTGAGACCTTTTTTTTAATTTTAAAAACAAATTAAAACAATTTTTAGACAAGAAAAAACATCAAACGGGTATTGAAGACATGTTTAAAAAGTTATTGAAATTTTTACTGACTTTTTTCTGGTTTATTATTCCCATTGAAAACAAACTCACATGATTTAAGAATTTTCCATGAAAGTGAAAAAGGAATTAATTGGGACTGAAAGGTTTTCTTTTACCAGTGACAGCAAAAGGGCATATATGGTAATTCTTGTTTTTGTACCCAGATGTAAACACTTTGCAAAACAATTGGATGTAGTATACCAGACATTATCAGATGCATCTAATAATCAATTGATTAGTGAAGCCTCTTGACACAAATACCAATCACCTATTAGGTCATGTATCCAGAAATACAAAATATTATTACACCTCATGTAAATTTCCTGTAATCTGATTGGATGACAGTCAGTTGACAAAATCAGTGTCACATTCAGAAGAAGCTGTGTTGGTCTCATGACAAGACTTTCAGACCTAATTGTGGGGTATCCTATTATCATCCTGATAAGGAGGGCAAGAAATAAATAATGATTAAGATTTGCTTGTAATAATTTTTTGACCACCATCCTTGTAGAGAAAAAGGGGTATAATCAGTACACTTTGCTTCATGAATTGTTATAGAGATTCAAAAATTTGATGTTGGGTATTTTTTGTTAAATCAAGGTAGAATTTTCAAAATTGTGAGATTTTATTTCATTCCTTTCTTTTTTAGCCATAATTGTCCAAGCACATTGGAGAAGTTTTGCAGCAAGGAAACGAGCAGAAAGACGTAAATGGGCAGTACAGATCATTAGGAAGTAAGTTTATAGTAATTGCCTGTACTAAGTACAGAAAAGCTTGTACCATACCACCTTTGTCAGCATTAAAATGAATTTAAACTTTCATTTTAAAAGTTTTTTGGTAAAGTAGATACAGAATGTTCTTATGGCAGCTCTTGTTAAAACATATATATAATTTTGATAACAAATAATGCCAGGCCCGTAGGCAGGTATTTTAGAAAGGGGGTGCAATTTTAAAGAATGTCGTCGCATGCACCAATGATGCGTGTGCGCACCACAAGTGACTCTCACTAAGGGGAATTGGGGGTATGCCCCCCCACCCCACCCCACCCCCCCCCCCCAAACCCCCGAAAATGTTTGAAAATTGAATGCAAAATGGTGCATTTGGGAGTATTTTAATGAAAATTAATTGTCAAATATCATGTATCTTAATGTTTGAAATTAATCATTGGCAAAATATTATAATGTTTTCAAAACTATTTTCAGGGGTTTAGTAGTGGTAAATGATTTTTAACGAGGCTTTAACAGTGCTTAATGGTTTTCAAAGGGGGTGCATTCGCACCCCTCGCACCCCCTCTGAATACGGGCCTGAATGCCTTTACAATGTTAAAACAATCAAATTTTCCAGTTTTATGCATTAAAATTTATTAATCATACCAACCATGTTGATTAAAAGTTCCATATTTTTAGCTTTTAAATATTTGGTTAATTTCTGAACACTTAGTTTGCTTTACAATACAGGGGAGACATAGACTGTTATTAGATTTTTATTAACCAATGAATCATTGTTTTATTATACTGCCAAAACCTGTTATGATATTTTAATGAAAAGGAAATGTGTTTTATATAAATCATGTATATATATTCCCTCTTAATGAATTATATATTAATTAATGCAACTTGTTTTAATGTAAATAATTTTATGTATAGTCTCTCATAACTCTTTTTAGAGTGGCTCTAAGTAATATATTTAATTTGAAATTTTATGTATACTTATTTATTTGCTTGAGGTGAGACTCTAATAAAATCTATGTTATGTTATGTTATGTTATGTTATGTTATGTTATGTTATGTTATGTTATGTATTGTTGATATTAGCATTAAAGCTTTAAATGAAGTTTAAGTATTCTTTCAATAACTTACAGTCAAGTTTGAATTTTCTAAAGTTAAATTTAAGCTTCAAGTTGCTTTAAGGTGGTCTTCTCCTTTTCAAGCAAGTGTTCTTAGTGTCCATTTGTTCTAAAGCACCAGTTCATTACCCTCACTGCCTTTATAAGTTTGAATCCCCTCTTGCATCTCCTGTTTTAAGAAAGTCTATCAATTTGCTTGTAAAATTTTATTTTTTTCAAGAACTCTGGTTTTCTCCACTATTTGTATAAATTATCCTTTAAACAAATGTGGTAGAGATTTGACTGGAAATTTTATGTCATTATTCAACACTTTTTAAACTCTACAAAGGTGTCTGTTAAAAAACAAGACCATGGTTTTAGTCTGAATTGAAAAATTTCTAACAAGAATAATTAATAGATAAAGTATTGGTAGGAATTGAAAAAAAATACTGAAATATAGGCTACAATTTCAATTTTCCTGAATATAATAAAAATCACCAACATTACTGATATCCCGTTTTACTTACCATAAAATTTAACATGGAATGGAACTCGCCAGCATACCATGAGATCAATACCTCTTAACATTTGTGCGGAATGAAATGGATAAAGTTAATGTCAAATATTCCCCAAAAAACATCGTTATTATGGGAAAATGTCACTTTATGTGATTCCATTGCCGATAGAAATAGTTGTCCTGTGTAAACGCTATGAGGTATCTCATGGAGCTCGGGGGGAATTCCATTTGGTTTGTTCTTATATAAATTATATATTACATTGTTTCATTATTTCAGGTTTGTAAAAGGATTTATATTCAGGAAAAGACCAGAATGTGAAGAAAATAAAGATTTTATCCAGTATACAAAGTACAATTACTTGACAAGGCTGGGTAAAAATGTACCAAAATCTATACTAGAAAAAGAATGGTTACACCCACCTGCCTTACTGCAAGAGGTACAATAGATATAGTTTATACTCTTTACTTTGGGAAGATAAGAAACACTGTCTCTTTCCTGTCATCTCTTTTGTTCATTGTTAAAAAGTATGTAAATTTTGAATTTTTAATGTAAATGGGAGTGGTAAAAATACCTGATAGTAATGCTATCACAAGTGTTTAAATTTATTAGGATTAATTTGAATTTTCACTACATGGCTATTGCCCGATAACATGAAAAAATTACTTTTAAAAATTGAAATACAACATGCAGACCCACAACATAAAAATCATACAATATGTGATATGTCTGTTTTTCAGTCCATAGGCATGACTTTATGTTAATCCATTAAAGTTTATACACTTTTGAAGACATGAGGAGTGTATGTCTTTTCTTTGGACAGTTGCAAAGACATTTTTCTGATGTTGATAATTTTTATATTTTGTTCCATGAGTTAAATGTTTCTGTACAGTCATTGGTCATAAGTATTGGCAAAAATGATGTTATCGTCATTACGGGCTGAGCGTATCCCAGTTTTTTTTTCAGTAATAAGTTTGTAAGAATATAAGAGTTATCTCTCTTATTTCACACATTGATAGTTATGAAGTACTGGTGTCCCGTGCAACTTGAAATCATGTCATCTGTCATCTGTTTCCGGTGTATATCCAATGTAAACAACATGGGTTGGAAAGGCTCTGAGCTGTCAGATGTTGAGAAAAATATGATCCGTATCTCTGTACGAGAGTGGAGTTAAAAAATCTGAGATTGTCAGGATGTGCAGACTGACCTGGACAGACAGTATATAATTTTATTCGATGCTATGAAGAAACTCAATCCATAGAAAATAGACCACGAAATGGATGCCCCCTTACATGAGTGTGCAGGATGAACAGCGATTTTTGAGAATGGTAAAGATGAATCGTCGCAGGCAATTTGACTGAAGTTACTAATATGTTTAATGACTTGGGGACTGTACAAATTTCTGAGAGTACTGCAAAGAGGTGGCTGTATAAGGAAGGCTATGGGAGACGGGTGGTTAAGAAGGCAATCAGAATCAGAGAGGTCAACAAACGGAAACTTGTAATGTGGTGTAGACGTGAAAGATGGAAGACTGTGGATGGATACTGGAAAACAGTGATATTTAGTGATGAATGTAAGGTGGAAATTGGAAGTGATCACAAAGTTTGCGTCTGGAGAAAGGTCGGAGAAGAGTGGGATCCCGCATGCCGTCTAAAGCCAAGTTCAGTTTAATGATTTGGGGATGCATTACTTTTCAAGGTGTTGGAACTATTTCTATTGTAAATGGTAACATAAATGGCCAAAAGTACATAGAAATCGTTGATAATAATTTATTGGCCGTTATAGCATGTCATTTTCCCGATAATAGGTGCATTTACCAGGATGACAATGCCCCTGCCCATCGAGCCAGGGTTGTGAAACAGTTTATGGAGGAAAACCAGATAAACTGCATGGAATGGCCTGTCCAGAGTCCTGATATTAATATAATTGAAAATGTCTGGAAAAAACTCAAACATCTCCTGCAATTGCAAGTTCATAACAAAACTAGTGTGGCTCTGCTTGAAACTGCAATCAGGAATTCATGGGCAAATATTCCCCATGGCCATGATTTCATACAAGATCTTTATCAGACCATCCCAAGACGATTAACTGTAGTAATCAGGGCCAAAGAATGCATTACAAAATATTAAGGTAAGATTTTTACTTGTATTTCATTTTAAAACGCTGATTGAAAAACTGAGATGAAAAATAAAAATATGGCAGCCATTTTTATTTTGCCAATACTTTTGACCAATGACTGTATGTTTGACTCTTTCTGACCCAAAACTTATAATAACATTTATATTTTTGTTATATCAAACTGTTTTAACAAATACCTGTCTGAATTTGTCAAAATGGTGTATAGTATAGATAGTTTTCACTGTATATTTGCAGACATCAGAGGTGTTAAAGAATCTTTGTGTGAGGAATCTGATTCTGAGTTATGTGAAGAGAATAACTCCTGTCATGAAACAACAGGTAAGATGGCAGTATGAAGAGTGTAGAGGAATCCAGTTGTTTTATGCCAGAGACACAATTCTTTCACTTATGTTAAGACATTAAGTTTGGGTTGATTGAGGAATTCCAAGTACCTGGAGAAAGTCTCATATCTTTGAAAATTAAACTGATAAACTCCCCCCACACTAGGATCTGCCAGAACCAGATTCCTACCTTAGCAGTGAGAAGTGCTGCGACCCATTATTATATTTAAGACCACTGGACAACATATGTCCCTTTCCTCAAAAATGAATTAAAGATTTATAGATGGTCAGAATTTGAACATTTCACTCATGCTGGGTCTGAGACCATCAGGTTTTTCTGTTGGAACAGTTATTTTTTCCTGCCACTGTTTCAGTTAACCAATCAGAATTTGAAGCAAATTGAAATGTTCTGCAAAATGGGATTTAGCAATAGTTGCCTAAGTGGTCTAATTTGAATGCTTACATATCACAAAACATCTCGCATTTAAGTGAGAATCACAATCTGGCAAATCTTCTTGTGAGGAAAAGTGTCAGTTCATTTTGCTTTAAAGCTGCATTAAGTTTTCCAAAGAAAAAATTAATACGGTGCTAATCTAATTAATGATGTTCCTAATGAACAATGTTACATTTGGTTCAGAATAAATACAGAAATTACAGTATTTACCTAGCTAGATGCAGCATTTGGGATCTAATATTAGAACATGGTTACGTCATCAAAACCTGGGTCATTTAAACACACCTTTCAAAACAGTGAAATACAATAAATTTATAACAGAGAATTTCATTGAATTTGTCATTTGTGACTTAGTAAGGGAAAAATAACATTATTTCAAATACATCTGGATATTAATGAAGGACAATTAATGCAATCTGTCATGTTTCACCTTCGATTCTAGGGTTTTTCCGTACATTGGTGTGCATGCTCCAAGCTTATAATTACCATCGTAAAACACTGACCAACTGGTCAGAGGATTCTGTTTATTTACAGCTAAAAGAAATGAAATTTTAGAAAATGAATGTCACAGATCGTGGTTAGATTTCTATATTTAAAAAAATATATTTTTAGAAAATCATAACAAATTCAGAAAATTGAAAAACTTAACGCAGCTTTAAGCCTGTGCATTTCTCTGGTTACTTCAATTTTAGTGTCTTCCATCATCTAAGAAGAAATTACCACTTTAGATAACTCAGGATTGTAAGACACCATTACTTTATTCCTATAGACAAAGCTGAAGGAGACTATAGATTAGCACACTTTAATCAGTCAGCCCACAAGTCACATATGTTTTTGCACTTATTTATAAAGGCTTGCCAATATTGAATTGAGTTTTGGTATGCCATTGTACCTGGATGAATTTCAGATTGTTTCACTCCACTGATTTTTTACCAAGTTTTTATTACATGGAAAATTGTGTACAAAATTATTCTGTTTTTCTGCTGTTTTAAGTAGGGAACATCATGTTGTTAATGCAGTTTTCCCAGAATGCATGTTTTAATAACATGAATTTATCAATAAAGAGGTGTTATATTTATTTTTACACAGCTTGAACAGAAAGTGATAGCAGAAAAATTGTTCAAAGGGAAAAAAGAGCTTTATGCTAGCAGTGTGAAGAACAAGTTTGTGGACAGTCATCTAAGTAAGGTTTAATTATGAAAGCAATTTTTTGCTTTTTTGTTTCATTTTGATAATAAATTCACATATTCCACATCTTTGAATATCTTCATTAACAGATATTTTCATTATACTACTTGTTTTCTCTCCAAAAATTGATAGAGCTAGGCCTCATCAGCTGACTAGTCTTAAGCATGGGTTTGATCATAGTACCTCTTACTATGTTGGAAACCAACTCAAATCTTGGTGTGAGAAAATTTGTCTGTTTGCTTGCTGAAAATTGGTGGGTTTTTATGGGTTATCTGCTTTCTGCACAGTCTCAGAACTGACAACCTTAGTATAAGTAAAATAATCTTGACTGTGGCATATTATATTATCACAGTACTCTTATATTATCCTCTCTAATACCATGGATTGGACATGGAAGCATGCATTGCTCCTTTAGATATCCAATTGTTTCAGAACATAGTTTTTAGACATCTCTCATAATAATAGTTGAGGATATTTTAGTCGAAAATTTCCAAAGCCCATAAAGGATTCATCATAATTATATTTAATGATATTCAGTTTAAAACTTACCTACACTTTGTATTGTATAAATTTAACCACTAACATACAAATTAGCATTATTAATTTTATTATTTTCTGATTTCATATGGAAGTTTTCATAGCTCCACAATAAGGTTTGCCCAATTGTCAGGTAACGGACTTTTTTTAGCAACAGACAAATAAAACTATAATCATGTGTACAACAAGGCATGTGGTCTTTTGGAAAATCCAACTTTTGTTTTCAAAGTTTATCTCAACTAACCTTAACAAGCCTTAAGTTGTACACCCTTAAAAAATTCTTAATAAATGCATATTAAATATTTGGGTTATTAAAAAATCACACCACTCACGTTGAACAGATGCTGGGCATAGTTTTGTGACTTAAACAATAGTCAGTTTTTGCCTTTTCTGTTTTAAGTTCAGACAAATTAATTTTACAATCAGACAAGTAAAATTTAATAAAAACTTATTGTAGAACCCTAGATATTTATTTGCATTTTAGCTGAGGAACTTGAAAGTCTAAAATCATCTGTGTTTGATTCAAAAATAAAGAACATGGATGAAAAGTTACAGGTAATGTTCATTCATTCATTCATTCATTCATTCATTCATTCATCTGTCAATTCATTCATTTATGTAACAAAAACATGAAATTTGATAATTGATATGATCTTTAAATTTGTTATACATGTAAATTTATTAAAGGTCAAATAATAAAATGTCCAAATTAAAATTGCAGTATTCATCTTGAAATATTAAAAATTCATAGATAATGAAATTTTAGAAATGTACCAATTAAAAATACAAAATTTATTATTCATCATGATATCTTGATATTGTTTTCAAACTTAAATGTTAATCTGTGATCTGTTGTATGATGTTTTATGGCAAAGGGGCTAAAACATGACACTTTATGTCAATTTCAACGAGTGATGACAAAAATATACTAACTTTATTCTAATAACAATTACAAAGCATAGTTATTAATGGTCATTTTAATCACAGGAAATAACGATAATACACACAACTCTGCATACTCCATTGACATGTAAATTACAGAATCTTATGTGCAATCATCAAGCGTGGGGGACAGGTATTTTACTGATCAAACACTTCCATGTGTGGTAATCGGATTAACAGATTAAAGAACTGTGTATATCGAGCACTGTCTAATTAGGTTAATTAATAATCTCAAGTAGCACTCAACATTTCATGTAACTGTCTAGTCTTATTGTTTCGATCTACTCTATTACTTTTGATGAAATCTGTAATATGGCTTCAGCTTGTGTTATGTTTACAATGACCCGTGTCATATGTCATTCTGAAAAAATGTATACAAGTGAAAGAAGTTGAATTTTCATTAACTTTTTAGGTTGAAAAATATTTATTGTTCGAGGGAGCGGATGTATTTGAGTTAACGAAGTCCAAGCCATCAAGGTTTATTAACATAGGATATTATAGGAAATTGGTCAGGACCGACAGATAACTTTGAGTTGTCCGGGGTATTTGAGGTAACAACGTTCGTGTGATCGAGGTTTTACTGTATATTAAAATCAGTTTAAAAACCAATACAAGTCATATCTCATGCTGAAAAAAGGAGAGCTATGCAAGACATCTGAATTCATAAAATTCTTGTTTTGATATGGTAATCTGTTTAAATTTACTTCTGAATTTCAGTATTCAGCAATAGTTACAAAGTTTGATCGCCATGGATACAAACCCAGAAAGAGAGTGATGTTGTTAACAGAAAAACATCTGTATCTGTTAAACCAGAAAGATTTTGCATTGAAAGATCAGCTTTCTTATGAAAATATATCAGGTAAAATTATAAGACAATAATTTGTCTCTCTTGAAAGAAAAAATTTAGGGAATGCAGGAATCACAAAATATTAATTTTTTTTATCTTGTTTAAATTTTTTGGCATACATTTCATATATCCTAAATTGTCCAGACATCTCAAATTTTGATCACTTCAAAACCTGTCCTCCCGGGATACAAATTTTTTTTTAAATTTTTACCCTGTCCCAAATTTTGATTTACCTGTCATTTACAAGAAAAAGTTTATAGTCTCTTAAGAAATGCAATCATTTTTTATTGCAAAGTTTCTTAATGAAAGATTATTGTCGAGCCTGGCATTGCCATAAGGCAAGACTTAGGTGTTACTTTTCCGGTGTTGTGAGCAGCAGCAGTGGTTTGTCAAAATGTAAAAGTTTATGTTAAAGTAATGTACAATATTTTCTACTCAATCAAAAACTAACTAGGCGAGACTTTTAAATCTGGGAATTCTTGTTTTTATAATGAAAACTAATTACAACTTTTATTAGCTACATTTACACATAAAAACATAAAGTTTACAACTTTTCATATACAACTTTAACAGAAACAAAAATTTTAACTTCCATTTTTGACTGATGTTTTACAAATAGAAATTTAAATTAGTAATTGGTTTGCATCATTTAATTTATTCAACAACAATAATTGATATGATTGGTTATAGCTGATCACTTTTTTATGAACATTTTTACGAACATTTATCTTTGTCTTCATGAAAGTTCTTTTTGTCAAGAAACATTTTCTCACAATTTTTTTCTAGCTTGACTGCCTGAATTACAAAAGAAAAACCTTTCATCATATCATTGATTTGAGCATGTTTTTTTTAATCAAGGGGTTGTCAATTTCTGCAGTGTTCACTTTTAAAGTTTAAAAGGTTTTAGATAACCTGCTCAAGATGAACTATTCAAATGCTCTTTTGACCAATATCTGTTGTTGATTGCCCATTGGTAATAAACTTTCATTTCTTTAGAACAATGGCATTAAGGTTTGGCAGCTGAAATATGTTGTCAGAGATGCTGAAATAAATGTTGGACAATTTTACAAGATCTACATAATGCCTTATCTCTATTCTGTTTGAAATTTTTCATTAGGCATTGCAACAAGTTCTCTAACAGATGGAGTCTTTGTGATTGAAGTGAACAAACAGGAAGTCAGTGGATCAAAGGTATGAAGTTGTATTAACATCAATAAAATATGCAAGTAACTGGTTACCTGAGGCCTATACAGATACTAGTCGCTTTCCACTGCACTGGCGAATACAATTTTTATGTCTGTTGAACAGGCACATTGAATATCAGGTTGATTCAAAGTCATTATAATCATCCAGATGCTTTAAAAATAATCTCCCCTATACTTGACTGGAGTAGAAATGTCAAAATATAAATTAAATTGGGCAACTGTACCCAAGTTTTAACCAATTCCATCATTCAAATCCCTTCTAGAAAGATACCATACACTTGCACTGAAATATGAATTGAAATACATGTTTTAGAATTTATTTAAATCATTTCTTATAAACTTTGTCAGAGAGACGCCATCTTGAATCCAAGGTGAACAACCTTATGATGGCGGCCTTTGGTAGCTAGATCAAGAGAAAGTAACATCAATTTCTTTTTCTAATGAAAATAAATTTCTTAGAAATAAAGCAGTCAACAGAAAGCAATTTCTTAACCACTTAGGTGCCATTTTGTCATCTGGCTGAACTTAAAACGATGAAAAATTTTGTTAATCTTTTAAGAGACAAGAAATAAAAATTTCGGACAAAACTTGAGTACAGGTTTCATGTTAAAATATTATTTCGAAAAATTGACACTTAAATTCCCAAATAATTTGAAATTTGAATTGACAAAAAATCGTACAATTTGATATTTGCAAGATTTAAGTAAGGAAAAACAATAGATAGGAAAATAATTGGATGGAATAGGTTTGTACAAGTTTAGACAAGCATAACTGGTATATCAAACAATCATTGTGAGAGTTCGTACCCAGTTTTATGTTTTAAGTTCTTAAATTTTGATTGGCTAGATGTGCAGTTGATCTATGTCGTGTTTCTGATTTCTCTTGTGTTCTGATACAAGTAAAATATTCTTGACTTGGACAGAGAACCTCATTTAATCAATCAATCAAATAATAAATCAATATTGATTACATAGTAACAAACCTTTGTTATTCAGAAATGGTCAAAAGTTAAACCATTCTATATAAAGCTTTTAAAATTATACAATCTCTGACAGTTGTTGTATTATTGTCTGTTTTATAGGGTGATTTGATACTTCACTGTGATTATGTGATAGAAGCAGTTACAAAACTTGCTATTATTGGAAAGAAAACTGATGTAGTACATGTTATCAGTGAGGGAAGGTAATTATTTTAATTTTTAAAATTATATGTCACATTACTCGTGTGTGTGTTTTTTTCTCACATAGATTAATAGTGTGAGAAAGTTTGTGCGCCAGTGAGCTTGCCAGTTGGGTGGGTGGTGAGCTTTCCAGGTAGAATGGGTGTGGTGATGCGTGTTGGCGTGGTTGTCTAAAGCACCAGCTTACAGATCATAGTTCTTGTATACCTCAAAGGGAAAATCTATTGTGAGAAATGTCATCGGTTCACCTGCAAAAAGTCGTTAGACGTTTAAAGGAGCTTTATTTTCCCCAGCTTCCAAGAACTCATCCTCAATAAAAGTAAAACTCTTGACTGGAGTTTAAAATATCATTTTTGTCGAGCCAGCATTGCCAAAAAGCGAGACTTAGGTGTTACTTTTCTGGTTTCCTAGTAGTTGGTGGTGGTGGCATGTCAAAATGTTAAAGTTTATGTTAAAGTATTTTTTTTTACTGGATCAAAAAGTAACCAGGCGAGAATTTAAATCTGTGGAATTCTTGTTTTCTATTCATTCTACTTGGTTGTTTTGTCATACTAGTGTCATACATGTTAACTTGTTTATCTGATTTACAGTTTTTTTATATTACATTTTCAGTGTTAGTCATGGATATTCTGGGGGTAAACAGGGATGTATTGAGTTTACTAAAGGACCAATGAACAGTGTTAAAAAGGGCAAAAACGGACATCTTGTTGTGGTAAGTATTCTGGTTTTATCTTGAGCATTTGTATAAGGTTTTCTCTGAGCTACAGGGAAAACTTATTCATCTGTACCTTGTCAGTCAAGTTTTTGCATTAGAGGGTATCAGAGGAGACTTATAACAGCCATGGAACTTTAAAATACTGTGGCAATAGATAAGATAATGAAGTTATTGAGGGGTTTTATAACAAGTTTTTAACATACTTGATTCTTTTGATATTTTTTTTCCATATATTTTATACCAGTCAGAATGAATAGAGTTGAGTAATGGTGTTTAATGTCCCAGTCAAGAATATTTCACTTATATCAAGACTTCACCAGCTTGATGAAGGTGTAGAAATTGTGTCTGTGCATTGTGCTGATGGCATTTTCCAGCAGGCTTCCTTATTGTGCTATGTCTACCATGACACAGGGTCTTGTTTATTTTAAGTTCCCACCTATACCGATCAGAATTAGAACATATAAATCAAAACACTTACAGGAAATTTTATAGACTTGGGGTCAGATTGAAAAAAATCAGGATAATAAATAAATTATTTTGACAGACATGGGAAGGTTCGCTTGAATTATGACAGTTTCTGTTTAAGGATTTTTTTAAGAACTTAACGTGAAATGTTCAAGTCAGAGTTGAGGTTCTTGGTTATCATGCTTATGTTTATATATTTTAGATAACAACATAAACTGGAGTATAAAGTTAAAGTTTGAAGAATATTGGTGCAAGGTTATTTAGTGGTGCTATCTCAAAGAGAAATTTTAATAAGACTATTACATTTATCCATACTGTATCAAGGGAACATTCCATTACCAGCAGCAACTGTATTTGTGACATTTTATTGCCCCACCCTTTAGTTTTGATTTGTGTTCAGTTCTATTGTGTTTTTGGTGCCTTTTCTCAAACTGATAATGAATTGTCATCTATAAAATGATTTATTCTTGATGAAATTATGTCCTTCCTATCAAGCTTGGCGTTATAAAACGAGACTTAGGTGTTACTTTTCCAGTGTTGTTAGACAGCAGCATCAACTTGTCAAAATGTGAAAGTTTTTGTTAATGTATTTTCTACTCAATCAAAAACTTACCAGGCGAGACATTAAATTCCATGGATTTCTTGTTTGATGACATTAAGATGTATTTGTTTAATAATGAGAATGGTGTTCACCAATGTGCCATATGTGTAGCAGTAGGTTTTTATGAATTATAATAAATAATAAATTATGCAACCTTATTGACATTTCCTCACAAAACAAATATGATTCACGACCAAGGTTTGAATTCCAATTAAGCATATAAAGGTTTTCTTGGCACTAGATTTCCTTCCATCATTTTGGAGCCTTGATCACCAGTAAGTGATGAAAACTTTGACTATGGCATGAGACACCATCATTATTCGCTCTACTTAAATATTAAGGGTAGTACATTGTACAAAAGTTGAACTTATTTTTTGGGGTGATAAATACAGTATGACTCATTATATTTTGTGTATACTCATTAAGTTAGTTGTTGCATTATTTCACGATTACTTATTTAATTGTTTCAAAAAGTTGTTTCATTTTTGTGTTATCTTTCAAACACCTTTCCAACAATACAAAGTTGATTTTCTTCTGTCAAGAATTTTCAATAATTTTTAAAGTTTCTCTATTTGCAGAAATTTCTGTCTTACACTCTTAGATTTTCCCTTTTACATTTCCGTTGAATATTCTAATGTCATAAGAATCATTACCTACCCTGTTACAGAAAACCTCCCCTAAATAAAGGGATGGGGAGGTTATAGGAATCTCCGTTTTCCCTATCTTTGATTCACTTTTGTCTGAGCTAAAATTTTTCAAACATATATAAGCTAAATTCATCATACTTTGTAAATATATTATCTTACCAAAGTTATGTGCTGCACTGTACATCCAGGGACCATAACTCTGTATGAATAGGACCATTGCCTCTTGATCATTTAGGGAACAGCTTTTGAAAATTCTTTATATATATATTATATATATTATATATATACTTTACATAACTGTGCTATTAAAACTTGCTAAAGTTAATCAGGTGCATAGGAAAAGAACTAGTCCAATATTTTTAAAATCAAATGTAATAATATATTTTATTAAAGTTTTTTCAGTCTGATGTGAAAAATCCATATGATATTTATATATGTATATATGTGTTTATATTAATTTCTTTACATTTACATTATGTATTAGCTTATTAATCAACATTTGCAGTCTCTTAATAAAATTCATATTACCATGAATACCATAATAAACATTTTTTATTTTTGTAAATGTTACTGAATTATGTAGAGTATAACCTTAGAAAATATAAATAGGTTATCCTTATGTTGAATGGATAAATACCTGCATAGTAAAGGACATTTACTGAATCAAAATATTGACCAAGGGAGATAACTTATGTTTCAAGCTAATTGTGAATATAAGATATTCTATCAACACAATAAATGGTTTTAGAAATGTTATAGATATTTGCAGTGTTATTGGTTTGGAAACCATAAATACTAAAACTAGGTAGCAAGTCAAGATGCCAAAAGGGAGATAACTTTTATGTTTCATGTTGTCAAGCTTGGTATGAATATTTATAAATTACCGACACAATAAGTGCTTTCAGAAATGTTCTATATACATGTATGTTTAATATTATCAGGTTAGAAACAATAAATAGTAAATGCTTGTACTAAGGTGAAATATGTACCAAGGGAGATAACTCATATTTAATGTCGTAAGCTAGGTACGTGTTCAGAAAATCTACCAACACAATAAGTGCTTTCAGAAATGTATTTTATTTATTTATTATAAGTATTATAAATTCATGATTGTTGATTTTAAATATTTATATCTTTGTGATATCTATATTTATAAAATATAATTGTATGTCTGGAAAATTGTTCTTGTATTGTACAATTATGATTCTTTGCTTTATTTACAATGTTATTATTTTCATACAATGGTGGTATGTCTAAGAAAACAGCTGATTAAGTCTACTATATTTTGATTATTGCAATGTTATTTCCTTGTGTGATTAAGTGTTTATAAAGCAGTGTCTTTACAGCTTTTACATGTTATATGTCACAAGAAACTTTAATATATGTCGACAGATTTGTCCAAATTTATATAACACAAAGTCTTCACATATGATTACTTTTCAATAAACCCAGGACACTTACATTTGAATCATTTTTTATTGTTTTATAGTCAAACCTGTTTATAAAGACCTTCTAAAGGACCTATGAAAAACGGAATTTATAAAAAGATGTTTTCATATAGAGGTTCTGGTTTAAATTTCAAGGCTAAATACCGTAAGACATTAATCTTAATGGACAGGTGGTCGCTATATTGCAGGTTTTACAGAAATGACTTGACATTTTTTTTTTTCCAATTTTGCACATTTTTTGTTCCTTGTTGGAAGAAACATTACTGATGTCAATAAACTTCATATATTACATCTTTTATAATGTTGATTTGTTTTTTATTTTTGATCTCTCTTCCTTGTCATGTGACCTGAGTAAATTTACAACTTCTGGTTACAAGAATTATTGGCTGACTGAGAACTTTGTCAAATAATATCGCTTAACTATTTATCTTTTGAAGTAGCTGACAATAAAATTAATTCTCTGGTTTTCACTCAGTTGGTAGAGTGCTTGCTCCATAAGTGGGAGGTTTTGGGTTCAAACCCCAACCAGGTCTGACCCAAGACTTGAAAGTGGTAGTGACTGTTGTTCTTTCGCGAAGAACTCAGCATTATGAAGTGAAAGTCATGGTTTTTTCTGATAGGAACTTAAAATAAACAAGGTCCCATGTCACAGTAGGCATGACAGATGAACCCTGCTGTATAATGCCATCAGTGCACAGCACAGGCAAAATTTCTGCACTTTTACATATAGTTGGCGATGTCTTGATATAAGTTAAATATTCTTGACTGGGACGTTAAACACCATTACTCAACTCAACTCAACTCTGATATTCAGTTAGCTGGGAACTTTTTTGTATTTGGTACAAAATTGAAGTTTTCAGATGGGAATTACATATGTGTGCGTAGATTGACTCGATAAAGTACTCAAGAATAGTAAAATTAAATCAAGTTTTCACCAATATCAGAAAACATTGCATTTTTGTTTTATTACAGACTTATCTCCCTTACATTAGTATTGAGAGCCATCCAAATTGGCAGATAGACAGTGGATGTTATCTGAGTGTGCTATATGATATCCCATGATGTTTACATAGAACTATTACTTTCTCTGGATATGAACTCATGTTTTGTTAATTATAACATACAAACAATAAAATATATAGGTTTTTAATTAACAATTGACCATAATAGCTCTACATGATTCTTAACAGATTTCATGTGGTACACTGGTGAGTATTGATTATTGGTGTTACATTGTGGTCTTGCTGTATGGTTGCACTCCAGCAATTGTCATCAGTCTATTGAAGTACAAAATAAGTTCAAATGTGAACAACCGCAATCCACTTGAACTGATTTGATATTTTATTTTAATAACTTACAATATTTTCAAAAACTGAAAATCTATAAATAAATTTCAAAATGCATTCTGCCTAAAATTTGCCTGAGTAGGATATTGTGTACAAGTCAAAATGTTTCTGAATATTTAGACATTGACAGCCAGATTAGCAAGTTAAAAAAGTTAAGTCAGTGCAATGTGTTTTGTAGCAGGAGGGAGCAAACACCTTTAAAAAAAAATAAAAAAAAAAAAAAAAAAACCACATCCTCAATGAGTGCTCCAGATGAGGATCGAACCCAGCTCTTGTGAGTGATAAGCAAACACACAAGGCTAAAAGATCCAAACCAGAAAGTCTGGCAATAAATCACTGTTATATCTACTGTATACAACACAACACCACCACAACTAGCTCAGCCCTGCTACAGTACACATTGTTATTTGTTATACCTGACATATAAAGGCTCTGTGATTTTGACCATTGATGACTTTGGAGCAAGTTTTCTAGCACTTAAGAAACTTTGTGTACTAGAAGAAATGAGATCAAAACTGCAAACATAAACTCTTACATTAAATGATATTGTGTTATCTATCCCAGAAAATATAAAAAATTTTTTACCTTTTCATTTTTTTTTACTTGAAGAAGTAGGATGGATCAGCTACCTTTTTTCATATGGCATCAACAAAAAGCTACCAAGAACATACCAGCAAAAACAAAAAAATAAAAAGGTTTTTAGATGTAAATTTTTTTATAGAAAGGGAGAAAGCCAATTTTTACATAAAATTTTCAGAAATTGTTCTAGATAGTACGACAAGATGTCACTGGTGTTTAAAGATATGTTTTGCTTTAACTAATAAACAACAAATGTTTATTGATACATAACAGTAGGGAAGGGACACCAGTGAAAACCAAATTCCTCGCAGTGAGACAGCTCGCAGTAAGACAGCTCGCAGAGACAGTTGGGGATCAATTTAGGTCCACATGCAATAATTTTACCAAAAAAAAATAATAATAATAATTATCAAATGTCAACAAAATAAGAGGTGCACATTACTGATGTGTGCTAAGCACTGGGTAAAATTTTATTCAATTTGCTGTGGCAGTACTTTTTGATCCAGAACTGGAACTCTGCCAGTATATCACTAAGTCCGGTCAAAATGGAGTTTAACCTGTAATGAATTGCAATGGAATAAAGTTTTGCCATTATTCTCTAAAATATGTAAATCATACACGTCTCATAATCTACCAAAATTTGATATGAGAAACAATTACTAAAACCCAATTCTTCACAAATTCTATCATTATTAAAAAAAACCCTGACAAATTTTACCTTACCAAATATCATGTTAACTTGCACATGCATGTGCATGGGCTCTAGATTCCTTGTTCAAATAGACAAGTTTTTGACAAATTAAATGTTACAAAAGAGTTACCACGCTTTTCAAGAGAAAATTAATTCTACCAGAAATTGAAAAAAAAATCAATGAATGTAAAACTCTTTTTTTTCAAGGAAGGAATTCACCAGTGTATCACATGATACCTCGTAGGGTTTGTGCAGGACAATTATTTCTATTTGCAATGGAATTGCATGAAGTTACGTTTTCCCATAATAATGACATTTTTTCAGGAATATTTGACGTAATCGTTATCCATTTCATTCCGCACAAACGTTAAGAGGTATCAATCACGTGGTACACTGGCGAGTCCCACTGAACACACATTATATATACACAAATTTTTTTTTTTCTGGTGACATTGTTTTATTTGGAGGTGATGTAATGTACAATGTCATGTCAAACTCTGCTTAAAATCTTATTTCAAAAAGTTTCTCACTCAATTTCCTAAACTTAACCTCTTTCTAAATTTTTTGGGGTAAGTGTTAATGATATTAAATATTTTGGGTATCCGAGTATACCTTTATGTGTTACAAATCAATTTCATGTTTCCTTCTACCAATCACATTTGTATTCAAAGTAGTTCTGGACTCATTTTTTAATATTGCAGAACAGGCAATAAAGAAAAAGGTTTGTTTGTTTTGTTTGTTATTCTATCTGTCTATCTGGCCCCAGTTTCACAATCATTCACTCAAATGAGTGAACACCAAACTCAAATATTCCTATTTTTCTCTTATCAATATTTTAAAAATTTAAAGTTTTATGAGACAATGTTATGTTTTGTTCAACAAACCTGCACATAACAATTTAAATATTACATCAGATATCAATTTTAACTGTGTAATGTCCTAGAAATTGACATTGAAATATTCCTAATTTGAGTTGAGTGTACACTCAATTGAGTGAATGATTGAGAAACTGGGGCCTGTTCATATTAATGTGAAGATTTCATATATGTTTTATTTCTTTGGTGGTGCTTTACATTGAAGAATCGTCAGACTATATTTGAAAATTCACAGATGAATGTTTCATGCTATTGAATGGAATTCCCCAGAGCTCCATGTGATATCTCATAACATTTGTGCAGGACAATTATTTCTTTTGGCAATGGAATTGCCTAAAGTGATGTTTTCCAGTAATGACGCTGTTTTTTGGGAATATTTGACATAAAAATTATCCATTTCATTCTGCACAAAAGCTAAGAGGTATTGATAACATGGTACACTGGCAAGTTCCATTAAATATAGGTAACTTTTATCCATATTTCATGCTTTATGGACTTTAATGTATTGTTTAGATTTCAGACATAATGTTGCTTTTATGCTTTGTAATGCAGAGTCATAATAATTTGTGTGAACGTTTAATAAAGAATGTTCTGTGTAATGTAGATCAATGTGACCCATATTTTATTCTTTATTTACTCAGCTAGGTTAAGTTTAATGGTAAGATTTCCAATATTTTGTTTTTCTTTTTTGATATTAAACATTGCAGAGTTTTAGATTTTTGTGTGTACATACATCAATAAATATGTCAGTGCTGTTGACAAAGTAGGTCACTTTAATCCATTTTCCATGCTTCATTGACTTGGGTTATGCTAACTGTAAAGATTTCAAGTACCTAACATAAAGATATAAAGATTTGCAAAAAATAAAACATTGAGTACATGTGACAAATATAAAAGTGGGGAATGAGCATTTCTCTAGAGTTGCACTTTTTTTTTTTTTAAATCAGTGAAGGCAGAAGTTCTTTTAATTAAATTCTGGTTTAGACCATTAATTCAATGATTGGACAGTGGCCCACATTTCGGTCTTGTTTACAAGAATAACCTCACTTATCTATAAAATTGAAAAAAATTGTAATCAGGTTCTCAACCTATCAGATTTAGGAAGAGTTTAATCTACATACATGATTACTCTAGATTGTTGCTATCAGCGTTTCAGTGCTTTGATTAAACCTTGTTTTTGGAGTTCCTCTCGAATATTCCGGAGAACTTTTTTGACAATGTCAACCACATACACTTGTCTCTGATAAGATAATTCTAAAGTTGATATAATATTCATTATAATTGTAATGGTTATTAGAACATATTCTAATAAATTATGTTTAATCTTATCGGAAACAAGTACTGTGCTATCGATATACGATCGGAAGAAACTACATACGCAGGAAAGAAGAAACGAGAAAGAGCAGGTGCACATGTGTGAACAGTGATTGCTTTTCCAGGTAATTTTCTGTAGTTTTTGCAAACCAGACGTTGTAACTATGGTCATTGGAAAATTGTGGTTTAGTGTTTAAGTTAGCTAAAACTATTTTATTAGTTTAAAATATGTATAATATGCATTTGTACAGCTCTGGATAGTCGTAGCCGGGAAGCAAACTTCGTAGAATTAGCACGCGTGATTCTTTTCCAGTTTTCTTCTTTCTTACACTGGCCAACTTCGTCATATTGAAGATTTTGACAAGAAGTCATAAGCATCTACTGTTCAAAATGTATTATTCTGCCATATTGGTCCCATTCATTGTATTACTTCCATGGAGAGTACATTTTTACTGCATCTGTAAATAAACAAATGTTTGCATGGTTACCTCAGATTTTATTCATTATATGTATATACCTGTACACATTGACTGACTGAAAGGATTATTGAATAGAAACTTAAATAAAGGTATCCCGCAGCTGGTGGTTTTTATTTCGAAATTGCATGTTTGCATGTTTTATTATTAATAATTAACAGCTTTACATTTAGTCATCCAGGACTGTAAGACAGGAAATATGCATTCTTATCAATCACACTCAGTTTCCTGACTTTTTCAAATCAATCAAATTACAGATTTAAATTGATTTTTAGTGTACAGATGTACAGACTTTACCTTAATGAGATACAAGTCAAATCTTTGGTTCACATTTACTTTGATATAATTATGGGCATTGGGTAAAGTAGATAACTCCATGCATATATAATCATCAGTTTTTAAATTTAACATCTGGACAAATTTTTAATATTGCAGATATTGACTGGAATTTATTTAGACAGTAAGATATAATCATTATAAATTTTGCTACTGTCTAAATTAATTCTGTATTAACAAAACCAGTATTCAAAAATTCAATATTAGGCCTGAAAAATGTCATTAAATCAAGTGACATTTACCTAAGGTGATCAATCTGTTACATTAGGCAGGCACTTTGGTGTTTTTGTTCCATCATGCATCTGTATGTCGAGTTTTACTTCCCTATAGCTTTCAATTTGGGAAAAATAGAGGTAAAAAACTAATCAAAACATTAAAAATTGCACAGTTGCAGACATGCACATTATTGACAAAGTGTGATAGCTAATAATGTCTTTCCTTCAGCATTGACAACAGCCTGATAGCTATTTAGGGTATACTTTATAGGGGACACAATAATTGTAAAATTAATAGATTTACAGAGAAGTAATAGGAGAATCAGAAACGAACAATTTTTTTATAGTGGCCTTTATAAATTGATTGATGTATAATATTTCTACAAGGGTTTAAAGGGCTTCTCAAATTTTACTGTTGTGTTTATTTTATGATATTTTTGATTTAAAAAAACAAACTAAATTCATGTTGTGTTCGTTTACATGCATTTTTGTGTGCATATATGTACATAGCTGTTTATTAAAACACTGAAACACCTGCCCAGACCTGAAATGTCTAATATATGAGTAAGATAAGAATTTGTGTATATCATAACAGTTATCATTTAGTCACAAATTTTTGGATTGCACTGTATTGTTTAAATGGTGTTTTATGCCACAGTCAAGATTCTTCCACATATATCAGGGCGGTCAGTTCAGGGATGGTGGAGGAAAGAGGAGTGCCAAATAAAACCACTAACTTTTAAGCAAAATGCTAAACTTCCTCAGACTAGGATCTGCCAGAGTGGGAGTCAAACCTAGGCAGTGAGAGGCACTGTGACCCATAAGCATGCCCTTAAGACCACTTGCTGAGTTAAAGTCTAAACTCTTTGTAAATTTTTTATGTAGTTCAAATGAAACATATTTTTATATTGAAAACTGAAAACTTTATTAAAATGGAAAAAATAAATCTGAATTTATCTTGTTAAATTAGTCTATGCAAACTGAAAACACTTGTAGTCAGAATAAGATAGTTCAGTTTAGACAAATTCACTTGTATAATAAACCTGTCTTTATTGAACACAGAGAAAGTAATGATGTACATTGTACATGAGGTATTGAAGTTCATTTTAGCCAGAGGTGTTATCAGCCTCGTATTATATTTGTTACAGACATACAGTTTAACCCCTTTGAGCTTACAGAAGGGGAAACCTAGTTGATTATGAGATTAAAATCATGATCACATTTCTCTTTGTCATTTTAAATTTTTGTAGTGGCAGAGCAGACTGAAAATCAAAAGAGATTAAATACACAAACTCTTCCTCATGAACAAGGAAATAGTCATTGTTTGGCATCAAAAAAAAAAAAAAAAAAAAAAAAAAAATTAAGATCTTAATATATTTGTCATATCTTAAAGTAATAATAATTTCAGTACATGTAATAAAATTGAAGTATTAAACATTATTCAAGAAATTTCCTGCAGGATAATTATTCCATGAAAATTGGGGGGGGGGGGGGAATCATTAAATTATTACAGATATCATATGTTTAATTGGTTAATCATATTACTAAATTTTTTTTTTGCCGAATTTTAGATTTGCTCGATTCACCATTATTAATTAAGACCATCTTTTGGATTTTGATTTTGGACTTGTACAAGATACTGCAGTCCAATTAGTCAAAAATCCACTTCCTTTACATTTTACTGAGACTTCGTCATTGGTCACAGAGTCTCCTTCAGTAATCAGTCGAATCGAACTCCGTTTCTGGAGTTTACTCCATTTTCCGAGTTTTCTGTACGGCTTGCATTGCGCGATCGATTCCGTCCGCACGACTTCTGGTGACCTCCGGTGGTTATGGCAGGGTCGATAACTCGCAGAAAACTATATAAGAACAATTATCTGTTCAATGTAATCAAAATTGAATACTAAGTAAAACAGTGAAGCAGTTGAAAAAAAAAAAGAATTCAGATATTTATTAATTAATTTATTTATATATATATATATATTTATTTATTTAACGTGAAGACTACCATACTCGCTACATCTCGAACTTTGAATCACGATAACTACACATCTGCACGGTAGAATCTCAATCCGCGAGGCAGAAAGATTCTAAATTATATTGCCTTCAAACACTTACAATCTTGATTAGTCAATCTTAGCATTAACAAGCGAAATTTAAATCAATTAACAACACCTAAGACACTCCGAAAACAGAGTTTCGTCTTCCAAAACACGCATGCGCGAACTCCACGTTTGGAGTTTCCTCAGATTTTTTGACCGGAATTTCGAAAACGGAGTTCGATTCGACTGGTAATATAATAGCCAAAAAGATATAGCAAAACAATGGGTCAAACCCTTAAATACATTTATCATGGCATTCATATAAATAAGTAAGATTTTCCTTATAATAGAAGTAATATTTATTTATTTATTTATTTATTTATTATTTAATTATGAGAAAAAGTAGAGTACCCCTTGACAGATGTGGGGAATGATTATAATTTCTGTTTAATATGGAAATATATATATATAGTCAGGTTTTTTTTTTTAAATGTTGTTACTCTTGGAAATTCCAACCATAATTTTTTTTTTTTTTATAAAAATGGAAGCTCAAAGTAAAAGCTGGTGTGGTTAACACCACTGTCAAATTTTATTTACATTTTATGTAAAGCAGCCAGATTTTAGATTCCCTATAATCACTAGCTATGAATAATAACTAGAAATTAAGTCATTCCTTTTATAAATTTTATAAAGGGGTCCAGTACATGTCAATAGTTATTGTTTGAGGTCTAGTGAATCAATAATGGATTTTTTTAGCATTATCCAAGACTTGATCAAGGATCAAACAATCTTCACCATATAAATAAAATTGATTGATTTAATGGGGTTTTACATCCAAGTCAAGGAAATTTCACTTATATCGAGACTTCACCTGCTGTAGGTGAAGTGGCAGAAATTTTTACCCTTGCATGCTTTGCCTGCTGTGAAACATGGCATCTGTTTTTAAGGTCTCATCCAAAGGACCTTCTCCATGTAAATAAAGAGTGGAGTAATTTTTTTAATACCCTTACAAGATTCTTCCACTTGCTAGTATAATGATGTAGTCAGTTATGGAAGTGTAGAGGAAACCAGAGGCATGTTCATGTTACTGGTTGCTCCCCACTGCGCTCGCAAATACAATTTTTATGTCTATTGAACAGAGGTGAGTACTCACGTTGAAAATAACTCATCATAATCATCTAGATGTTTTAAAAATAACCTCCCTTAGATTTAGATGCCGACACTCGACTGGAGAGAAAATGTCAAAATATAAATTAAATCGGGCAACTGTACATAAGTTTTAACTAATCCTATCATTCAAATTACTTCTAGAA
The DNA here is from genome assembly GCA_029721355.1 of Tegillarca granosa. NCBI lineage: Eukaryota > Metazoa > Mollusca > Bivalvia > Arcoida > Arcidae > Tegillarca > Tegillarca granosa. Next base: position 10,770,804 of record CM056607.1, read on the forward strand.
AGAAACCATACCCTCGGACTGAAATATAAATTGAAATGCATGCTGGTTTCAGAATTTATTTAAGCTATTTCTTACAAACTTTGTCTGAGGGATGCCATCTTGGATCTAAGGCGAACAGCCTAAAAATATTGATAGCGGTCGCATGCTTGCGCTTGCTCATAGAGTCATTCCTAAATGGCTTGAAGACATTGCGCAAGCGTACATAGTGTATCTTGAACAGGCCTCAGAGTACTCATAGAAAACCAATGAACCTTGTCAAGGAAAGTGACAGACCTTGCTACACTAAGATCTGTCTAAGTGGGGTTTGAAACTAAGTAGTAAGAGGCACTGTAAGTGCAGACTTTAGACCGCTGGGCCACAGAGGCCTCCAGGTAAAAAAGAAAATAGCCATTGGATGGTAAAAAATAGATCTTAGTATGAACTCTTAATACACTTATCATATCATTAAGTGATATAAGTCAGATATTTATTGTTTTATAGGAGAAAAAAATAAACACACCAAATTGTTTTGTACCTAAGCTGCTAAAAAGTGCTGAAAAAAAGCTATATAGTATATTATAGTACATATTTACCTTGTTAAGGTGTATCTGTATGCAAGGTAAACAA